>JACDTU010000037.1:0-83162 GCA_022376465.1 Cubamyces lactineus
GTACCAGTGCCCCGGGATGCCAGACTTCGCTGAGGCTAAAGTAGAAGGTCCAGGCCCGCGCGCTGGTATTATCATGAAGAATGGAGTTCAAAGTGAACTGGCTGGGATGAGTCTGGGTGTGGCCTCAGTGATGTGATGACGGGAGAGCGACAATGAGTTTGAACTAGGCTGGCGCCAATATCGCATGCTCTTAGTCCATGTATGGAGCTTAATGTGATTTTCCATTGTACAACGTAGACGGAACCGTACTCCATGGGCTCCAAGTGCCACTGAGGTCAAGGAGGTTCTGGTAGGCGACTGATGCCACTGCCAGCCGAGCCTTCAAGGCCTGAAGAGATCTCCGGAAGCAGTGTAGTATAAGTGAAGCCTCATAGATGGGGTAGCGTTCTTCGTAGGCACCGGGTCTGGAAAATATAGGGGGGCCTTAGGCTGCTCTGTGCTGCGGCAGAGCGGCGACGACTCGGGCTCGCTGAGAAGAGGATTCACAGTCTTGCACGCTTGGTGGCAGTGCGTTGGCCCTAACCCTGGCCATTCGACCTACTCCCTTGTCGGCACGAGGATATGCAAGTGTCCCAGCCTGTCTGTTGGTAATTCATACTGAAAATCCACCATCTACGTTTAACCAGCATGTTTTGATTCCAAGTACTGTGTATATGACCAACGCACGAAGAACAGGCATTGCGGCAAGCCATGGCTGTCGGCGCTTGATTCGGCGCGCGCCTGTTGCCGACACGGCACGCGGTCAAACCATGCGCGCTTCGTATGCAACATCTTAGCCACATACCACCATCGCCCATTGTCGCGCCTCCCATCCCATTGTTCCCCATCCCGGTACGTGACTCAGAATAATGTGTGACGCGTCGGAGTCTAAGCCATGGCTAAAGCGTGTCATTTGACTCGCGTCTCTCTAGCCACAACCCCCATCCAACCCCCATATAAGCAACCTACTGCCGGTAAGTCACTTCGCCATCCTCCTTCCTCTCCATCATGCCGCTCTCTAACGCGGTAAGCACTCCTATAGCCTTTGGAAGAAGCACTTCTCGCAACGGTTGCCACTTCAAAGGAATCAAGTCTCTTGGTGCGAGATTCGCTACGCTTGGTCAAGTTCGCCTCGCAGCTGTAGAAGACATGGCGCACAGGGCAGTCCGCATGGAAGTCGCAGACTTCCAAGACACCTTCTTCCCTCTACCTGACGGTATAACGACCGACCAGCATCCGCAATGGCCTGCCGACGTCTTCAACGGGCTGGCTGCGGGTGGCAAGCTCACTGAGCAGGACATTCAGGTGCGATTCGTATGTATCCTCCGTTATGCCAGCTTACGCGACGCGCCACTCATCGATACGTGTAGGTGACCGCAGTCAACGACAACGACCTCATGCCAGGTTTGAAGATGTCCATCTCATCCGAGAAGCCTGACGTTACGGACATGGGCGCGTTCAAGCAGAAGCCAGACGCGGCTATATTCAAAGCCAACTCGGTACCCACCGATGGGCGCCCACACTGGGCGGACCAACTCGTGACTGTCGAGTTCAAACGTAACTACCCTAGCCAAGACCCCTTCGATGATTGGAAGGACGATGGGTTCGACTCGGATGCAGAGACACGGAAAGCAGTCCGAGGGCAGCTCATCGACTACGCCGAGCTCGTATTCCGTGTCCAGCATCGCACCGCTCTCTTCATGATTCTCGTCATCAATCGCAATGTCCGCGTCCTTCGCTGGGATCGATCTGGCACCGTCGTCACGCGCGCCTTCGACTACGTTGATCAGCCTCAAGTCCTGTGCGAGATCTTGTGGCGCATGTCACTGCTCTCCGACGAGCAGCTCGGGATGGACACCAGTGCGACTAGGCTTCATCCTGGCGACACGGATTACAACCTTATGGATTTCCTGGCTTCGGAATCCCCAAACGACATTGCGAGCGAGGAACACGTGCTGGAGCCAGATGAACGCAGGAGGAAAGACCCCGTCTTCACGCATGTCCGCCAGAAGTTCCGGGAGGCTGTCGACCCCAAATGGCCTCGCTATCGCGTTGAGGTACCGGACGGCGACGGCGTTCGTACCTTCCTCATTGGCGGCCCGCTCTTCTACGCCCATGGGATGGCTTGCCGTGGTACGAAGGGGTATGTAGCTTGGGATACCAAGGCCATGCGGTTTGCTTGGTTGAAGGATGCCTGGCGTCTCGATTACGAGCGTATGGACTCAGAAGGAGTCATACTCAGCAAGCTCAACGCGAATGGTGTCATGAACGTTCCGACGCTCGTCTGTCATGGCGATATCCGAGATCAGAAGACGCGCACGCCCGATATCTGGGAATCACAACAACCTGTCCGTCCAGTCACCCCTACCCAGACAGCCACTTCTCTCTCTCCGTCGCCTACCCTGGTCGACCCGTCCCCTTCCGCATCCTCCTCAACATCTCTGAAGCGTACCCTGTTCGACGTGGAGGCTGACGAAACATGCGATGGCGAGGAAGAGTACACGCTTCGACGGCACGCTCACTATCGAATTGTTGTCGAAGAGGTCGCCAAACCACTATGCGAGTTTCTCAGTGGTCAACACCTTGTATCTGTCATCATGGATTGCGTTGAAGGTACGTCGTAGCATTCATTGACGGCTCTGCGATGTTGACATTATGCACAGCACACAGAGATGCCGTGACTAAAGCCAACGTTGTTCATCGCGACGTGAGCGGCGGCAACATCCTCATCCTCCCGAAGGTGGTGCACGACGAGGCGGATGGCAGCGTCTCCGTTACGTGGAAGGGGCTACTTACGGACTGGGAGCTGTCCAAGCCTATCCATGAAGCTGAGCCCCTTCTTCGTCCGCGTCAGCCGCCAAGGACGGTATGTGTTGGAATTCTAAGTTGTGGTATGTCGCTGACGGACCGCATCGCTTCACAGGGAACGTGGCAATTCCTCTCCGTTGGCATGCTTACGGAAAACCCCAAGACGGTAGAGATTCCCGACGAGCTCGAATCGTACCTCCACGTTCTCCTCTACTTCTCCGTCCGCTACCTCCACTCCGATTGCCAGGACCCGGCCGAGTTCATCGAGAGCTACTTCGATTCCTACACGCTTCAAGGTGGTGTCTACAAGTGCGGCGCTCGAAAACGGGAAGTCATCAAGATCGCTGGCAAGCTGACGGTCGGGGACGGTGTACCGCTCACCTTCAACTCCCCTCTGGACTACATTTTCCGCACCCTCCTTCCCTTATTCAAGGCACATTATAAGGCTAAGGACTACCTGAGGCTGAAGGACGTTGTATCAAAATCACCATTCAGAAACATCCGGCCCATGCCTTCCCCTGCACCTCCTCCACCCTCTGCTGTCCCTGGGGCTCGACGCAACGCTGGCGGTATAGCTGCCCTCAAGGCACTTGCAGGAGGAAAGGTGACACTGCCAGCTCCAGATGATGACGCTCCAACTCCCGAGGAGAAGAAATGCGCAGCGCTTCTCGAGACGCATGACTTCGTGCTTGGAATCCTCGCCAACGCTTACGATGTGGACTCGGAGGAGCTGAAGTGGAGCTGCGACAAGGTCGGAGATCGCGTCCCGGACGACTACAAGCCACAAGTCCCTCTCGCGCCCCCGCGTGGCGCTTCTGCGCGTACAATGAAGCGCCGTAGGACGACGGGCGTAGCTGACGCACCAGATAGGTTCTCCAGCTTACCGCCACGGTTGGCGCAGTCGCATGTGCCCAAGGCGAGCTAGAGAAGTTGGCTCCGTTGGTTGGCTATGTTGTGTCTTCGTGCTGTGTGGCCTCGGCCACGTTTGTCCCGCATACCACCCATCTCGCCGCATCTGTCCTCGTGCTGTACAATTGTATATCTGTCATTGTAGTTCAAGTTGCATGTCTCCGCTGTATATACCTAGTACGCTTTCGCGCATTCATAGATACCGTTATCCTTTTCAATGTACACCAGATAATACAGTGACATGCATTCGGTTTGAGGCGATATAAGCAACTTTGCAGCTCCTACACAGGTTAACGCAGGGATCCTGTTCCCGGTCTAACCACTGACCTGCCGTACGTGCCTCTTGTGTTATTGAACTCGTGAAACACACGGACTCGGACTGAGTATCCTCTCGGTTCTAATGCCAGAGCAATCTTGGGAAGGAAATGCTGGCCCGGGTTTTACGGGTCACATTCTGGTAGTATTGGTACTCAGTGCTATGGAAGCCTTGCGTCTCAGCTCGGCTGGTGATCTCAATCTACTACGGGAGCGGCGAGAGCGGTCCCTCGTACTACTTGTAGCGGACATATGCTATGTGATGGGTAAAGTACACCTCGCATCGCGCTTGTTGTGTTATCCATGAATCATCTCATCTGACGAATTCCATGGCAGCTCGCTCTCATTGGGATGACCTTCGTCTATGCTTCTGGCGACGACTCTGGCGTCTCTGCATTCTCGGATTAATGTCTGTCTGCCAACGGGACAACAGCGGCAATCGCTTCTACCCCAACTTCTCTGGAACCTGCCCATACCTCACCGCCGCCGGTGCTTACTGAGATCAGATCAGGTACCTCGGTAAGTCTTCTCTGTACTAGTGACTTCTATAATGCCTCGATCGTGGTCGCAGCCTAACCTACATACCTATGCAATTCAGACTTCCGATGCTGAGCAGGCGCCCTCGTGATTCGGCTCAGGCGGTGGGTTCTCGAACGTGTTCTCGCGGCCATCGTGACAAGCCCGCGGTGAACACGTATCTGAGCAAATACGTCCCTCCGTACGGGATGGCGTGTACAATCGTCCCGGGCGAGGATACCCGGACGTTGCTGCCAATGGGTACGTCGAGCCCCTATTTGGCTGAGCAAAGTGCTCACTATAGTTCCCGCATGGACACGGGATGGATATCGGTGTTAGAGCGCGGTCACTGGGTCGAAGCGTCGGAAGGAGCCTACAAGTATGGACAGTGCTCTAGCTCCCGGCGAGGAGCTTGTCATCAGACAAGTACCACCATGAGAGATCTCCGACAGCGAGTGAAAGATATTGCCCCATGTAAAAAGGGAGAAGATGTGATGATTACAGGGGCATGAGAGCCAACGATGTCTGCATAGTACTAGTGCTGCAGGAGGCAGCAACCTGAGGAATCGAGCATCAGCCCATTGGGTGGCAGTGCATTTGCCCTAACCCTGACTGTCCGGCTTACCTACTACCAAGTGTCTCTGCCTGGCGTCCGCGTCAGACTGTTGGCTGGCTTTATACGAGACTTGTATCTCACGGATTTAATCTTGTGTGCATACCAAGAGTTGGGGTTTCACTGGCGTGGATGTGATGGGAGAATGACGAAGAATCGCCGCAGCAAGCCATGGCTTTTGGCGCTTGGATGGGCGGGCGCCCGTTGCCCTGTTGCCGCTCGGCATGCGGCCAGAACCACGCGCGCGTCGCGTTCAACATCTTAGCCGCATACCACCATCGCCCATTGTCGCGCCTCCCATCCCATTGTTCCCCATCCCGGTACGCGTCGGAGTCTGAGCCATGGCTAAAGCGTGTCATTTGACTCGCGTCTCTCTAGCCACAACCCCCATCCAACCCCCATATAAGCATCCCATTCCCAGTAAGCCAATTCGACCTCATCTTTCCTCTCCACCATGCCGCTCTCTAACGCGGTAAGCACTCCTATAGCATTTGGAAGAAGCGCCGTTTGCCACGGTCGTTCCTTCAAAGGATTCAATTCTATTGGAGCGGAATTTGCTACGCTCGGTCAAGTCCGTCTCGCAGCTGTAGAAGATATGGCGCACAAGGCAGTCCGCATGGAAGTCGCAGACTTCCAAGACTCCTTCTTCCCTCTACCTGATGGTATAACGACCGAACAGCATCCGCAATGGCCTGCCGACGTCTTCAACGGTCTGGCCACTGGCGACAAGCTCACCGAGGAGGAGATTCAAGCATGCTTCGTACGTTTCGCTTGCCGTACTAGACACTTCGACGTGCCACTCATTCTGCATGTAGGTCAAGGTAGTCAACGATAACAATCTCTTGCCAGGCATGAAGATGTCCGCCTCATCTGAGAAGCCTGACGTTACAGACATAGGCGACTTCAAACAGAAGCCGGACGCGGCTATATTCAAAGCCGACTCGGTACCCACCGATGGGCGCCCGCACTGGGCGGACCAACTCGTGACTGTCGAGTTCAAACATAACTACCCTAGCCAAGATCCCTTCGATGATCGGAAAGACGATGGGTTCGACTCGGACGCAGAGACACGGAAAGAAGTACGAGGGCAGCTCATCGACTACGCCGAGCTCGTATTCCGTGTCCAGCATCGCACTGCCCTCTTCATGATCCTCGTCATCAATCGCAACGTCCGCGTCCTTCGCTGGGATCGATCTGGCACCGTCGTCATGCGGGCCTTCGACTACGTGGATCAGCCTCAAGTCTTGTGCGAGATCCTGTGGCGCATGTCCCTACTCTCCGACGAGCAGCTTGGGATGGACATCAGCGCAACCCGGCTTCATCCTAGCGACACGGATTACAAGCTCATGGACTTCTTAACGTGCAAATCCCCGAGTGACATGGCATACGACGACGAACGCGAGCTGCTGCCATGGGAGATCAAGACAGAGCATCCCGTCTTCACGTATGTGCGCGACATGTTCCGCAAGGCGGCAGATTCGAACTGGCCTCATTATCGCGTCGAGGTGCCCGATGGTGACACGACGCGGTTTTTCCTGGTTGGCAAACCTTCCTTCTATGCTCAGGGGATGGCATGTCGTGGGACAAAGGGCTTCGTTGCTTGGGACATCAAGGCCGAGCGGTTTGTGTGGTTGAAGGATGCATGGCGCCTCGACTACGACCGTATGGATCAGGAGGGGACCATTCTCAGCAGGCTTAATGCGCAGAAAGTCGCCTTCGTTCCGACTCTCGTCTGTCACGGCGACATCCGAAACCAGAAGACTCTGACTCCAGATATATGGGAAGCGCAGCATCCTGTACCTCCTGCTGCAGCTTCCTCGGGTGCTACATCCGTCTCTGTATCAGCCACCTTGATCGACCAGCCTGCATTGTCCTCTGCGCCATCTCTCAAGCGCTCCCGGGCTGAGCTGGAAACAGAAGACACTCTCAATGGAGCAGAAGACTACACATTGAGACGACACGCTCACTACCGAGTTGTGGTGGAAGAAGTCGCTCTTCCGCTCAAGGACTTCACCCATGGGCAGCAGCTCGTAGCAATCATCATGGATTGCGTCGAAGGTATGTTGCGACCCCCTCACGACCATGTTATCCCGCTGACACCCTTCTAGCTCACCAGGAAGCCGTCGAGAAAGTCAATATTGTTCATCGTGACGTCAGCGGCGGCAATATCCTGATCCTTCCATCCGTGACGCCGGAACGAAAGAAGATCACCTGGAATGGACTACTTGCGGACTGGGAGTTGTCCAAGCCCATACACGAGGCCGAGCCGCTGATTCGCCCTCGTCAGCCTCCGAGAACGGTACGCTCCTATTTGGCTGGCTGATTCACATTCCTGACACTATGGTGTTGAATTATCAGGGTACTTGGCAATTCCTCTCCGTTGGCATGCTGACGGAGAACCCGAAGACCGTCGAGATCCCGGATGAGCTCGAATCGTACCTCCATGTCCTCCTCTACTTCGCTGTCCGCTACCTCCATTCCAACTGCAAGGATCCGACAAGTTTCATCGAGAACTACTTCGATTCTTACACCTACGAAGACGGTGTCTACACATGCAGCGCCAGGAAGCAGCACGTTATCAAGATATCTGGTCGATTGGAGACGGGGAATCGTGTGCCGCTAATCTTCGATTCTCCCATAGACGACATCTTTGCGCGACTCCTTCCCTTGTTCAAGGCGCACTACAAGGTCCAGGACTACCTCAAAGCGAAGGAGAAACCCGCTGTAACTGCTGGAAGCACGACTTCGCCCTTGCTTGCCCCACCGCCGGCTCTTGCACCTCTACGTAGCTCTAGCAAATTAGCTGCTCTTAGGGAGCAGATGGCGAACGAGCCAGAGCAATGTGAAGACGATGTAGACGACGCACCGACTGTACAAGAGGAGAAGAATGCTCGACGCGTCACGAACCACAATGTGATGCTCCTGACCCTTGATAAAGCTCAAGCCCAGACGGATCGGTGGCACAAGACGGACAAGGTTGGCGATCGCGTCCCAGAGGACTACAAGCCACAAGTCCCCCTCGCGAACGCACGAGGCGCTTCTGCGCGTACGATGAAGCGCCGTAGGACGACGGGCGTAGCTGACGCACCGGATAGGTTCTTCAGCTTACCGCCACGGTTGACGCAGTCGCATGTGCCCAAGGCGAGCTAGGGATGTTGGCTCCATTGGTTGGCTATGTTGTGTCTTCGGCTGTGTGTCCCCTGGTTACCCTTGCCCTGTTCGTCTTTCATCGCGATACCACCCATCTCGCCGCATCTGTTCTCGTGTCGCAAACCAGTGTATTTCTGTCATTGTAGTCGCATGTCACCATTGTATATACCTACGCTTTCGTGTATTCATAGATATCCTTCTCCCTGTTCGCCAGATCGTACGGCGCCATACATTCGATCTGAGGCGATCCGAGCAACGTTGCAGCTCCCACACAGGTCGACTATAAACTGGGATCCCGATGCCGGTCTAACCACTAACCTTCCGTACGTGCCTCCTCGGTTATGGCACTCGTGAAATACACGCACTCGGACTGAGTATCTTCGCGGTTCTGAATATACAGATCGCTGGCTTGTAATATTGGCCCCTGGTACCGTGGAAGCCTTGCCTCCTAGCTCGGATGACACGATAGCATCTCTGTCCATTATAAAGTGAGCAGCGACCGACATCAGCCCTCGTTGACATTAAAAATATCGATTTGTTACAGTGGCTATCCTCTCACCGCCTAGTACCCTTCAACTCCGGTCGTCTAGTGTTCATGCATAGAGCGAGATCCTGAATATGCATGATACATCTATCGGCTCAATCCCGCTCAAGTTTGACGAACGAGGACAATGGTGCATTCAGGTCGCCACTGCTCTCTTGCAAGACGCCGGGGAGTCGCTCTAAGGCACGGCTCGTAGCCGGACCAAGCTCGGGCTCGCAGCCCATCTGAAAAATGAACACGAAGCAGGGAAAGTAGTTGTGGTGGGAGTAAGTAATACTTGTAGTAGAAGACGAGCTTCGTAAGCCATCGGGGCCATTACCGTCGTGGCAGGGACTCCTCTATTATCCCCCATGTGGATAAGCATCCTTGCGCATAACGTTTCTCCAGAACGCCGTCTGACTGGTCAATGTCACTGAGGTTGTCAAACGTCGCCGGATTCATCATGGCAAGCACTGCCAGAAGACACTTTTCGCACTCATGAAGTCGAACTTGAGAGCTTCGTTGGTCATCTGTGACATATACCAGAGCGCTTCGCGGAGTCTACGTAGTCAATCTGTCGCGCGATGAGCATGCCCGGCTACCTATCCCAACAACTAAACAGAACGTACAACCGATGATGAAGAAAATGTACAGCGCAATGCAACGGTGTTGGTGATAGAAGGGCTTCTCGGCGTATCTGAGAGTTGTCTGCAGACAACACCACACGTGTCAGCGTCATCATCGAGCGTGCCCACCTCTGTGTCAGTGTATGAGTCCTTGCGAGTATAGCGAGGCTTCAACCTGGAGGCGAAGGTCTGTGGTCGTCCGTACATAGGACGTCTTCGGATGCGGCAGGATGCTAAGCCACCTTTCTTTCGCGTGGCTTCGTCGACATCAGGTTCTCTGATTGCGACGTACGCAGTCCAGGAGCAGGTTTGAGCAGATCGACAGTGTCGGCCTGTTGGATTTCACGCGAGTTAGCAGCATGTGGAAATCGTAGGGTGGCCAGTTAACTCACAATCAGCCTCTATGCGTCTGCGTTCAGATCCTTCATCTAGCCCAAGCGCTTGAGGACGTCTGTGTCTCTGGCAGGTGGTGTGCCGAAGGCCTCGGTCCACCCCAGGGCTCACAAGTATAATTGTCACAGAATATCCTACAGCCGCGCGATTACTTACGGTCGTTGATATCCTCCTGGCGTGGATCAGAGGTCTGGCACTCGTTGAGCCGCGTGCAAAATGGTGATTGTTGTCCGTGGAGTTGGCTGTGTTGGTGTATCATGGTCAGAAGGAAGTGCGTGTCCGGTTACGTGCCATGATTTTCTAACATGAGGCTATTCAGATGGCCAAACCGAGAGATCCAAGCGTCTACGCTGGTGGAGTTCCATAGTGAAGTGGGTCGGACAAAGCATGTGTCCTCGGACTCTGGCTCGTTTGGTGGCAGTGCACTGGCCCTAACCCTGATTCGACAAGGAGAACGCGTCTCAGTCTGTCCAAGTCTGTTGGCTGAACTGTTCCGAGAACGAAATCGCGTCAGTTCCATCAAGTATAAGTACCGCGATTCGAGTTAATGCTGGAGTGAACTCGTGAAGAGAACGTCGGAGAGGCGCTGCGGCAAGCCATACCTATCGGCGCTTGGTTTGGCACGCGCCCGTTGCCGACACGGCCCGCGGTCAAACCATGCGCGCTTCGCATTCAACATCTTAGCCACATACCACCATCACCCATTGTCGCGCCTCCCATCCCATTGTTCCCCATCCCGGTACGTGACTCAGAATATTGTGTGACGCGTCGGAGTCTAAGCCATGGCTAAAGCGTGTCACTTGACTCGCGTCTCTCTAGCCACAACCCCCATCCAACCCCCATATAAGCATCCCGTTCCCAGTAAGCCAATTCGACCTCCTCTTTCCTCTCCACCATGCCGCTCTCTGACGTGAAAAGCACTCCTATAGCATTTGGAAGAAGCACCGTCCGCCACGGTCGTTCGTTCAAAGGATTCAATTCTATCGGAGCACAATTCGCTACGCTCGACCAAGTCCGTCTCGCAGCTGTAGAAGACATGGCGCACAAGGCAGTCCGCATGGAAGTCGCAGAGTTCCAAGACGCCTTCTTCCCTCTACCTGACGGTATAACGACCGACCAGCATCCGCAATGGCCTGCCGACGTCTTCAACGGGCTGGCTGCGGGCGGCAAGCTCACTGAGCAGGACATTCAGGCGCGATTTGTATGTATCCTCCGCTATGCCAGCTTACGCGACGCGCCACTCATCTATACGTGTAGGTAACCGCAGTCAACGACAACGACCTCATGCCAGGCCTGAAGATGTCTACCTCGTCCGACAAGCCTGACGTTACGGACATGGGCGCGTTCAAGCAGAAGCCGGATGCGGCTATATTCAAAGCCGACTCGGTACCCACCGATGGACGCCCGCACTGGGCGGACCAACTCGTGACTGTCGAGTTCAAGCGTAACTACCCTAGCCAAGACCCCTTCGATGATCGGAAAGACGATGGGTTCGACTCGGACGCAGAGACACGGAAAGAAGTCCGAGGGCAGCTCATCGACTACGCGGAGCTCGTATTCCGTGTCCAGCATCGTACAGCCCTCTTCATGATTCTCGTCATCAATCGCAATGTCCGTGTCCTTCGCTGGGATCGATCTGGCACCGTCGTCACGCGGGCCTTCGACTACGTGGATCAGCCTCAAGTCTTGTGCGAGATCTTGTGGCGCATGTCGCTGCTCTCCGACGAACAACTTGGGATGGACCCTAGCGTGGTCAGACTCAGTCCTGGCGACACAGATTACAACCTTATGGACTTTCTGGCTTTGGATTCGCCGAATGATATTGCGAGCGAGGAGCGCCGCTTGGAAGCAAGCGAGCTCAAGACGGATCGCCCTGTCTTCCAGCATGTGCGGGACAAGTTCCGGGATGCAGTGAACTCCAATTGGCCTCGCTACCGCGTCGAGGTTTCTGACGGCGATACGACGCGTATCTTCCTCATCGCTAAACCTTCCTTCTACGCCCACGGGATGGCATGTCGTGGAACGAAGGGCTTCGTAGCCTGGGACATCCAGGCTCAGCGATTCGTGTGGCTGAAGGATGCCTGGCGTCTTGACTACGAACGTATGGAGCCTGAGGGGGTCGTCCTCAGTAGGTTGAACGCACATGGTGTGGTCAACGTACCGACCCTGGTTTGCCATGGCGACGTCCGAAACCAGAAGACACGCACTCCGGATATCTGGGAAGCCCAACGACCTCTTCCTTCGACCGCCTCGCCGTCAGAGGTCTCTTCTTCGGGAACCCTTGTAGACCCGTTTCCGTCATCCTCGACAAAATCACGGAAGCGTTCCCTGATTGAGCTGGAGGAGGAAGATACGCTTGGCGGCCTGGAGGAGTACACCCTTCGACGACATGCTCACTATCGAATTGTCGTCGAAGAAGTCGCTCTGCCCCTCTCCGATTTCCATAAAGGGAAGCAGCTTGTATCCATCATCATGGACTGCGTGAAAGGTACGTTTCATCGGTTTACGGACGTCGGTATAGAATTGACACACTCCGCAGCACACAGGAGTGCCGTCACAAAAGCCAACATTGTTCATCGGGACATCAGCAGCGGCAATATACTCATTCTACCGACATTGACGCACACCAAGTCAACGGGGCAATGCGTCTGGAAAGGACTTCTCGCGGATTGGGAGTTGTCAAAGCCTATACATGACCCCGAACCGCTTCTTCGTCCTCGTCAGCCACCCAGAACGGTATGTTTTCAACCCTCTTGGTGAATGCCCGCTCTGACAGTATACTTGCTTATTAGGGAACCTGGCAATTCCTCTCTGTAGGCATGTTGACGGAAAACCCTAAGACGGTAGAGATTCCCGACGAGCTCGAGTCGTACCTCCACGTCCTTCTCTACTTCTCCGTCCGATATCTCAATTCCGATTGCGAGGACCCGGCCGAGTTTATCGAGAGCTATTTCGACTCCTACACGCTTCAAGGCGGTGTTTATAAATGCGGGGCCCGGAAGCGGGAGTTGATCAAGATAGCAGGCAAGTTAACGGTGGGGGACGGTGAACCGCTCACCTTTGGCTCCGCTATGGACGACATCTTCGACGAGCTTCTTCCGATGTTCAGAGCGTACTACAAGGTTCAAGACTACTCCAAGAAGCAGCAAAATGCCGCGTCAGACACTCCCCGCGCGCCTTTGCCCACCGCCTCCAAAACCACGACTATCTCTGAAGTGGATTCACAAGATCCTGACGAATTAGACCTCATCACGCAGTATCACTCGGCCAAGAACAAGAGACGCGCACCACGCGAAGATGATCGTCCCACTCGTGCCGAAGAGGATGACGCTGCGCTGCTAGCAGACCACAACTTCATGTTGGGCACCCTGGCGACCGCTTACCGGTCAGAACGCTGGTCTGAGACGGACAGAGTCGGCGATCGCATCCCAATAAACTATAAGCCACAGATCCCTCTCGTCAATGCGCGTGGCGCTTCTGCGCGTACGATGAAACGTCGCAAGACGACGGTAGCTGCTCCTGCCCACCACAGCATGCCGGCACGGTTGACGCAATCGCAAGTACCGCAAGCGGAGTAGGAGGGCTCACTGTTCGGGTTTTTGTAGATTTCGCTGTACCTTGTATCTATCACTTACTGTAAACTTGTCTCATTGCCTTCTATCTCCGTGGCTCCTGATCGTGCCGATTTACCACTTGTCCAAGCACATAACATTTCAGTCTGTATACAAGCGTCAGATCTTCACGGTTTCGAGGGCCGCCCGGCGTCCGCCCTCAATATGCAAGCTCCGCATATCTTAGCCATCAGACGCCCAAAGCCAGGCTGCGTGGATGAGACACGCTCAAGGGCACAATCCCTCTCCACAAAGCGCACGCATTATCGATTATGATAGATCGGATTACGTACATCAATTTATCCGCGCGAGTAACGGTAGCCCGTCTCCAGCCCGCCCGAAGCAATACGGAAAGACTGTGATAGAGGGAAATGGTATGTGGTTAGGGCTTATACACTGCCACTCCGTGAGCTCGCAGTGCACCTCCCGTAGAGGTGTAGACGAACGCCCTCATCTGATCCACTCGCCCGCTCTCGCGTTGTTCTTGTCAGATACTCAAAACCAACCACATACGGGAAAGCTACGACATCACGTAGTGTTGCTCGTTCAGTCCCTGTGCGAGATATCAGTGAGTACCTACGTGGTACGCCAACTTCAATGTGGCCGTCTTCATATCAAACCTCGGAGCACCGTCGCCGCCGTAAGCCGCGAAGACGCCACTTTCGCCGTACTTTACGTTCAGGCGCTTCTATAATACCGTACTGACCTTGTATCAAGGGCTAAACGTACTCAGCAAACCTGAGACCGGCTCATCCTTGACACACGTGTCCTGCGGGCTCGAATTCAACACTCGGCTGTCACACCATCGCATACGCAGCCCACAAGGTGTGCAATCAATCCGGGTCCACTTGGACCAAGCGCGGCTGAATTGTCGGAGCTTGCCGTGCTGCCGGCCAATGTGACACTAATACCTGCCTTTCAGATTGACGCCTACGCGTTTCCCCATTGTTCCCTCCCGCCATCTTAGCCACCTCAACCGAACACATAAAATGTCGATTTCCACAAACTCGATCCGCAGCCACCACAGCTGCTCTAGCCTATGCTCCTCGAGCAGCTCAGGTATGAGTAGCCACGCCACTCCCCGTACTCCGAAGTCGACCAATGCCGTTAACAATGCCGAACAAGCTAAAAGGCCATACCAACTTGAGCACTGGCGCAGGGAGCTGACTTCGAAGATCAACGTGTACGATGGCGAGCTCGACCAGTTTCTTGATCTCTTCGTCCCTTCGACTACACCGTGCCCGCTCGACGTTCCAAGTCAGCAGATTGCGGAAGACTTTCACCCCGTCAAGGGCCGGGAAGTGCACCATTATGATCCACTGGTGCGCTCATCCACCCCTCCTCTCTCATAGGTACTCACATTCGTGCAGATTGACATCTTCAGCCGTATTGTGGCCGGCTTCCCAGAGGATAAGCGTCTTTCCTTCTGCAACACCCATGCGCAAGAGCTCTTCTTCCCGTTCTCTGCTTTTGCCAACGACCACCATACGTCCAAACCTGACATCTCTGTCTCTTTCCCTGGCGACGATCTCCCCACAAGAATGAAGTCTCCGAACTGGGCTCGATTCTCTATGGTCATCGAAGCCAAGTCGAGTGCCTCAGAGGACGCCTTCGACATCAGGGCCGGTATCACGCGCACCGATGCCATCGTTCAACTTGCTATCAGCGCACGAAGCCTCCTGTTTGCCCATGGTCTGCTTGCCGCGTACACGATCGGTGTCTATGGAGATATGATTCGCATCTCTCGCTTCGACCACGCTTGCGCCGTCGCATCCAAGGCATTCAGCATCAAGTCACAAGAGGGACTCCGTATCATCCAAGAGTTCTTCTGGCGCTTCACGCACCCCTGGCATCCCTCGCCTGGTGCGATAGCTGGGCACGACGAGACTCTATCCAAGATTACTCCCTCTCAACAAACGTGGCTCCGAGAGCACCTTGGGTCGGAGGCTGACGAGCTCCTCAACGGCGTGGATCTACGAGAAGGCCGAGTCGTCAAAGTTTGGGACGACGGCGAGCCCAAGGATCCGAGCTCTGATACGGAATCCGGGAGTTCGGGCACGGTAATGGAGCCTGATGATACAGGCTTCAACTCAGAACCGAAGCAATACATCTTGTTCAAGCTCGTGAATGTAAACGCCCGACTGTTCTCTCGCGCTACTATGGTCTGGCTGGGTATCGAGTACGACACGGAGAAGAGCGCGGAGGACCTGGAGCTGCGGATCATCAAGGAGGCATGGCGCCAAGTCGTCCGAATCCCGGAGAGTGTATTCTACCGCCGTTTGAAGAAGACAATTCCGCTCGAGGAGCGAATCGGCCTCCCAAGTCTCGTTGAAGGCGGCGACCTGGGCGCCAGAGAGGTTGCTCAGTGGGAAGCTGCTTCGAAACCGTCCGGTAGAGTCCTTCGGTCTCGCGCGAACAGGGCTGCACCGCGCCCACCACCTCATCCCATGCACCAGACGTTCACATGGAGGCTCACGGTGGGTGAGAGCGCGACGGCTCGTGAGCGAAGCCACATGCGCCTTGTGATTAACACTGTCGGGCGTCCTCTTTCTCGCTTCCGGAGTACGAAGGAACTTGTGACGGCGATACGAGACGCGATTCTAGGTGAGATCTCTCTGTCTGCATCCATGAGACTGTACTGATGTGCATGTTCCAGGACATCGCCTGGCTATGGAGCGGGGTGGTATACTGCACCGGGATGTCAGCAGCGGCAATATTCTCATCGTCGACAAACCACGGCCAGATCAACCCTGCGCAGGAGTTCTCCACGATTTCGACTACAGCTCCATTACCGCGCATGTTCCCAGATCGCCTACCGCGGCAGATGATACTTCCAACCCTCCCAAGCTCTATCGGCTCAGATTAGAGCAGGACAAGACGGCTGATCACATCGGGCACAAGGAGCGTACAGTGAGTGCTAATAGCTAGCTTAGTAGTGGAAAAGGCTAGTAACAATCCCACGATTCTAGGGAACATACTACTTCTTTGCCATTGACCTGCTGGATCCCGAGATCCGATCACCCATCCACCAAGCCCGTCATGATCTCGAGTCGTTTTATTGGGTGCTCTTGTGGATTGTCCTACGCCACACAGTCTACACGCACGTCAAAGACAGGAACACGTGTGAAGCGGCCTTCGTGTACGGAGACGATTACCAAGCTATGTCCTTGAAGAGATCGTGGCTGGCCGGATCCCTTCCTACCATCACAGGGAACGAACCCCTCACGACGCTCATCTACGAGCTGACCACCCAAGTCTATCAGGCCACGGTGAACGAACGCATTGGAAAGCGGACTCCGCTCACCTATGACTCACTCCTTGCGACCTTCAATCGTGCACTTGCACAAGACAACTGGCCCCTTGACGACGCCTCTATTCCGTTCTACCATGGCGACGCTAGAACCAACTCCGTATATGCTGACCGGCGTCCGCAGGGGCCGCGTGGGAGCAAGCGTCCTCGTGACGATGAAGAGATGCAAAGCCGTTTCACGGACCTTCAGTCAGGAGACTTTGGTTCACATCCCCCCTCGGGCGAAACCTCGACCCAGCGCAAGAAGGGTCGCACCACGGGTGGTTCACGCCAGAAGGCGACTGCAGCCAGCACGGCCGCCTCGTCTACGTTAGTTGCGAGTAGCTCTAGAGGACGCGGCGGGAGCGTAAGCAAGCGGGTGAAGTCGTCGGGGAGCAGGGATGGGAAAGGGGCCCGCTCGAATCGAAAGCATTCTGGCGCCTGAAGGAGCCGGGGTGCTCGCCGAGTCTATCTTGATTGGAGCCATTGGGCGAAATCCTATCTGTCTCTGTAGTATTACTACCAGTATGCGAGCGGTGCTATACAACCATTCAGTTACAGTATTCCGCGGGAACAGAGGAGTTTGAGTTATGCCCATCAGTATTGTCTTTATCGGTATGGCTGAACCGCTGGCCAAATGACGCACGGGGCGCCGTTTGTCTCCTCTTGGCAGACGATGACTGTGTACCCCATACTGGGGTCTGGCAACGCCGAACCCTTCAAGCGCGCGTACCAGCGTCTGTGCACCTCGCGTAGACAGAAGGCTCGCGATAACGCGAGATAAACCAGATTAGGGCAACAGTGCCATACACCATCTCTCTACCTTCCTTCTCCACCACCATATTAGCCACGGTTCTTTCCCGCGCATTGAGGATCAGAAGACAGTTTCAACCGCCTCCCGAAACATAGATATCGCAGCATTCATTGTCAGATGCATCGAGCGAATCAGGTATGACGGCCAAACCAACCATTCCTGCGACCCTTTACGAGTGCGTTGCTGACAATGTGGGCCAATAGCAGATAGTGCAGCTTGGCTGAATCAGAACCTCGAGGACTTCTCATGAGCGCCAGGTGGAGGATACAAGGCGAAATCTGCCATCCCGCAAGACCTCGTTTCCCAATGGTCAAAGAGAGCTTTATGGCGCGTTCGCATTCCCGAAGAGTTCAGCGCTTATCTATCCATCCAAAACTATGTGACCAACCGTAAGTCATCATTGTGCCCGAGCAAGAAGACGCTATGAAATGTCTCGAGCAAAACCTCATAAGAGCTATCGCTGAGGTTCACGCTACTCGTCCCCTCGCTCACTTCAGGAGTACCAAAGAGCTTGTAGCCGCGGTACGGGGCGTTCAGGAATCAGCCTTCTCCGCTGTACGCGCTGCAGCGCACACAAACATCACGACGCTATTCATGCCACCCGGCCATAGACGTTGAACTACGGACGCCACTTCTATGGATGCAACCCGCGAGAAAGTAACACTGCCTCGGTTGCGGCGGCTTGAGCTCGCCTATTGAAAAGAGTGCTTTGGATTTATACAAAGTCAACGACACGACAAAATCGAGAACACAAGATATGTTGGCATCTATACCGCGCCAATCTCACTCGGAGGCTCATCCAACCCCACAGCGGCTTCGAATGCATTCGCGACCGCCTCCATGCCCTTACCAGCATTACCTACGACTGGATTGGCTGCTTGGCTGTTTGCTTCATTGGCAGCGGCGCCGCTAGGGTTGACGAGGTATTGAACCGCAGACCTATCTATTCAGTCAGCCCATCGCTCACGCCGGCCGTAACCACGGGCCGCAGCCCGACTCACCCGGACGGCTCATGAGCTGCTACAGATGAGAGACTTGCCGGTGGGACGTGTTCGCGCACCGCGTCCGCGATGGCGGCCGCCAAATCCGACGAAGGCATTCCAAGGGCCGCAGCAAGGTCGTTTATTCTGTCCTCGACGCTCGAAGAACCCTTCGAAGACACGCTTGTCGTGGATGTAGGACTCGCGGTGGCTGTTCCAACGACGGCTCCGGCGCCTGGAGGGCGTTTACCCAGCGCTAGATTCCACCACCCTCCGACCTCCGCCTTCCACTGCAGGAGACGCCAAGCATAGAAGGCCATTGCTAGCGTAGCAAAGAGTACGATGTAATAGTTGAAACGGTGCAGAGGTGTGTTCGAGAGTGGTGGCGAAACGGAGCGGATGCCTTTGCGGTCGCGCGGTGGAGGAAGGTCGGATGGCGACTTAACCGCCGAAGATTTGCTGCGAATGGTTTCCGACATGGCGAACGGTTTGAGTATTATACGCACGAACGTTTACGGGGTATGGGAAGAGAAGTGTTGAGTAGTTTGGAACAATCGGAGGCGCGTTCAACGCGTTATGTAGGCCCTCATATGGGCGTCTAGCCAACGTCAAGGTGGGGTACGCCCGCATGACATCATCCTTTACCCCTACCAGGTGGCCGCGACGTCACATATATCAGGGAGCAGCCACTTACATCGCCGGGATAGCTCAGCTGGGAGAGCAACAGACTGAAGTTCTGGAGGTCGCGTGTTCAATCCACGCTCCTGGCACAGCTTTTTGCGTCTCTTGACTTAGAACATAGCCAACCTATCGGACTCGCTCAGCACACCTCGTCTCCCGACGCAACAAGCAACGCCGAATAGTCTGTTTACAGCCGAGTCGAGAGTATATTGCACAGTAGCATAGTGCGCGAGTACAGCTTGTACAGCGATTCAAAGTATGCAAACAGTATGTACGAATGCTACGGTAGCGCTATACGACATCGACAACCGAATAGCTTCAAGCAAGCAAAACGAACAGCGCCGACGGGGTTGCGGCAGGTATTCAAGGATACAAGTATGGTATGTGTTATGCAACAGAGATACATCAAAGTCAGCCTACCAACCGGAAACGTACAAGAATCCTCTGCCCCGGGAAGAACTTGTGCCGCCGGTCCCACGCAACGCAGATCTGCAGCTCGCCCACCATCTTGACAGCCAAAGTAGGCGGTGGGTCCTCTTTGGGTGACTCAGAGGCCTCCACGTTCTCGGCATCCGTGGGGGATTTCTGGGCTGGAGTCGATGGCGTACGCAACAGGACTTGAGCGCCGTATAGACATCGGAGCACAGCGACCACGGAGTCTTCTGGGCCATCGTTCACGCCGACAGCTCTATGTGGGCAGTAATGTCAGCGCATCATACAAAACCGAGAGTGATGTAGTGATTTACGTGAATGGAAGGCCGAGGGCTGCTTGCACGTTGCGCAGCACGCAGTTCACCGCTTCGTCGACCGAACCGCCAGAGGGATCAGCGACGACCGAGTACTCCCCGTCGAAACGGAACACAATTGGGTTCCGGTTGATCTTCTGGACATCGGCGCCACCAGCTTCCTGTTGGGCCTTGAAGCGCAGGTAGTGCGCGTGCGCGACCTTGAACTCGGTGAAGCGAGCGTGGAACGCCGTCAGTAAGGCAGCGAAATGCTGGTAGGCAGGCTGCAATGCAACGTCAATACAGTTCAGAGTTGTGAGCTCAGAAGCTATGAGATCGAAGAACGCACCACTTCAGGTAGTCGTCTCGTATCCTGCACTTGCGAGGGACTTTCCGATGAAGGCTGAGATGCCTTTAGCTTTCTTGCTTTGTCCTTGACGTGCCGAACCCTAGCATC
The DNA here is from genome assembly GCA_022376465.1 of Cubamyces lactineus. Classification (NCBI taxonomy): domain Eukaryota; kingdom Fungi; phylum Basidiomycota; class Agaricomycetes; order Polyporales; family Polyporaceae; genus Cubamyces; species Cubamyces lactineus. The sequence goes on from JACDTU010000037.1 coordinate 20,390, forward strand.
AGGCAGCGCAGAGTGCGCCTCCCCCAGGCGCTCTTCGCCGTCTTCGCCGAGAAAGTGAAGTGGCTCTCCACGCGCACGCGCACGTCTGAGCCGCGTGTCATTGCGCGTAGTGACGCGGCACGGCGGGCAGCACTTCCACTTGTACGCAGACTCGGGAGGCACCATGCGCTTGCAGCTGCGTCTGCCGCACTTGCGATAGCCTGTGTCCCCGCCACCAACTTCAGGGTTCGCCCAAGTAGAAACTGAAGGGAAATTACTCACCAGTCAGGTCGCCATCCTCGGGCATCTACGCGTAGAATAATTTAGCAATGAGGACAGCACGGAGCGAGAGACCTCTGAGGAACTTACGTTGACGATCATGCCTACCTCTTCCACTGGGTCCTGTGGTACGACACCTGCCTGCTTCTGGCGCCGGACATACGCACGCCGCGCTCCGAAGCAGACACCGCAAATCCGCCAGCGCGAATTTTCGGCGAGCAGGTTCGCGCATTGGGGGACGCTGCAGATCCCACGGTGCTTCGGTCGGCGCGGGGATGTGGGCGCTGGAGGTGTCTCGCCGGAGTCTGGCTCGTGGACGATCGAATCGAGGGGCTGCGTCTGTCGATGAGGACGTGAGAGGGGAACACATGAAGTAGTTGAGAGCCGGACGTACGATGGTAGGCGTCCCGTCTTCTCCGTCGGAAAGGTTGTCAATCTCGGACTCGCCCTCGTTCGCCGAGTCCTCGAGCGGGGTCAGCTCAGATCCGTCCGAGTCCCACTCAAGCTGTCGCCTGAGAATATCCGTGTCCGACCGTCTCTTGCGCGAGGGTATCCGTATCACCAGCCGAGGTCGGACAGGGGTCGGAGGAGACGGCGTTGACGACCTTGACGAAGACGAGTCGTCGGAGATCTCGTCCTCGCTTTCATCGTCACTCGACGACAGTGTTGCAATCTCGGCTTCCTGGGAAACATTTTCCGCCTCGAAAGGTGCAGCAAGCGGAGAGGGCTCCTTTGGTGGCATCGGCGACGTTGCTGAAGAACGCAACGGCGAGATAACTTGCTTCAGTGGGATCTCTGGAGACGCTGAACGTGATGTCGGCGGCGACCGTGCCGGCTCCCTCTCGACTTGCGGAGGCAATGCGACGATGGACGGCTCTGCAGTCTGTGGCGAAGACTTGAGCTGTGGTGACGGCGAAGCTGTCGAGGTGGCTGTCATTTCCGGAGATACTGTGCCCACCGCTGGCTTTGCCGCCGCTGGGGACGCCGTCGACACCTCCACCTGTGATACCGTCGCCGTGGTTGGCGGTGTTAAGGATCTCGGAGGCAACCTATCTACTCCAGGAGATTGGGTGGTGACTTCGGATAGGGTCGACGTCGCCTTGACAGGCTGTAGATCCGACGAAGAAGGGGGCGAGGGAGGTCCTTGGGCGCTCGTAGTGGCCAACGCCGACTTCTCCAGAGCAGCAGCACGCCGCTTCCGCTTGAGCACGAGCGCCAACGGCAACTCGTCCTCCTCCACATCCGTCGCATCGCCATCTAGCGCGTCCCTTGCGTCACCCGCCGCGGCCTGTCCCTCACCAGCAGCACCCCGACCTGTGATGAACGATGCACTCAGTCCGGCGACGCGCGCGCGGAACTGCTTGCGCCAGAGCACGAAGCTGCAGTCCGTACAGAATTCGCCCTTGGTCCCTGCTGGAATGCGCCCGATACATCCTGGCGAGACGCACGCCCGTTCTGGCATGAGTGATGTATCGACGGAGAGCGTCGGCGCATGCGTACGCTTTCGCTTGTGAGGGGGAGCGGCATCGTTGGGCTGTGGGGTGGGGACGATCATCGATTGAGCTAACGTAGAGCATATACTCAGTGTAAAAGGCACATACAGCTGGAGGGGCAGTTGCACGATGGCGATGTGCTTTATCCTGGCTCTGTTCAGAAGTTTGTCAACATGTCAGAGCGCCCTGCCTTCCACAACTTACCTGATCCGCGGTTTCTGTGCCATCGGAAGCCGGTATTACGATGCTTTCAGTAGGAGTGAGGCCCGTTTGCGGATATGTGACCGGTTGCGCGACCGCAGAAGCTCGGTGGGCCTGCTCCATCGCGATCGTCCCAGGAACTCTCGCCAGGATTTCTCCTCGGGGGCCATAATGAGGTGCACCGATAGAGCTCGACTGGATAGGGACTTGATAGGATAGAAAACGTCTACCACTATCCAACGGAGGAGGGGCTAGATCCTGTCCATGGAGGAGATGCCTATGGTCAGGGTGAACAAACGCTATGGCTGTCTCTAGTGCGCTCTTCCCCTCTGCGGATGTAATCGGCTTCGGTGCGTGCGTCTTGCGTCTCATTTCATCGGGTATTTGGGGAGGCGGCCCCATAATTGTCAACTGAGGTTGCTGAATGGGCACCTCTGGGCTGACAAGCTGCGACGCACGGCAAGAAGCACAGAACATTGGTTGACCTGCACGCGCTACGTTCAGGCGAACCGTCATTGCCGCATGGCATGATGAACACGAAACAGTCTACGCAAGGACGTGATGGTCAGTACGTGCGTAAATCGAGGATGTCTATCTTGCGTTTCAGCAGCAGTTTCTTTGTTCGCGAACACGCTTTGGATGATTTGGGAGACAAAGGCAGCGATACGCCAACCCTCTGTCGCACAACGCTGTACAGACAGAACGAAAAGTAACACTCACCACTGTCTTCTTGTTATCAGCCTCCTTGCACCCCGGACATCGTTTCCATGGCCATCCCGGCTCGAGCACATTAGCGCACGACCCAACAGAACACACACGCGTCGTCTTGACCAATTCCGCCCATCCCTTGACCTCCGCACGCTGATTTGTGAAGCCCAGAGCCCTTTCGAGCGAGCTCGAGGTGACAGTCGCGGTGGGAGTCGCGCTAAAACTTGTTCTTGCACTTCTCGCGGGCGTGGGTGCTGGTCCCGGCGCTTGGAAAGTCGGCGCGGGCGCGTGGACCGCGACGAGAGACGCGTTCATACCGAGCGAGACGACGACCTCGAGGTCGAAACGCAACCTGCGCCCCTGTCTTGGGGGATTGACATACACTGCAGGGCGCGAAAAAATGTGGACGCACGTTACTCCCGGCTTTTCCCAACGCCTCTTAAGTACAATGTCGATCACCTGCAGATCCTCGAGGATTTCCTTCGCTTCGGAGGTCGGGACGGAAGTGCGGGGACCTGCAGATCGGACGCCAGATGTTGAGCTGAGCTCGCTGCTGTGCACGATGAGCTCGAGAACGTCGCTACAGCCTACAGCAGATCTCAAGCGGCGGGGTGTCTCAGAGCAAGCGTCGGGGATCCGGGGAAAAATAAATTCCGAAAATTCCACTGGGCGCCCGTTGCTGTCGTAAACCCTTCCAGTTACAGGACTTGTCCAACTTCAAGTAGGTGATCAGTTGGTTGGCAAATTGGCAGCGCTCAACAACGCCTGTGCGACAAGGACAAGCGCAAGAGTTACATGACGCGTTATCTGAACGCAGATGCTGCGGTATCACGATGCTCTGTACGCTACTAGCATATGCTAGAATGTGAGTTTGCAACAGGGAGGCACGTGGACCAAGCTACTTGAACACTCTAATGATACACCGGCCCATACAGCGAAAACATCCACATTCATGGACATCCGAGAGACTCCAGCAGTCATTCCATCACCAACCTCGACATCCATCACGTCCACCGCTGGACCACGACACTGTTAGCCAAACCTGCCGCCTCAAGCGTCTGCGTCTCGTCCTCGAAAGTACGGTTCGGGAACGTAGTCATGATCACATACGGACGAGCGTTGTTCTCGGGGCGGGAGCTAGGACATTCGTGTGGTCAGTACAAATGCGCGCCTCCAAACAGAGTACACCTACGCGTTGATGAAGTTGCGTATATCACCAACGGTGTGCGTCAGATTCATACGTGCGACCATTCTGCATATTAAAATCAGCACGGGAGATTCCTGAGCTTATACGACTCTTAGAAGCATACCGTGTCCCATCCGCCAGCCGGATCTGCACACTAGTCGTCGGTTTGCTCTGATCGACTTCGAATCGAGTGCTAATGCTCTCTACGGCTCTTTGTGTAGGCAGCGAGCTACCACCAGCTGTGCCCGTAGGGAATCCGCCGGGCATACCGCTTCCACTTGAGCTTGAGCTCGCCCCGGTCGTGATCTCTCCTGGAATGGGCGAGCCGAGGCGGTGACCTTGTCCAGAGAAGACCTTGGCCTGACGAGCCCGGGGAGAGGCTACGTAGTCTTCATCCAGGCGCCTTACGACGCGAAGTTCGACTGGCTGTCCAGGAGATACGTTTAGAATGTGCGGTGGGGCGCGCCTGGATGCAGCAGGATGGTGAGTGAGTGATGTAGCATTCGGAGACATGAGTATCCAACTAGCGTACCCAGATTTAATCTCAGCAAGGATTTGTTCGTTCTCAGGAACTCCGTAGCGCATCAGCTCGCCGTCCTCAACGGTGAATCCGTCGCGCCAGAAAGTCAGATGGCGGATAGCGGTCTCTTCTTCAGATTCTGTAAACACGTCTCACTCAATGCATGTAAATGTTGACGTAACGTGCCGGACTTACGGGCATCGACGGCATCAGGATCGGGGATATATTCGCTGTCCACTTCGTCACTGCCGAGCGTGTGTCCACCACCAAAGAAAGCGCGGCTACGGGGAGGCGCGGCAGTTCCGGGCTGAGCTGCAGGTGGTCCTGCCCTGCGGGACAAGATGAGACTCAGACGTACTTCTAGCCATATTCGATTATAAGGGTGACGCACTCTGCAGCCCGCCTCAGCAAATCGCGGACAAGCTCCCCACCGGGAACCGCTCCGGGCCTATCGGGATTTTGGACTGAGATACCGCTAGGTCACAGATTCTATGTCAGCATATTCGCATAGGGGCAAATCGGGGAAAGCAAAGGTACCTCCGCTCACCGCCAGCGTACCAGTTCTCACCCTGGTCTGCGCCAGGACGCTCATCCTCCTCATCGTCGTCGTCATCCATACGTCCCCCTCCATGGGGAGCGTGGCCACCCATCGCCGGGCCGCCACCACTGGATATGTCGTTCAATGTTGCGATGCGTCGACCACCTCCTGCACTGTTCGTCCTGCACAGTGACAACGGTTAGACATGCAAGGTTTCTTGCAATGAAACAATGCAGTGGCGCACCTCGAGGATGAGTTGGACGAGGCGCCCCATGCGCCTACGCGACCGATTCGAGGGCCACCGCTGTTAGATGGCAAGGAGAAAGGACTCCGAGTACGCTGCGTATTGTTGTTTTCGTCAGACATCGAAGAAGCCCAGGATGTGGTAAGTGTGCAAGACGCGTAAGGTAGGCCTCGCACAGACTCGACTACGTCACATGACCGAAATCTGTCACGCTGAGCCCGTTTTGGCGGGGAGAAGAGTTTGCATTTTATATATGATCTCGCCCACCTCACTTTTCAAGAATCGGCAACCTACAAGTTCACGAGAAGTGCTCTCCCTGCGACCTGTAGGTTCTTGATTTTGAGGAAAGTAGATTGAGGTCGACTTATTCAACGTGGGGGAACACAATCCACCAGCGCTAGACCCGAGAAATACACGTTATGTGCGATAAGTTGCCATTAGCGCCGAGATGCGCATTTCTGGCGCGGCGGCATGAGGCCTCTGGCCGTGGCCGCCAATGCTAAGACGTACGCCCATGGACATCATTCATAGATATTGAGGTGACGGGCGCAGCCTAGGGAATGCTTGAGACGTTCACAATGATACAGTGCATGTTTATCAATCAATGCTGCCCCAGCTTTCACGTCAAACATTCTTCTAGTCTGTAGTACATACTGCGTAGTTGCCATGCTGTCAATACGTTTCCACCGAGGTCACCATGGGATTGCGCTCTCGCCGACCCCTGGTGTACTGAGCTAAACAGTACGTAGCCTCCGTAGGCATGCCAATTGTGCAGACAAGTCCCGCAAACGCTCAAGCTCACGTGAATGGTCACGCGTGACAGAGGTAGTCGAGTCTGTGCGAGGCCTACCTTAATTAGAGCAGTACGCGTACCGCGCTCAGGAAGCCATATCATGGCTGCCACGTTGCCCTAGGCTCGAGAACGACGTGCTCATATTACTCCACAATGCCCGTTTAGCTCAGTGGTAGAGCGCGCCACTCGTAATGGTGAGGTCGGTTGTTCAATCCAGCCAATGGGCACGTTTCCGGCGCTATAGTGTAGTGGTTATCACTTGGGATTCTGATTTGCAGTGTTCCCAAAACCCAGGTTCGAGCCCTGGTAGCGCCTGATCTTTTGCTCTTGCCCTTGCGAAACAGTATCATTTTTCGTCTGCTGATCAGGAGTTGTAAGGCATCATAGAGGCAAAGACATAACGCCGGCAGGGTTGGTCTTTCCAGGTTTAGTTGGCATCAGAAACGGTAGGCACCTCACGAACACATTCTACAAGCGACGAGGGCCCTACGGAGTAGCAAAAAGGTACACTCTTAATATCTTGGCAAGAAGGACGCTGCTTCGCGAGCGCAAAAGCAAAAGATCAGGCGCTACCAGGGCTCGAACCTGGGTTTTGGGAACACTGCAAATCAGAATCCCAAGTGATAACCACTACACTATAGCGCCGGAAACGTGCCCATTGGCTGGATTGAACAACCGACCTCACCATTACGAGTGGCGCGCTCTACCACTGAGCTAAACGGGCGATGCAAAGATTCGTGTTTACAACTGTGTAACAGTTTGCGCAGCCAACCAGTCGAGACCTAAGTCCACTTGAAGCTGATCGCGCCGCCCAAATTCATCCTTCTTACTTGTACGACACACCATGGCATCGAGCTCAGCAGCACCACAGCAAATCAATGTGACGGATCTGGACGTTCCCCAGCTCGCAGATGTGAGGCGGCAGCTCGAGGAGGTGCGCGTGTTCCGCTCATTGAACACTGGGCTCCGTCCGCTAATGCATCGCCATCCACTAGGAGCTCACCCATCTCTCCAACTCGTACGCGCAGCTGCGTCAGGCGCAGGCCAAGTTCCGCGCGTGTATGGAGAACGTCGGGCAGGTCAATCCAGAAAACAGCGGTGCGTGTCTGTATATATCTCCGGCCTCTGGTGTGCTGTGAGGAAGTGGTGTGAGGCGTCGATCGGTCGGTCGGTACTGAACGGTATGCGGAGGACAGACAAGACGATATTGGTGCCGCTTACGAACTCGCTGTACGTCCCCGGGAAGCTGAAGGACACCGAGCATGTCATCGTCGACGTCGGGACGGGCTACTACGTGAAGAAGGTGCGTCCGATCTCGCGTGCGGGTAAGATGAGTAGAGAGCAACCGCCGACAACTGCTTGTCTGTGCTGTACTTTGCGTGCGAGCAGACGCGCGCGCAGGCGATGAAGCACTACGAAGCCAAGGTCGACTACATCCGCACGAACCTCGAGGCGCTGCAGGAGACGATTCAGAAGAAGCAGGAGAATATGAACTACCTAATCAATGTCCTGCAGATGAAGCTGCAGCAACAAGCGAGCGGCAAGGAGACCAAGGCCGGGTAAAACGTTGTGGGAAGGTCAGTACGGAGATTCAGATGCTTACAGGGCATGTGATAGATTATGTACTGACCTTGATTCGTGCAGTGTATGGCTAGCAGCTCACCTGCATAGTGGGTGTACGCTATGATGTAATAGTAGACAAGACACAAGGTAGATTTGCATACTCGGGGGAACATGCTAAAACGGATCAGAGTACAAGATAGAGAACACGACCAAGAAAGGGGGTTTTCATAGGGAAGTAGATGAGGAGGGATTCGCATATTGGGACGGGATGGGATGGGGTGGGGGAGGAAACCGCGCGACCGAGACGAGCGACTGCTAGAGAATCAAGGGAAGGGCCCAGAAGATCAGAACTCGCGCCCACGCCAACCAGAAGTTGAGAAAGGAAGCCATACTGCATACCATGAAGCTCGCAACCTCGATCTGCTATATGGGAGAATGCACGCGGCGCCATCTGCTGCGAGCCCTCCCATGATGGTCCCAGTCAAGCCAGTCAATTCAGGTCCGGGTCGGTTGAGTCTGCTGCCCACATCGCAGGCGGCGATGACGCGACATCGCGCACAGGGCAGACGGGGCGGAGTGGAAGACGCACTGCGTCCACCATTCCGTGAGGCGCGATCCGGCACGGATACCTCTAACGCTCTCGGGCAGGCTGTAGTCCGAAGACATGTCGGTTATCTGCGTATGCCGTGAGCAATACGATCAGCGATCCCACTGCATGAATGTGCACTCGCCTGTTGACGGTGTTGAGGATCGCGTACACTTAGGGATCGAGTTTCTCTCCTCGCGCGAGGACGCGGACGACACGGCTGGGCTGCGCCACCATCTCCATCATTGCCATCACTGCTGGGGGACGCTCGACGAGGCCTGTGCTCGTCGACGGTGGCGGTCTGGCCCCGGGCGCAGCACCGCGAGAGTTACGCCGCCCTCGCCCAGACTGTCCGTGGCCCTGTCCGCGCTTGGTGCGCTCTTCCTCTCCCGAGCGACGCCCCTCGCCGGAGCGGCGGCCTCCTTTGGTGGCGGTATCAGCGCTGGGGTTCGTGCTGTGGTTCTGCGGCGGGGCAGACGAGACCTCGAGGACTTCGATGCCAGCCTTGGAAGCCCAGCGGGCAACTAGTGCGCCTGAAAGGCGACACTCGTACCTGTTCGGTTGAGGTGCGGGGAGAGGGACGGGCGAAGCCGAGATGGGTGCGGCGTTAGCAGGCTCGGTATGCGCGTCCGCAGAGGGAGAGACGACGGCGAGCACGACGCGAGGCTTGGCAATCTTCTGGTCCTTGAGCTCCTCGGCAGCATGCTCGGTCTCCCAGCGCGCACAGCAGATGGTGCGGCGGACCCACTCCGGGGAGGTGTTTTGTGTTCCTGCGGTCTGGTCGTCGAACGGGATGCTGTCCCACGGCACGAATGCATCGTCTTGCTGCACACGGATGCGCGGGTTCGTGCCAACCTGAGCTTCGAGAATGCGGGATGCAGCACGGGCCCGCTGGGCGAGGACGCTCGTGCCCTTCTTGAGGAGGTCCAAGGTGTTCAACGCTATGCGGATTTTGAGTTCTGATGGTAAGTTACGCGGAAACGGAATACGCTCACCTTCCAGAGGAACGATCACGATCTCCTCCCGGCCCTCTCTGCACCACTTCTTGAGATGGTAGAGTCCATGGACGAGCACGCTAGCGTCGATAACGACCACATCCGCGTCCTTGTGGCTCTTGCCATCCTCGCTCCGCCTCTCCTCCCTATCCGTCTTCTGACCGTCCGTTTTCGCCTTTGCATCCTCTCCGTCCTCGGTACGCCTCTTCATGAGCTTCGTGTTTGCGCCAGAAAAGCTGCGCTTCGTCTCGCCGCCGCGCCATGTCTCGGGGCTGCGGCGTCCGCGCCAGTTGCCGCCGGCGGTGTGGACGACGGACTTTTCAAGCTGCTCGACTTGGTGGTTGAGGAAGGCGGCGCCGAGCGCGCGAGACATGGCGAGTTTGTTCGGAGCGACCTTTGCGTCGGCCATGGCGGGCGTTGTGGTGGTCGTGGTTCAAGCTTCGGAGCTCAGCCACCCTTTGGTGAGCGCCCCGCTGCCTTTTCGAGTACCGTTACAGTCACGATCAGTCATCCTCTCGTGACATGCTGGTCACACTACAGGCGTAGTGCGTACATAGTGAACGCTCACTCAGGCTGAAGGATTTCTTTCGGCCAGACTGGTCCGGATTCTTTTGCGGCGATCGCGCATAGTAGATGGTTGAGTGTCTTTCATCTGTCACGGACGAGAAATGGCACCAATGTTCTGAGCTACGAAGAAGTGGGCCGTGGTTATATTCAGGTACGGACACTTCGGACATTGCATTGAACTTGGCAGATACTTACTGGGGACCTCAATGGCCAGTTGAGGCCCTGCTCGACTTGCGGATGACGGCACTCGGACCCGCTGTGAATCAATCTTAAAGGCATAGCTCAAGATAGCTCACTTGAGCCTTGTGCAATATGTTGGATCACATCATCATGATTTGGAGTTGGGAGATAGACGCTCTCCTCTGCATCTCTCCTTCTGCCTCCGCCTCACCCACAACGACCTATTCGACCTCACTCGAAGGTGGCCATCAGCTCGAGCTTTGGGTGTACAGAGCTATCTGTCACTGAAGCATGTCAAGGTCTGCGTTCTTATCGCAGGCACAGCGAGGTGTTGGCGTGCGGGGCGCCGCAATGCGGGGAATATGGGTTCCGGCATGCACCATATGCACCCTCGTTCCTCTTCCAGAACGCTGCGGGCATCGAGGCGCCTCCAAGCGGCCGTTCGACGATGGCCCTTGGGCATCTCGGCAGCGTAGAAGCCCATGATGCGCCGAGGAGAAGATATTTCGTTGAGCTTCCGGTGCTTAGCGATCTCTGACAAACTGCCCCATTCCGGCCCAGCCTTCCGGCGTCCGACGCACGAGCGATACGGTTTATGCGGACGCAAAGACCGAGCAAAAGGAGGCAAAAGGTCGGAAAAGCACGTTTGTCGCAGAGACGGCCTCGATCCGCACCCGTTGTGAGCTGCAGCGGGGGCGGGGCGGGGTCCGGGGATCCCAGGTGCGACGGCGGGGCGCGACGAGACCCGGCGGAAGATACCCATATATGGCAAGAGGGGCGGGACAACGATTCTGGCCGGCGACAGTTTTGGAAGGAGCGTCGGGCGATTGGCCGACTCCACCCGCCGCGAGCCGCGAGCCGCTGGGCGAGCGCGAGAAATTTGCTGGATAAACAAGCGCGGCCGGTGATGTCATCCGACCGGACGGAGGACGTATAAGAACATGCCGCTCTGCTTCCGCCGCAATTTCGTTTCTATCCACTCCTCCCTCTTTCTCTCCTCGATCGAGGACTAGGTCTTTGCCACTCGGAACGACTTGCACGACTTGCACGCTACACTCTCGAATACCCCTACGGGCGTCTAGGTCACCTGCCCTACTACTATGGCTCTGTTCTATGTGTGCGTACTTCTCGTCCGGTCGTTAGTGTTCGTCTGGACTCATAGCGTCGCAGGAATGGTCTGCCCATTGGGTGGATATCCATCATGTTGGCCGTCCTGGCCTCCATGGGTGGATTCATCTTCGGTGTACGTTCTCTCAAACTTCTCTCCGTCGAGCTGAACTCATCGACTTGCATAGTATGATACCGGTCAAATATCAGATATCCTCCTCATGCCAGACTTCCTTCTCCGCTTTGCTACATGTCAAACTCCCGGCGATGCCGGCTCATGTAGCTTCTCCACTGTGCGGGAAGGTCTCATAGTCTCTCTGCTCTCCATCGGCACCCTCGTCGGCGCCCTCATCGGTGCACCGTGAGTAATCTAACCAGCCCTTCCTGATGCCTCGTCTGACCATTACTCTAGTACGGCTGATCTCCTCGGCCGTCGGTATGCCATGACTGTTGAATGTGTAGTCTTCATGGTCGGTGTGATCATCCAGATCACCTCCTTCCACTCATGGGTGCAATTCGCCATTGGCCGTCTTGTGAGCGGGCTCGGTGTCGGCTCGCTCAGCGCTGCGGTTCCAATGTACCAGGCCGAAACTGCACCACCCCAGATCCGTGGCACCCTCACTGCGACCTATCAGTACGTATACCTATCTGCCAAATTTACGTCATGCAGTGCTCATGCAAACACTCGATTAGGCTCTTCATCACTTTTGGTATCCTTGTTGCCTGTATGTAACATCCCTAACGCGCCCATACGTCCTCCTGACCATTCCTCCCTAGATTGCATCTCTATTGGAGCGCGCTCCATTGACGGCTCCGGGTCATGGCGCACCGTGGTTGGTATTGGTTTGCTCTGGCCGCTTATCCTCGGCATCGGCATCCTCTTCATGCCCGAGAGTCCTCGGTAGGTTCTCATGCCCATGTGCTTTCTCGCAGCTCCCTGACATCGGCACAGTTGGCTCACTGCACACGGTCGCTTCCCCGAGGCGCGTCGCGCTATCGCGGCTACTCGTGGTATCCCCGAGTCGGAGGCAGACGATCACTTCTTCGTCCACCGCGAGGTATGTCCGGTTATCGGATCATAAGAGGACGAGCAGCGCTCACTCAATGCCATTACAGCTCGAGGAGATGAAGTCTGCCATTGAGTTCGAGAGTAAAGTCAAGGCCGGATGGCTCGATTGTTTCAAGCCCCAGCGCATGCAGCTCTACCGGACCTTGCTTGGCATGACATTGCAGATGTTCCAACAGCTGACCGGCGCCAACTACTTCTTCTACGTAAGTGCAAATGTGTAACGCCCGTCCGGAGCTTGGGTGCTGACACAGGGGACAGTATGGAGCTACGGTCTTTACCGCCGTGGGCATCCAGGATTCCTTCGTGACCCAGATCATTCTCGGTGCCGTCAACTTCGGCTGCACCTTCGGCGGCATGTATGTCATGGAACGGGTACGTATGTAGCGCACCTGGACTGAGTTTCGTTATTGACGCCTGTGAACAGTTCGGCCGTCGCTTCCCCCTCATCATCGGCGGCGTCTGGCAATCTATCTGGCTGTTCGTCTTCGCGGCGGCTGGTACTGCAAAGGATCCCAGGGAGAACAAGGGCATCGGCGAGCGTATGTATCTATCCTTCGTATGTCTCCTATCCAACTAACGTCGTGGAAAAGTCATGATTGTTAGCGCCTGCCTATTCATCCTCGGATACGCCATGACCTGGGCTCCGTAAGTCCGATTCTCACCAAATCCGTGCACAACCTCTCACGCTGATCCAAATACAGCGGTGTCTGGATCCTCATCGGCGAGACCTTCCCGACGCGCACCCGTGCCCGTCAGGCCTCGCTCTCGACCGCGAGCAACTGGCTGTGGAACTTCCTCCTCGCGTTCTTCACGCCGTTCATCACGCGCGCGATCGACTACCGATACGGGTTCGTATTCGCGGCGTGCAACCTCACGGGCGCGGTGATCGTGTATTTCTTCCTGTACGAGTCCTCGGACCTCTCGCTCGAGAGCGTCGACATGATGTACTGCGACCCGACCTGCAAGCCGTGGACATCGCGCACGTGGGCGCCCGCAGGGTTTAGCTCCCGCCAGGACCTCGTCGAGCAGGCGCGCGCGGCGGAGATGCACAAGCCGCTCGAGGCGGGCGCCGGCGAGGAGACGCGATACGAGAAGGCGGGTGGTCCCCCGGAGGCTGCTGGCAAGGCGGCGTGATGTTGGGGCTGAAGGATGGATGAAGTTCAAGTAGCCAAAGGCGGGAACATTGCAGATGTTTCCTGGGCCTGTTTGTTTCACGTTTTCTTTTGCTTGATGTGCTGCTGTTGCTGCTCACGCCGTGGCTCCTTTTCCTGATGCTTAACGATGGAGGCGGAAGGCCTTTACGATGACGACATGTGTAGGATAGCCTTACTCGTATCGAGAGGCGTAACGATGAGGTTGAACCCTCTAGCTAGCTAGCTTATATCTACTGTAATGCACCTAATCGATGTGCTTCTTCGCATACTTCAGATTTGCTGCGTTGTTTCATCTGTCTTAAGGCTCGGACAGACCGGGAGGATGGTACGTTAGCTTGAAGTGCTCGTGGCGCGCTGACTGATATTGTGGGGAGTAGATGGTACTCGTTCTAGACCAGCAGGCTCTGTTTCCCGCGCACCTTCATTGCGCTGACCTTAAGCGATCATAGTTAACCGTGCGCCAGGTTGGGGGGATCTCGGTTCAACGAAGTGCGAGGACTCCGTCCTCACGCTACAACGCAGCGTCCCATCACCGGTGTGCACGTCATCATTCCCATCTCCCAAAAACCGGGGGACCGAGAAGGCCCATCCACTTACCGAAGTTCAAACGGGATGGTCTCGTTCGCACGAGGGTACTCAGAGAGAGCGACCACTCAGTCGTAGTCCATGTATGGCCAAGATCATTCCCCCCGCTAATCGCGTCTCGTATTTGTTAGATATATCAGTTCCAAGCGCGATCACAGACAATAGACATAGCGCGTTGATCTCGTGTAGCTTTGACTCGAACTTGAAGGAGGCTGCGCTTCGTTGATGATTGGAGCCCTCCCGCTGACGCTGAGGCTGCCATTCCGAGTATAGCATCCCCAAAAATCACAAGTCCAATGCGTTCGGACATAGAGCTACAAGAGGATGAGGCTCCAGCAGTCAGAATCGTCAACAAAGTTGGTGAAGCCGCGGCGTGAACTTCAAGTTACGGAGAGAGCCTGAGGAGGCTGGTGCGGCTGCTCGGTGGCAGTGCATTGGCCCTAACCCTATTCACTCAGTCCTTTCGACGGTGGAGAGGTGAAACTCGTTCGGTCTGTGCAGATAAATCGGCAGAGCATACAGGAGATATACAGCTCACTGTCACTGAATGCGCAATAGATAAATCTATACAAGCTATTGAGACCAGAGAGCGCCTCTGCAAGCCATGGCTTTGAGCGCTTGGATTGGTGAGCGCCCGTTGCCGACGCGCGGCATGTTCCCAACTGCCAAATCCGGGCGCATATGCATTGAACATCTCAACCGCGAACCACCATCGTCCTTTGTCGCAGCTCTCCACCAATTGTCCTACAATTGAGTAGGTGGCTTGGTCAAGCACATACCATTGCTGCACACGTATTTTGGCTGCCACAATAACCTGATCACACACCGCTAGCTTGGACCCAGCACTATATATCAGGCCTCCCTGCTTCGACTCTAGGTATGTCTCCTTTCCTCCCTTCTCACGATGGCTATTCCTCACTGCAATATCACACCCATCGCTCGTGCGCAATCTTCTGTCCGCCATCGACACACCCACGACGGATTCATCTCTATAGGTGCACACCTCGCAACACTCAAACAGTTTCGAGTCGCAGCTGTAGCAGACATGGCACACAAAGCTGTTAGAGTTGACATGTCCGAGTTCTCCGACATGTTTTTTCCTCTTCCGACCGGTGTCTCTGCCGACGACCATCCCGTGTGGCCAGAGAATGTCTTTGATGAGCTTAAAGAGGGCCATGCGTTGGTGGAGAAGGAAATCCAGGAACGCTTTGTATGTACCTCAAATTGCCTGTTAGCCACCCACTCACATTGCCACTCATATTGCCTCCAGCTTCGCGTGCTCGACAGCAACGACATCGTTCCCAACCACAAAGTGTCTGCTTCATCCGAAAAGCCCGACGTAGATGACATGGGCAAGTTCAAGCAGAAGGTTGATGCTGCAATCTTCAAGACGGATCTGGTACCGAGTGATGGTCGTCCTCACTGGGGAGACCAGCTAGTTCCAATAGAATTCAAACGTCATGAGACGAACCAAGACCCCTTCGACGACAGCGACGACCTGAAGGTTGACGCAAATGCGAAAACGCGAAAAGAAGTCCGCGGACAGCTCATCAGCTACGCCGAGATCATCTTCCGTGTCCAGCATCGCATCGCTCTCTTTATGCTCCTCGTCATTGGATGGAACTTTCGCTTCCTGCGCTGGGATCGCTCGGGCACGATTGTCACCCGAGCGATCGACTACGTGGCCAATCCACACATCCTTTGCGAAGCCCTATGGCGCATGTCCCTCCAATCGGACGAGCAGCTTGGGGTCGACCCTAGCGCCACTCGTCTTTCCTTTGAAGACGATGATTACAAGCTCATGGACATACTCGCTGGCGATTCAAAGAATGATCTGAAGGATGAGGAACGCAAGCTCAGCCCAAGCGAACTCCACACAAATCCACCGACCTTCGCCTACATGCGCAAGCTGTTCTCGAAGTCCCTCGACCCCAAGTGGACCCGATACAGAGTAGAGGTGCCGGATGGCGACACAACGCGTACATTTCTCATCGGAGGGCCTACGTTTTACGCTCGCGGAATGGCTGGACGCGGGACGAAGGGATTCGTTGCATGGGACTGCAAGACGGGGAGGTTCGTGTGGCTGAAGGATGCTTGGCGTCTCGACTACGAGCGCATGGACCGAGAGGGAGATATCTTGAAGCAACTGAACGACTGCAAAGTGGCAAACGTTCCGACGCTCTGCTGCCATGGTGACATCCAGGGCCAGAAAACGCAGACACCCGACGTTTGGGAAGCACAACACCCGATCGCGCCTCCCACTTCAATCTCGCCTCTCCCTGCGATCCCTGAATCTGCCCCTACCAACATCTACGCCACTTCCTCCAATACCCTAGTAGCACATCCGAGTTCGCCAACAGCATCTCGGAAACGATCTTGCCCAGAGAACGACGACAATCCTCCTGAGAACAGAGAAGAATGCCCCCTCCGCTGTCACGCACATTACAGGATTGTTGTCGAAGAAGTTTGCTATCCGTTGGCCAAGTTCACCTCTGGAGAGCAGCTCATCACAATTATCTTATCTTGCCTTCTTGGTGTGTTAGCATCTCGCTTATTGCGAATGTCGCTGACCTGCTATGCAGCCCATAAGGACGCATATGTGAAGGGGAAGATCATACATCGCGATGTGAGCAGCGGTAACATCCTGATACTACCTCAAGTAATCCACTTGAAGAGTACGGACACCCACCATGTGGTATGGACGGGCATTTTGGCGGACTGGGAGTTGTCAAAACCGGTTGGTACCACTGAGCCTTTCATGCGCCCTCGTCAGCCACCGAGGACGGTAGGTTTCTTGGTATTTTCATTCAGTTGTCGAAGTACTGATTCCTGATCGTAGGGGACGTGGCAGTTTCTCTCGGTCGGCATGCTTTCAAGCCATCCAAAGGCCGTAGAGATACAAGACGACCTCGAGTCTTTTGTCCACGTCGTCCTCTATCATGCAGTCCGATACCTCCGTTCCAATTGCGAAAACATCGGAGAGTTCATAGAGAGCTATTTTGACGCTTACACTCTCCAGAATGGCGTGTACACGTGTGGGGTCAACAAACTGCTTACCATGAAGTTGAACGGGTACTTGCAGATCAAAGACAAAGTTCGCCTCGAGTTCGGCTCCCCTATGGACTCTATCTTCGGCCAGCTCCTTCCCATATTCAAGGCTTACTACGCGGTCCAGAGCTACTTGGATGAACTGCGCGAGGAAGCCAACGCCACCGCTTCTGCTGCTGTTCATCCGCCAACGCAATCTACGTCATCCTCTACCGATACCGCGCTTCGCAATGCGCTCGACGACGACGTGTTTGGCGCTATCTCCGAGGTAGAACTGCTGCGTTCGACCAGCAACGCTCCCGGCATCCATAAGCCAACCCCTGACGAGGAATTGGACGCTGCCCTTCTCGACACCCATGATCACATGATACACGTGATGAGGCTTGTGAAACAGCGTCTCGACTGGGGTCAGGATCACGTCGGGGATCAAGTTTCCAGGCTTTATATTCCAGTCGTGGTCACCACGGATTGTTAACAACTGCCCACGTAGGTGGGGAAATTCTCGTGGAAGACCTGCCAACTCGATATACAAATACAAATGGCCCACCTCATTGAGAATCAATGACACTATGGATTTTCAATGGGAGTGGGGCTTTTGTAGTAGTGTATTAACAATTGTGCCACATTTGTAAATGAGATGCATGAATAATGCCCCCACGTATGATACACAATAGCTGGATCGTACATGGACGTGGGTGGTTTGTATATCCCTGCAATACACAATCCACCCACGTCCAATGTATAATAGCTGAATTGTAGATGGACGTGGGTGATTTGTAGATGCCTCTGATATACAATCTGCCCACATCTGATGTACAAAAGCTGGATTGTAGATGGACGTGGGCAGTTTGTAGATGTCAATAGCTGGATTGTAGATGGACGTGGGTGCTTTGTACATGCCTCTGATATACAATCTGCCCACGTCTGATATACAATAGCTGGATCGTACATGGACGTGGGCGGTTTGTATATCCCTGTGATACACAATCCACCCACGTCCAATGTACAATAGCTGAATTGTAGATGGACGTGGGTGATTTGTAGATGCCTCTGATATACAATCTGCCCACATTTAGCTGGATTGTATATGGACGTGGCCACTTTGTAGATGCCACTTTTGTATTACAACTACTATCTGGGCACTTTCTAGCACTTTTTGGGCTCCTATTTGGGCGCTTCTTCAACGCTTTTGGGCGCTTTTTTGGCTGTTATCTGGGCGCTTTTTTGGCTGTTATCTGGGCGCTTTTTGGGTTGTTATCTGGGCGCTTTTTGGGTTCCTATTTGGGCGCTTTTTGGGCGCTTTTTTGCGTCCAAATAGGGCAGGCATATTCAACACCTTCCTGCCCTCCTCTTCTGGGGCCCTATTAGGGCACCCTGTTGGGCCAAAAATATACATAGCATGTATGTATATGCCATAGTACATCTCTGTGTGCATAGTGATGCAATAGTGCAGGGAAAATAACCAAAAAATGCGACCCTAGGCCAAGGGCCACCAGGAGGGGACCACTGCAGGGTGGCTGGCCTGGCTTCCTCTGGTCCAATTTCTGTGAGTAATATATCATTGGAGAGGTGCTTGAAAGGGCTTTTCAACGCATATTTTTGCAGGAGGAACCATGCAAAATTGGTAGAAATATGGATCATCGCATTTTCGCCAAAAATGGCCATTTTGTTTCCTTGATTGCTCAGCACACAGGTGTCCCCTCATGTTTCCCTTGGTACCGTTCAATTCGCGTTTTCAAGGGCTTTCTAACAGTAGTACATACATGGCATTCTGACCACATGCATTGACATCCTTCTCCTGCCCCTCCCTCACTTTACCACCTCATAGCTCCTGCAGTTCTTTGTCTTTCTCTGTGAAGTCTTTTGATATCTGTAGTATACATACAGAACTATGTATTTATTGCTTTTTACGCCCTAATATGGCCTATCCCCAATGGAATCCATCTAGGTGCATTTTCGCACTTTTCAGATTCTCCCCTCCATATCTCTGCACCCAGAGCAGCTATTGCCTTTGTTCTTTTCGCATTTTGTGCCTGGACATTGCTACTACATGTCTGTAGAAGCTCATTTTTATCGAATGCAGCGATCAGAATTGAGCTCCTTATCAGCTGTGGCAGGCAGATCCTGTTTTGGCTTACATTCAGGGCATTATTTTCTGATCAGATAGCACATTCATATTCTACTCGTCTATAGCTACCTGTAACAACAAGAATCATGGGATTTGGAGGAGTGGTTGCAGAGATATGGCCCAGAGGCACCAAATGCTGCCTGTTCAGCAATGCACTGCATGCATTTCCGGAGCAGTGCAACTGCACACACTGCAACTTTGGGTGTCCAGGAGGTCCATTCACTGTAGCTCACTCAATTCTTCACCAAATCCCATGATTCTTGTTGTTACAGGTAGCTATAGACGAGTAGAATATGAATGTGCTATCTGATCAGAAAATAATGCCCTGAATGTAAGCCAAAACAGGATCTGCCTGCCACAGCTGATAAGGAGCTCAATTCTGATCGCTGCATTCGATAAAAATGAGCTTCTACAGACATGTAGTAGCAATGTCCAGGCACAAAATGCGAAAAGAACAAAGGCAATAGCTGCTCTGGGTGCAGAGATATGGAGGGGAGAATCTGAAAAGTGCGAAAATGCACCTAGATGGATTCCATTGGGGATAGGCCATATTAGGGCGTAAAAAGCAATAAATACATAGTTCTGTATGTATACTACAGATATCAAAAGACTTCACAGAGAAAGACAAAGAACTGCAGGAGCTATGAGGTGGTAAAGTGAGGGAGGGGCAGGAGAAGGATGTCAATGCATGTGGTCAGAATGCCATGTATGTACTACTGTTAGAAAGCCCTTGAAAACGCGAATTGAACGGTACCAAGGGAAACATGAGGGGACACCTGTGTGCTGAGCAATCAAGGAAACAAAATGGCCATTTTTGGCGAAAATGCGATGATCCATATTTCTACCAATTTTGCATGGTTCCTCCTGCAAAAATATGCGTTGAAAAGCCCTTTCAAGCACCTCTCCAATGATATATTACTCACAGAAATTGGACCAGAGGAAGCCAGGCCAGCCACCCTGCAGTGGTCCCCTCCTGGTGGCCCTTGGCCTAGGGTCGCATTTTTTGGTTATTTTCCCTGCACTATTGCATCACTATGCACACAGAGATGTACTATGGCATATACATACATGCTATGTATATTTTTGGCCCAACAGGGTGCCCTAATAGGGCCCCAGAAGAGGAGGGCAGGAAGGTGTTGAATATGCCTGCCCTATTTGGACGCAAAAAAGCGCCCAAAAAGCGCCCAAATAGGAACCCAAAAAGCGCCCAGATAACAACCCAAAAAGCGCCCAGATAACAGCCAAAAAAGCGCCCAGATAACAGCCAAAAAAGCGCCCAAAAGCGTTGAAGAAGCGCCCAAATAGGAGCCCAAAAAGTGCTAGAAAGTGCCCAGATAGTAGTTGTAATACAAAAGTGGCATCTACAAAGTGGCCACGTCCATATACAATCCAGCTAAATGTGGGCAGATTGTATATCAGAGGCATCTACAAATCACCCACGTCCATCTACAATTCAGCTATTGTACATTGGACGTGGGTGGATTGTGTATCACAGGGATATACAAACCGCCCACGTCCATGTACGATCCAGCTATTGTATATCAGACGTGGGCAGATTGTATATCAGAGGCATGTACAAAGCACCCACGTCCATCTACAATCCAGCTATTGACATCTACAAACTGCCCACGTCCATCT
This sequence comes from Cubamyces lactineus, assembly GCA_022376465.1. Classification (NCBI taxonomy): domain Eukaryota; kingdom Fungi; phylum Basidiomycota; class Agaricomycetes; order Polyporales; family Polyporaceae; genus Cubamyces; species Cubamyces lactineus. The sequence goes on from JACDTU010000037.1 coordinate 40,951, forward strand.
ACAATCCAGCTTTTGTACATCAGATGTGGGCAGATTGTATATCAGAGGCATCTACAAATCACCCACGTCCATCTACAATTCAGCTATTATACATTGGACGTGGGTGGATTGTGTATTGCAGGGATATACAAACCACCCACGTCCATGTACGATCCAGCTATTGTGTATCATACGTGGGGGCATTATTCATGCATCTCATTTACAAATGTGGCACAATTGTTAATACACTACTACAAAAGCCCCACTCCCATTGAAAATCCATAGTGTCATTGATTCTCAATGAGGTGGGCCATTTGTATTTGTATATCGAGTTGGCAGGTCTTCCACGAGAATTTCCCCACCTACGTGGGCAGTTGTTAACAATCCGTGGTGACCACTAGTGTATATTCCTCAGCACCCTGTTGTTGAACTTCCAGGTTATCGGCTGTGCCGGACCGGGAATGTGGACCTTGTGGCTGTGGCGCCTACAACGCACACAACATGGACTTTATTCCTTTTATGGACTGCTCAGTGTACGTACTGTAGTTGGACATTCTTTCATTCCCTCCATCTTTCCGTTGCGTTCTACACTGCTACGGATCCTTCCAGAGGGTTCTATATCTATGACACCATATGTCGTGATACTCGCACCATTGTCTTACTCATCGTACATAGGGATCACATGCCTCCTTTCTTCGCTTACTCATGGCACTCCTCTCTCAGTATATAAGGAGGACATTCTTCGCCCCTACTCTTCAGTCGTTCGCTCACAGACTGAAGAGTAAGTTCCTTCATTACCTATGCCTTTATATGCAGTTACTTACCAAGTACTTGTAGCTCTCTTTGTGTCGCTTACAGGTACTTGTATTATGCAATATAGTTGTTCGCTCACAGACTGAAGACTCTCTTTGTGTCGCTTACAGGTCGCTCCCAGCCTTTTAGGTTCAGAAGTTCGTCAGGTTATGAGCCCTGTGCTACAACTTGTTGCTGCTTCTGTCGACATCTCTGCGCGCACCCTCCCTTCGTCGACATCGCTGTTGTGCACCCTCCCCTCCATTATTCCTAAACTCTTGACTGTTGCCCACCGACACTGCTACCAGGGGGACATTTCTGCGCTTGTGACGCAGCCCTGAGTGCTTTTACTATAGCCCTAGTACTCAGTAGGCTGTACAGCTCTTTGTAGCGAGCTCTTTCTAGTATCCCTGGGTCAGGCCTCGCACTTGCGACAGCCAGCCCTTGTATCCGGGTTCTTTAGGAACTTAGGACCGGAGGACAACCATCTGGACCCTCCTTACGATACTCTTTTTTGTCGGATAGCAGTACATAGTTTTTCTTGGGCACAGTTGGCAACTTCTACCCAGATTTTCGGGCATTTCAGCTGTCTGGATCTCTGGTTCTCCTGAACAGGTGTTCCCATCTACCAGGACTTCTCGGTGCACACAGCAAGTCAATCATCGCGTTTTTTCTGAACTGTTTTGGAGCCGACCACAGCGGAACCTCTTGCCATAGATTCTGAGGAGGAAGTCGACGCCACTCTCGACAACCCTTCGGAATCATCTGCCTTTGATTGTTCTGGGCTTATCCACTTCTTCGACGTCGACGAGAACCTCGACCGTTACTACGACCCAGAAGACGACAGCTACTTTGCTTGCGATAGCTTCCCCTGTCCTAATCGCTACCAGAACCTTTAAGAGCCTCCACCCGGTAACGTCTGGGCTGTAGTCCCAGAACCTTGGCAAGTTACTCCGCTTCCTCCTTCTTCGACAGAAGAAGAAGAAGACCTAGAATCAGTCTACGAGCTTTCACCTCTCCTTGCTCCCACACCCCTTCCTCCGGACGCGCCTCTCCAATTCGCGCCTCCACAATCTCCACTTCCTACACTCGATCTCACAGAGAACCTCGTTGATTCGCCCCAATTCTTTCTCCTCACTATGGGCGACATCAAACCTGAATCCGTCCCTCTCCTTTCTTCGGCCAGCCAGTACACCGACTGGGCTGCGAAGATGAAGGGTCTCCTCATGTTCATGAACTGCTGGGATGTAGTCTCTTCGGAGACGACTGAACCTACCGACGCTGAGGAGCGCAAGGAGTATAGGAAGAAGAATGCTCAGGCATGCGGTCTGCTCTTCATGAGGACTGGGCCTAGCTTCCACTATCTCCTCGAAACGAAGACGACCAACAGCACCTCCTCTCCGGCCAATCTCACTGCCAAAGAGATGTGGGATGCGCTGAAAGACAAGTTTGGGAAACCGAACTCTGCGCACGTTTGGGGTCTCTTCGAGTCGCTCATCAGCGAGTCTCGCATGTCGGACCAGCGTTCGCTTCAGGATCAGATGAGTCGGATCGTCACGCGTATCCGCGAGATCTCGACCAATGGCCTGAAATTAGAGGACAACATCCAGGCCCTCATCCTTCTCTCCAAGGTCCCAGAGTCCTACCGACCTATGATTTCTGCGCTCATGGCCACTATGGACCTCGACAAGATCACCGTCGACGTCATCCTCGAGAAGTCTCTCTCTGAGGAAGCCATGCGCAAGACTGGTCAGTCCGCTGCTCGGATCTCCAAGACCAAGCCCAAGCCGTCCGGCCCCTGCAACTTCTGTGGCAGTCAGACCCATCACGAGTCCACTTGCTACAAGAAGCACCCCGAGCTTCGCCCCAAGGGCAACAAGGGTAAGGGCAACGGTGGCAAGAAGAAGGACAAGGACAAGGACAAGGATAAAGGGAAGGGAAAGGACAATTCTCATGACCATGCGCACGTCTCGGCCAATGTACTTGTAGCTGAATCCGGCTCTAACATGCACGCTTCTTTCTATGATGCGGCGAAAGCTGCTGCTGGTGTGCGGTATACTCGTTGGCTGATGGATTCTGGCGCATCTCAGCATGTCACTTGGTGCTTTGACGACTTCACCGAGTACGAACCCTTCGACAAACCGCTGACCTTCAATACCGCCTCATCTGGCGAAGGTTCGGTTATTCAGGGACTCGGTCAAGGCACTGTTAAAGCTGAGACTCTTGTCGATGGTCAACGGTGGACTATCACTCTTCCGAACGTCTGCTATGTGCCTCAGGCCTCTGCACGACTGTTCTCCACCGGTACCATTGAGAAGAATGGTTATTCTCTCTTCCAAGGAGCGAGGAAGATGATGATCTTCGACAAGCAGCCGGAAGGCGCTGTCGACTCAGGCTCGACGATTCGAATCAAGGGTCGAAAGATCCTTGAGGCACCGTACAATCCTGCGAGCAATCTCTATGATTTGACTCTGGAGATTCTTCTGAACAGGCACGTCCACCTCAACATTCGCAGTTATAAGACCTGGCATCGTCGCTTTGGTCATGCAGGCAAGGAGCCTCTTCGCCACCTGCCTAAGAACGTAAAAGGTGTTGACCAGCTTGATCCTGCGGATGATGAACCGTGTGAGGGTTGTGCCTTTGGCAAATCCCACAGACTCCCTTTCCCGCCATCAGAAAAGCGTGCGACTGAGCCTCTCAAGCTCGTCCACACTGATCTTGATGGGCCAATGCGCACTGCGTCAGTTGGCAGCGGATTCAAGTACTTCGCTAGTTTCATCGATGATTACTCCGGTCTCGCCCGTGCTTATTTCCTGAAGTACAAGTCGGATGCCTTCAAAGCGTTCAAGGACTTCAAGGCTTGGGCTGAGAATCAAACCGGGAGGAAAATCAAGCGAGTCCGCTCTGATCGTGGTGGGGAGTACACATCAAACGAGTTCTCCGAGCTTCTCCGCAGTCTAGGGATCGAGCACCACAAAACTATGCCTGATTCGCCTCAGCAGAATGGACGCGCTGAACGCTGGAACCGTACAATCACTGAAAAAGCTCTGTCTATGCTTCACCACGCTGGACTTAGTCACGGTTTCTGGCAACTCGCTATCGAGGCAGCCGTTCATATCTATAATCGTCAGCCTATGCGTCGCCTGAAATGGCGGTGCCCCATCACTCTGTGGGATGGGACCATCCCTGATGTGTCCTATTTCCGCGTTTTTGGCTGCAAAGCCTACGTTCACGTGCATAAGGACAAGCGCAAAGGGAAACTCGACAAGAAGGCTGTCGAGATGATCTTTGTCGGGTATGAGCAGGGTTCCAAGGAGTATAAATTCTGGAATCCAGCCACCCACTCTATCGTTGTATCTCGCGATGTGATCTTCGACGAAGAGTCTTTTCCTGCACGCAAGATTCCTGGCAATCGTCCTGTTACCCCAGACGATAGTCCGTTCTCAGATCAAGAAGTCCCTTCAGACGATGCCTCCAATGCTGAGCCTGAAAACTTCGAGATCGATATCCCTCTTCCTATTCCTCTCCCAGAGGCTGCACCTCCTGCGCCTCCTGCACCTCCAGAGCAACCTGCTCCCCCTCCTCCGCAACAACCTAATCCACCACCTGCTGTTCCTCCGCCACGGCCTAACCATCAGCGAAATCGTCATGAGCCAGTGGGAGGTCCTAGCATAGCGCGTGATCGCCCTCGTCGTGAGAACGTTCCTAGACCTCAGCGCTACAGGGACAGTGTGTACGGTGATGAGCCACCTGCAAAGGTTGATGCTCGTACAGACGCGGAAGGGAACTTGGAGGACGATGAACAAGTTGTACAGTCTATCATTGCAATGCTCGCCGCCGCAACCCATAAGCCTGGCATTCCTAACTCTCATCGGCAAGCCATGGCATCTCCAGATGCGGAGAAGTGGCGTGCAGCTGAGAAGGCAGAGTACGACTCGCTCATTGAGAACAAGACCTGGCTCCTTGTGCCTAGGCCAAAGAACTGACAAGTCGTCGCCAATCGTTGGGTGTATGACATCAAGCATGATGGTCGGTACAAGGCTCGTCTTGTGGCCAAGGGTTTTACTCAGGTCTGGGGGGAGGATTACAATGAAACCTTCTCGCCTGTTGCGCGTTTTGAGTCGATTCGTTACCTTCTCGCGCACGCTGCGCTTGAGGACTGGGACATCGAGTCAATGGATGTCAAAACTGCATTCTTGAACGGCAACTTGGAGGAGGAGATCTACATAGAACAGCCTGAGGGCTGGGTTGTTCCTGGCAAGGAAAACTTCGTGTGTCTATTGCTGAAAGCAATCTACGGCTTGAAGCAGGCATCTCGTCAATGGAACGCCAAGATACACCAAATCTCGCTAGATCTGGGATTCATACGGACATACTCTGATGCCGGAGTCTACGTATATCGGCGACATAGGGGGGATTCCGTCACGATCATCGTTCTGTATGTCGACGATCTACTCCTCATGGGTGACAAGCCTGGCCATATCAAGGCTACTAAGGAGGCCTTGATGCAGCGGTTCAAGATGACGGATCTGGGTCCTGTCTCGCGTTTTCTTGGTCTGAACATTGTTCGCGATCGTAAAGCTCAAACGATCGACATCGACCAGATAGACTACATCCAGTCCGTTCTCGAACGTTTTGACATGGCCGACTGCAAGCCGGCTCGCACTCCTCTCCCTGCTGGTGCTGTACTGGAGAAATCTAGTCACACCGCCGCCGATCACTCCCGGAAACGGTACCAGAGCCTAATTGGCAGTCTGCTCTATGCGACTTTGGGTACACGTCCGGATATCTCCTTCGCGGTCCAGAAGTTGTCTCAGTACAACTCTAATCCTAGTGACGCACACTGGAACTATGCCAAGTATGTTCTGCGGTACCTGCAAGGGACCAAAGACTACCGGTTGCGTTACTTCGGTTCCTCGAATGACGGTCTTTTGGGTTATTCAGACTCAGACTGGGCAGAGGACCGTGATGACCGCAGGTCCACTGGAGCTTACGTCTTCTTGATGGCAGGCGGCGCTATTTCCTGGCAGTCTAGGAAACAGCCGACTGTTTCGCTCTCCTCGACCGAGGCGGAATACAAGGCTGCATCAGACGCTTGTCGTCAAGTTGTATGGCTTCGCACGTTTGGTGAAGAGTTGGGGGACGACATCTCTCGTCCTACACCCTTGTGTCTCGACAACCAAGGGTCCATCTTCTTGTCGGTTAATCCCGTCACCGAGCGTCGCATGAAGCACGTCGACGTCCAGTACCACTACACTCGCGAACAAGCTGAGTTAGGGACGATCGACATCTTCTACGTAGCGACAGAGGATCAACTAGCTGATTCCTTGACGAAGAATGTCTCCTTCTCTATATTGGAGCGCTTCAGAAAGGCGATTGGTCTAGTCTCTCCCTCCGCAGTTTGAACGAGTGGGAGTGTTGAACTTCCAGGTTATCGGCTGTGCCGGACCGGGAATGTGGACCTTGTGGCTGTGGCGCCTACAACGCACATAGCATGGACTTTATTCCTTTTATGGACTGCTCAGTGTACGTACTGTAGTTGGACATTCTTTCATTCCCTCCATCTTTCCGTTGCGTTCTACACTGCTACGGATCCTTCCAGAGGGTTCTATATCTATGACACCATATGTCGTGATACTCGCACCATTGTCTTACTCATCGTACATAGGGATCACATGCCTCCTTTCTTCGCTTACTCATGGCACTCCTCTCTCAGTATATAAGGAGGACATTCTTCGCCCCTACTCTTCAGTCGTTCGCTCACAGACTGAAGAGTAAGTTCCTTCATTACCTATGCCTTTATATGCAGTTACTTACCAAGTACTTGTAGCTCTCTTTGTGTCGCTTACAGGTACTTGTATTATGCAATATAGTTGTTCGCTCACAGACTGAAGACTCTCTTTGTGTCGCTTACAGGTCGCTCCCAGCCTTCTAGGTTCAGAAGTTCGTCACCTGTCGCCCACGTCGATGTCTCCTCCAACCATGCTGCGAAGCGCGCCAAGACGCTCACTCCGTTCGACATCGAGCCGTACTTCTCGAGTGTCCCCGAGAGGTTGATCCAATCCGCAGTGCCCTAGCCTTTTGGACTGGCTCTGTGTATGCCCATGTATTGTCGCGTAGTTGTGTAGAATCTCAGACCCTGCAATCCGTTGTATTTCTAGTCATGTATACTTTCAATCTATACATCCCAGCCGTCGTTATTGCAACGTTGCCTCCGCACAATGTACGCTTCGCAAGTTAGATGTTCCAGCAATGTTGGAACAGTTGCAGCTTCTGCGATAGCCTAATTCTGCCGGTTGTTGGGCCCCCGTATCAATCCATCGTAACCACTGAGAAGTCGCGCGACTCAGAGAGAATAGGCCTGCGCGTGATGGACGGAGTGTATATTTAGCGTAAATGCCGCGCGCACGATATATAGCAGAGTACGAGTAGTTACGGCCAGGCACTAGAGGACAAAGCACATAGTACCGGATGCGCTAGGGGCGTGTGCATGAGCAATTGTGGTGAGAAACGGCGACATCGAACCGTGACAGTATCGTAATCTGGACAGAGGTATTGTTACAAATGTACGATAGGCGTCTTACGAACTGTACGATTTGGTATGGTCTCTACTTCCGTCTCTGTACTATACGAATATGGCGGACTCTAGGATTCTAGCTACGGTTCTTAAAGACAGGAATGGTCTCGTATTATCTAGGACTCTCTAGGACTTTCTATGCACAGTTACTGCTGCACAGTGCACAGTTACTTCCGCGCAGTGCACAGGCGCTTCTGCACAGTCCACAGCAGCACTGCCACAGTGTTACTAGGTTCGACTAGCGCTGACTACTACGCACCAGAAAGTCCATGTACACGCTAGAACATTCCGTTTACAGGCCTGCATACATGTATATAAGAGGCGACGCCATAGAGCGACCCTCAGCTTTCAGTCTCTTCGCGAAATACGACTTTGGTTGCTCGTTAACTCGCTTTCAACTGCAAATACTACTACGCGCTTATCTTCGACAAGCTAGGGCTAGTAGCTGAATAGATACAAGCTCTCTATTCATTGACGTCTTAAGGCTTGATAGTTTAAGAGTCACGCTCGAAAGCGTAACATTAGACTGAAAGCTTTAACCCTCCACTTGTTAAAAGTGCAGAGGCCTACGTCGGAAGACAACGACTACGAAACGCATCAGAACTCTCTCTTGCTCGTAACGTACAGAGAGACGATAGTCAATACGGAGGGAACTACACAACCCCCATTGCGACAATCACCCAGGGTACTAGGCGGAAGGAACAAAACACTGCCGAGCTTACCACCACTCGCGATCCCGGAGAATATAGTTGCTCTCCCAAGATCGCCAGGAGGATCCCCATTCCCCTTGATAAGAGGTTTTAGCTCGACAATCCCTTACGTAGAAAGTACCAGTTCGACATCGTCGGGTCGGAGCACTCGAGTATCGGAACAAGAACCCGCGTTTCAGAGAACAGACGAGTGGAGAGAATATAGGAATTCTCTGGCCATTCAGGCGGAATCAGGAGTAGCAATAGGCGTACCCATTCCAACCCGAGCGAGTCCAGGAACGGATAGTTCGGATCGATCGACTCCAGAAACTAGTGTTGAAGAAGCATCCTCAACGGCAGGGATATTCTATCGGAGAACACAGCTTCCGGTGCACGCGATCGATACACTTCGAGTTATAGCAGATAACTTGGAAGTACTAGGACAGGAAGACTTCACGAGGAGATATCACACGACTCTCGAACGAGCCCATCGATACATAACTCAGGTCATCCAGACACTCGAATTTATTCCAAGACAAGCTGTTACGCCTCCAACGAGGGTACGGAACTTTGCGGGATATCTTCAGAACCAGATTGACTACCTGCGAGCAAAGGTCCTCAATCCGGAGAACTACGCAGATATAGACCTCGAAGAAAATCTTAGGAAATTTCGTAGTTGCCTCCGAGCTAGGGAACTACATCAGGCTTTCCTACGACAAGCACAACGTGTATGAGTTCAGCTGAACCATATAGTTGTTCAAGGTTATATCATCTCTACAACTCCGACAAAGCTCGGGACGTATACTATCGAGAAAGCGTAGACAAGTGGAATTTTTGCACCAACGAAAGGTGTCCACTTCGGTACAACACTAAGGAGGTTCCAAACGTCAAGCACGCATCGGCTTTAATCCTAACACACTCTTCACAAGAGCGGGATATTACTAACACCCACGGACGACAACCCGCGTTAGTCAAGAAGCCACTACTTGCTGGAAAAGCTACTGGTCGGATTAATAGTCCGAGAGTTGTGTCAGGATCGTTTCCGACTTCAAGAGTAGGAACCCCAAAACCTCAAGAATCCGAATCACCTAAGGAATCAGGTCCATCCTTCAAGGAGAAAGGAAAGGAGACCGAACCGCCTAAGGTAGAGGACTCGGACAAGGAGGACGAGACTTTTCGGACGACGGTCGAAGCACCTGAACCGAAAATCGAAGAAACTATTCGGATTAAGGTCGTAGTACCTGCACCGAAAACAGAAGACACTCGGGTCGAGGCAGAAACACCTGAACCGAGAGAAGAGCATATTCAGACAGAGGTCGAAGAGACTAAATCTGAATTGGAGTATACTGGTCGCAGCGCAACCCCAGAATTTGTACGAAAATCAGTACCATCGTACATGTCGGGAACAGCGACAGGGGAGTCCATTTCTGGAGCCCATAGATATGCGTTCACTCCGCAAGGGCAAGGCTCAGAAGGAGAAAGATACGGGTCTTTATCAAGTGGACCAGCCCCTCGGGCAACGGCAATTTCTGGAGGAGTTATCAATCCTTCTGGAGGTGGAGGAGGAGGCGGACCAGGTAGGCCCGGAGGTCGGCCTGACCCTGAGCCTTCAGATCCCTACTCCCCAGGAGGAGGACCACCAGGACCAGACCCAGACCCGGAACCGCAAGAAGCTCCAGGAAATGCGCCGCAAGGACACGGAAAGGGCAAGATCAAGGACCCTGAGGTCTTCAACGGAGACCGAGACAAAACCAGGTCCTTCCTTAATCAACTGTTCCTGTTGTTCACGGCGCGACCCCACGACTTCGTTAATGATTACACGAAGGTGGCGACGGCCCTATCCTTCATGGAAGGGGACAATATAAACTACTGGAAGGACATCACAATTCAGCGAGCTGAAGAGGAAATTAGACCGGGAGTCTATCGAGGATTTGACTCTTGGCCGGTCTTCAAAAGGAATTTCCTGCTCGCATTTGCCCCAGTAGACGAGGTGGACGACTCTATGGTTAATCTCACGACAATACAGCTCAAGGACTACTCTTCAGTTGATGAGTTCAATGCGAGGTTCATGGATCTAGCTCTCAAGGGAAAAATTCTGGACCCAGCAGCGCAACTGGCCCTGTACAGGAATGCGCTTCCAGAATATTTACTTAAGAAGATATCCATGTCGTACCCTCCGCCGACGACCATTGAAGAGTGGATGACTAGGACTAAGGAGATCGACCATAGCTATCACCTTACGGAGAAGATTTTGGCTAATCGCAGAGGACGCAAGGCCAAAACCTCGAAGACTAGGAAGAATGTCAAGACGGTTAATATCGAGGACGACTCGCTCGATATTAACAAGCTCTCTGTCAAGGAGAGACAGGAGCTGCAAGACAAGGGACTATGTTTCCGGTGCAGGAAGCCGGGACATATTTCTAGAGACTGTCCTTCTAAACCTAAGAAGCCCGGCAAACCCGTCAGTCGGAAGGTACGACAGGTTACCGACGAGGACTTAGAGGACGAGTCTGAGGAGATCTCAGACGAAGAGGACGAAGAGGACGAAGAGGACAATATTTCTATTAACGCACTCAGGGCTACAGATTTTGAGACGGGTTTTTAGGCAGGCAAGCAGACACGACGCCTGACTTGCCCAAGGAACTGCATGTAACTATTGTAACCAATACAGAGCGGAGACGCAGTGCTCTGCTGATACCCGGTTACATGCAGGTTCAGGACAAAGCCGTCGAAATCAAGGGGCTCATCGACACTGGTGCGGATGCCGTGATCGTCAATAAAAAGATTGTGGACAAGTACAATCTTCCGACAGTCAGACTACCGAAGACTCTGACTTTCCGGAACGCGGACGATAGCGTTAATAGCATGGGAACCATTACCCATCGGGTGGAGGGGACATTTAATCTACACGGGAAGAAGCTCCCAACAAATTGGTATGTGGCCGACATTGGGCGGGACGATGTCTTATTCGGCATGCCATGGATCCGCAAGTACAATCCTAATATCGACTGGGAAAGTGGACGCATTACTTTCAAGTCGGATATTATCAAGAAGCAGCAGCAGATCCATAAATACCAATGCGAGCACGACCCACCCGAAGGGATGCTGTGGAATTTCCCAGTAAAACCTCTAAATCAAGATCTGGTCGTATCGTTCGTACGTGCTATACCGGACGAGGACGACGCAGACCCAGACTCCGAAAGGCTTACATTTAATCCTTCAAGGGCCATCGAGCTATGGTACCGCAAGAAGAAAATCCGAAAGATTAATAAGTCTACGGAGATCGCTATAGCAGCGAAGAAAGACCAGAAGGAGAAGACCTTGGACGAAATCCTACCTGATTTTGTAAAGGACTATCGACAGGTCTTTGAGAAAAAGGCAGCAAGTAGATTTCCGCCCTCGAGACCATGGGACCATGCTATCGAATTCAAGAAGGACTTCGACTATCATACCAAGGGGTCTTGGAGGAAAATCTACCCTCTGACCTATACGGAACGTATAGAACTCGACAAATTCATTGCGGAGAACCTCGAGAAGGGCTACATTCGAAAATCCAAGTCTCCACTAGCCTCGCCATTTTTCTTTGTCACCAAGAAGGATGGGAGTCTTCGACCTGTTCAAGACTACAGGGCTCTTAACGAGGGGACTATCAAAAACGCATATCCCTTGCCGCTCATCAGCGACATCATTGACCGGCTGAAAGGGGCCACAATATTCACCAAGCTCGACGTGCGAGCAGGGTACAATAATGTTCGCATCAAAGAGGGTGATGAGTGGAAAGCTGCGTTTATAACACCCAGCGGATTGTTCGAACCGACAGTCATGTTTTTTGGTTTGTGCAACGCACCGGCCACATTCCAGAACATGATGAACGATCTCTTCCGGGACATGCTTCAGGAAGGATGGATGGTCATTTACATGGACGACATCCTGATATTCTCAGACAATGTCGAGGATCACCATGAGCGGACGCGAAGAGCTTTACAGCGACTTCAAGACAGTGATCTATTCCTCAAAGCGGAAAAATGCGAATTCGACAGACAAGAAGTCGAATTTCTAGGATCAATAATCCGACCGGGGGTAGTCGCTATGGATCCAGTAAAGCTAAAGGCAATTATCGAGTGGGAACCACCGAAAACAGTCAAGCAGGTTCAGGCATTCCTGGGGTTCGGTAATTTCTACCGACGGTTCATTCGGGATTATTCAAAGATAGTCCGACCCCTCACGGAATTAACCAAAAAGGACCAGCCTTTTCTGTGGACCCCTGATTGTCAGAAAGCATTCGACACACTCAAGAAGCGGTTTACTGAAGAACCGATCCTGCAAATCCCGGATCCGGAGAAACCATTTCAGATTGAGTGCGATGCTTCTAAAGTCGCAACAGGTGCTGTACTACGACAGCAAGGAAAGGACGGACTATGGCATCCTTGTGCCTATTTGTCCAAGTCCTTTACTCCTGCGGAACGGAACTATCAGATTTATGATAGGGAATTGTTGGCCATTGTTCGAGCCCTCGAAGCATGGCGGCATTTTTTGCAGGGTTCCCCACACCCTACAGAAATTCTATCAGATCACAAAAATCTGACCTACTTCCGTACGGCGCAGAAGCTAAATCGCAGGCAGGCACGATGGCATTTATTCCTCTCGGAGTTCAACATCGTAATCAAGCACCAACCCGGAAAATCCCTCACTCAAGCAGACGCCCTTTCTCGGAGATCAGGGCATGACGGGGGGGAAAATGACAACAAGGATGTCGTATTATTGGGACCAGAACTTTTTGCCAAAGCTGTCAACGTTGAGCTACAAGAGCGCATCCGCGATAGCAAGCTACGGGACAGCTCGGTAGTAGAGTACATTACCCTAAAAGGAAAGGCTACCAAACGCCCAGAGTTCGGCAAACCAGAAGATTGGTCCGACGACGACGGAATACTCCTGTACAAGAACAGGGTATATGTTCCACCAGATAATCAATTGTATCGTGATATAGTCAAGATGCATCACGACGCACCGATTATGGGACACCCAGGAGTCCAGAAAACCTACGATCTGGTTAAACGGGAATATATGTGGCCAGGCATGCGGAAATTCATTGTGCAATATGTCAAAGGTTGCGCCGCTTGCCAAACAAGCAAGGTCAATACGCATCCCATTAAACCAGGCTTAATTCCCATTCAACACAGTGGGGATACTAGGCCTTTCCGGACCATTACAATGGATTATATCACGGATCTACCAGAGTCGGATGGATTCAATGCCGTCCAAGTGGTAGTTGACCATGATGTATCCAAGGCAGCGGTATTTTCCCCTTGCACCAAGAATATTACGGCAGAAGGAGCCATGGATATTCTGCAAAGGGATGTATATCGCAGATTCGGACTACCTGCGAAGGTCATCTCGGATCGAGGGCCGCAATTCATCTCCAAGGCATTCAAAGAATTACACAACAGCCTCGGAATTGAAACGGCACTCAGCACGGCCTACCATCCGCAGACAGATGGGGAAACGGAACGAGTCAATCAAGAACTCGACTTAGCACTTCGGCTCTACTGTGCTAACAATCCGGAGAACTGGGCCAAATTGCTGCCTCAATTCGAATTCGCGCACAATCAGCGGACACACTCTGTCACGGGAAAATCCCCGTTTGAACTCCTCTACGGGTTTCAGCCAGAGGCCGCTGGGACAGTCCGAACCACCCCAAAGCATCCAAGTACGGAGCAGAGGCTTCAAAGTCTTCAGGAAGCCAGGGAGAATACAATAGCTGCGCATGCGCAGGCCGCCGCAGCCATGTCAAGAAGACTCCCCGCTGCTCAAGTTCCGCTGAAGCTCGGAGACAAGGTTCTTCTCGATACAAAGAACCTCAGGCTTCCATATGTCTCTAGGAAGTTGATTCCAAAACGAGTGGGACCGTTCTCTATCGTCAAGGTCTTGGGACCGGTTACATTTAAGTTAAAACTTCCGGAGAAATGGAAGATACACCCAGTCTTCCACGCAGCGCTACTTACTCCGTACCACACAACTAAGGAGCACGGACCAGACTACATCCGACCTCCACCGATTCCCACTCCAGACTCGACGGAAGGAGAGGAGTGGGAGGTAGAAGCAATCCTAAGCCACCGTACCCGAGGTACCCGAAAACAGTACCTAGTGGCTTGGAAGGGTTGGCCTGCATCGGAGAATTCTTGGGAACCAGAAAAACATCTCAAGAATGCGCAGTCAATCCTGCGCAACTATAAGAAGAGGCACAAATTGTCGTAAAAAGACTCAACCCACTCCTCACTCAAATATTTCCTCCAATTTTCTAAACATTTTCTGATATTCACTATGGTCAACACTCGCACTCATCTTACTGGTCGCCGCTTCTCTGAGGCTTCCAGACGCAACATTCCCCGTCCCCCCAACTTCATCCGCGAACGGAGGACGGTTTTCTACAACCACCTCCCTCGACACACTGTCTCGGCCAACGACGAAGGCACCCTCGCCGACCGCATCGGCTGGGTCATTGTCCACCCCGACCTCTACAGTCACGTAGAGGCTCGAATTTCTCATCTCCCTGAGGTCAAGGACCTCATCGACGTCTACCGCTCTCTCGCCAGGGCTGCTCCGTCCTACGGAGTTCTCGTCAACTATAACAAGAGGACGTCGGCGCCCAAGTCGGAGAAGAAGAAGGTCGATCAGGTTGCGAACGAGGCTTACCAGGCGGTGATCCAAGGAGCAGAGAAGGTACTCTCGATGCTCGCTAACCCCCAGATCGCGGGGGCTCTCTCGGATCTCATGCCCCTCCGCAACCAACACGGTACTCATAACTGGGGACATATTTTCTGGCCGCAACGTCTAGATGACTACCCGAAGTCTATCGAGGTAGATGAGGATGAAGACGCGGACGTGAGTTCAGTCGGAGGATGGTCAATTCCCTCAACTGACCCATGGAAGATTGCTACTCCAGACCCCGAGGAAGAAGCCGTCAAGTGGGGACAAACCTCTGAGGAGTCCACCCCCTCTTTGGTTTCATCTCGCTCGGATTCACCTTACTCCGAGGTGGAATCGTTCGACCTTCTCCCGGAGCTTGAGCATCTCGAGCTCAGTACGGTTGACGAGGTCGACGAGCTCCTTGAGGAGGAGTTCCACGAAGCCCTGAAGGTCGCGGTTAGGGCACCCTCTCCTCCTCCTCCCCCACCAGCGACTCTCACTAAGAACGCTGAAGAACCCCGCGGACGCTACGGTTTCTTTCGAGGAACCGGAGAAGATCGACTTGGCTATGTCAATTCCAACGGCGACATCTTCGTGGTCCCCAACAATCCTTTCGGCATCTCCGTCACTCGGATCATGGTCGCATACCATCTGCGATGGCCGGAAGCTTCTGTCAGGACCACAATGGCAGCCTCTCTCCTTATCGACGACGTCATCGCTCGTCGAGGAAATTTCCCTGCCTTCAAGATCGAGGCCGAACGCACCCCGACGACTTATCGCCAGGCTATAGGCATGTCGGCGGCAGAATCGGCGCAGTGGGATTGTATTCGGGCAGTAGGTAACGTGTCTGACCTCGTCCAGATCTCTTTGGACGTCTTCCGTCCTGAGATCGTCGAGCGTAACCAGAACATTATCGTGCATGCCTAAGGTCGAGGACGACCTTCAGCGGAGGGGGAGCTGATGTTACAAATGTACGATAGGCGTCTTACGAACTGTACGATTTGGTATGGTCTCTACTTCCGTCTCTGTACTATACGAATATGGCGGACTCTAGGATTCTAGCTACGGTTCTTAAAGACAGGAATGGTCTCGTATTATCTAGGACTCTCTAGGACTTTCTATGCACAGTTACTGCTGCACAGTGCACAGTTACTTCCGCGCAGTGCACAGGCGCTTCTGCACAGTCCACAGCAGCACTGCCACAGTGTTACTAGGTTCGACTAGCGCTGACTACTACGCACCAGAAAGTCCATGTACACGCTAGAACATTCCGTTTACAGGCCTGCATACATGTATATAAGAGGCGACGCCATAGAGCGACCCTCAGCTTTCAGTCTCTTCGCGAAATACGACTTTGGTTGCTCGTTAACTCGCTTTCAACTGCAAATACTACTACGCGCTTATCTTCGACAAGCTAGGGCTAGTAGCTGAATAGATACAAGCTCTCTATTCATTGACGTCTTAAGGCTTGATAGTTTAAGAGTCACGCTCGAAAGCGTAACAGGTATTATACAAAGATGGGTATGCTAAATCGTAGGGCACTGGAGCGTCACACATCCATGTTCTAGATAGATAGTGAAAACGGCCATGATATCTTCACGCACCAGAACCCTTCCGAACTGATCGACATTCCTTCAGATTACTCCCTGAAGACTTCGCCAATTTGCCTGTGCCGCTCCTGGTACGCGTCGAACCACTGGCGACCAGCGTGTAGGAAGCAGCCGAGCCCCCCGGCGCAGACCGCTGACGCGAGTGACCGCTTTGCGCCCGACGTCGCTTCAGAGAGCCCTCAGCGGCGCGAGAATTCAAGATGTCTGATGTGAGCTCCGAGTAGCCGCTTTGCAGCCCGACTTCATCATCCCGTAGGCGCTTAGGTGCTGACCTCACCTGCCCTTGCACGGGCGCAGGTTGAGGATTATCGTCGTCGGGGAAGAGGGTGGTCGTCCTGGTTTTATCGGGAACATAGGGAATGGACGCATCGTTCTCGGGCCAGTCGTCACGAGCCAGAGCCTCGTTGAAGATCTCGAGAACCGAATCATATGTCAACGGGACCCTAGTATTCATGTCGCCAAGCAGCGGGTCCTCGACGATCGTGGCGCGTGAGACCATGATTTTGAACTTCGCCAGCAGCACAGTGAGCGGCATGTTGTTGGTGATCTCGAGACGGTGCCCGCCGAGGAATCCTCTCTTGATCGTGGTGGCTTGTGAATCGTTGCCAAACGGAAAGAAAGTGTCGCAAGCGGCCTTGCCGTTGGCGTGGTTGTGGGCGGTATGGCGCAGGACGATCCAGAGCAGTACCCAGAAGAACGATTCCAAGTCATGACGATAGGTATGTAACGCAGCTTTGGCCATAGGATCCAGAAGATCAATGGCCATGAAGTAGTAAGTCCCCTAGACGGTACAGGAGTCAGTTGCCGTGTACTATGTGTGGATTAACGACTTACCGTCCGCTCCTTGTGCTCATCCTCTGCCATCTTCTGTGCCGGCTCCACAACTACTTCAGTTCCCCGGTTCGAACTTTGCCGTCTATTAGGCGGTGCCAGGTTCGAACCGGTTCCAACTTCGGCGCCAAAGCGAGGATAGTCGGCAAGCACTAGAGACCAGTTGGAACCGCACACAGCCCGGTTCTAACTCACCCTCGGTTCCAAGTCCAGCGCCGAAGGGAGCACAGTAGGCGACGCCAACACGCCAGTTGGAACCGCACTCCTGCGCGGTTCCAGCTTCCTCAGAGGAAAAACACGACGCATGGGTTTCGAACCCAAGCATTACACCAAACAGAAAGGTTTGGCCTACCATTGCGTCATTAGGACTAAGGACAGAAGCGCGCACGGTACAATGAGTTAGAAATCAACGTACTTGCGCAAGCACACCGAGGGCTGCCCAGACGACCAAATACTATGGGCGACCATTTGCTAATACTATGGGGCTGTTAGTCGTCTTACAGGTTGGCATGGGTTGAATTCAATACGGCAGTGCTCAGTTTGCGTCCGCCTAATCCATATTTGTAGTCAGCGTAACGTATGCGGTACTTTGTCAATGGACAGGTTGATCGATCCTACATTGAGGCTATGGCGTGTTCCCAACCCATCCAAGTGCGCAACCCGTCAGGTACAGGTGGTACACTGCCACCCCCGCCATCAGTCGATCGATCAGCCTTGTTTTCTCGGTATTACGCCTCTGCAAGAGTGAGTATCAGGCGCAAAGCAATATGGCTACGGTATATACGTCGTGTAATCTCTCAAGAAGGCACTATTGCAGGCATGAAATGCGCGTCAGTACCGCCCGGTCCTAATCCATGGCCGGAATGGTGAACCCAGCCTCCGCTATGTCGACCGTGTCCGGAATCTCGATGAAATCGCCCGCCTTGATGTTGTAGTTGTTGCACAGCATATTTGCAACCCTACAAGCGCATCCTGTCAGTAGAACGCCGTCACTTGTTGATAAAAGTAGCTTACGGGACGTATTCGTAAGGCCACCAACCGTCCTTGCCTGTAGGCCAAGGCACGACCAAATCGAGGTCGGCTCCGTGCAGCCCTAATGGCGGCTGCAATGTGATCCCGACGTTCGCGGCCCCGCCAACCGTCGTGAAACCAATATCTAATAGAGCCTATAGCGTGTCAGAGAGCGGACAATACGAGAATAGCCAGACCATACCTCGATGAACGCGTCAAAGTCCGCGGTCGCCGTAGCCCGTCTGTTGTCTCCAACGATGCTTTGGATGGCCTGCAGTCGCGTCAGTACCTCTAGTGTCCCTCTACCAATACCTCACTTACCACATATAGATGCGTTTTCAAGGCGTACTTCGGTGCCATTGCCAGCGTCCGGCTGCGTGCGAGTGTGTAGACGGAGGATGTGGTGACAGAGCGCGTCGCGCACCAGATTGCTTGACGGTTGTGGATACGGTGCGCGTCTCGCGCTCTCGCGCGGGCACCAGATAGCCAGTCGCGCCAGTCGTGCGGGCGTCGCTCCTCGTTCTTTATACGAGCGGGTTCGTAGCAGTAAGTGCGCGGGTTGGGTTCTGACGACTAGCCGTTCCTTCCTTACCATTGCGCGCCCGCCGCCTGAACATTGCATCTCTCGTACGCCCTGACTGAACACGTCGGTCCTGGGCAGAGCATTTGTTTGCGACCCCACGCCCAGTCGCAATGTTGACCGAAGACGTGGTACCACGCCAAACGACGAGCAGCCATACGCAAGGGCTAACGCGGCTTTTCCCAGCTGCCTAGACTCCACGTGGAGTCGCCTGACCACGGCACTAGTCGACTGCAAGGGAAATGCCTCGCGTCCAGGACGTCCGCGGCCAATGCAGACACATCGGGACACGGCGTACTCAACCCGTGCAACCTGGGCGCTGCAGTGAGCATACACATCGGGCGCAAATGTCATTTAACAGGCACAACACAACATACCCGTGTTTACTCATGCCCTGATCGCGCTGAGGGAACAGACGTCCTTGGGGCTGGAGGTGCTGACAGAAGCGGGCGCAGAGAAGGCGGACATTTCGGCCAGCCTGAAGGTCGTCAGCCGGTGCTTGCAAGGGAGAGAAGGCCGTGCAGATGATGCGCGTCGTCGTCGACCGTGTGCTTGGCTCGCGCGACTTTGAACCCCTCGACTGGAAGGCTCAAGGCAAGTCAGCGGGATCACCACTACCACCGCCGTGGAGAACTGACCTTGAATGAGCCCAGACATATATACGCAAGCAGCTGACGTCCTGTGCACCGCAGACGGCGCACTACGCGAGTACTTAGACGTTGCGTGTGGCTCTAGCGTGATGTATGTTAGACTGAGAATGCCCCCGTAAACAACATTTGCATACCCAAAGTCCACCCATCACTTCAGCACATCACGCATCGTGCTTGACACCTGCGCCGCGCGTGAGACTGGATATCTGGGCTAGCGACCAATACATACCGGGTACCCTATCTGTTCCACCTCACCTTGCCAATATGCGCGCAGGGACTGTGAGCTCAAACCTATGAGATCTGTGGTTGTTGCCACTTTCTTTTGGCCAAATTACACCGATGTACGTTAAACAATTTCGATCCGGTCCTTGCCCCCCTCACGCACAACGCTGTACCCCATGTTTCTCATCCGGACCTGCCATGGCACTCCTGTCCCGTTGCTGCTTCCCTGCACGAACAACTCACCAGCCGCGTCTTGGTTTCTCTTTGGATTACCTGATTGCCCCTGAGTAGCCTCACGCTCTAGTTTCACGACGCGCGACGCCGGACCTCCCGCATTGACGTCGCCTTCGACTTTCGGGGTGTTGACCTTGACCAACATCCCGCTCGGCTTCCTTGTGACATCAGCGTCGGCCGCAAGGATGCTGCGGCCCGCGCTATCATTCTCCACGAACTCCAGGACCTCGCCTAAGCCGTGCAAGAACAGCACGTCCGGGCGCCGAAGCAGGATCACTCGGGCGTCGGGGTCAAGTACGCCGCGCTCCTCTGGGGTCCCTTCATATGGCCGCCACTTCGACGTCGACTCCTGCCAGTAGCAGACAGGCCATTCGCCGTGTACCTCAGGCGGACCACGCCAATGAACGCCCTCGAGATCCTGGTCCTTCACGCGTGCTCTTTTGTGAATGATCGGACCTTGGTTGTCCTGTCAGTAATCATGTAGTCAGCATCCGTCTGCTGCGCAGTAGATATGTACATACCCTATGCCAGATCGCGAAGTACACACTGTTCGGGGCTTCGCGTTCCAGAATTGACACCGGACTCTTTGACAGGGATAGAAACCGGGCACGGTCGCGGTCTTCGTACACGCGCAGCTCATGGCCAAGACCGGTGCAACGTAAGTCTTTCACTCGGACGAAGATCGTATCTTGCAGACCGATATCGACGTTGGCGGTGGCCCACGGGATCAGCTCCCATTGCCCTACGTCGAACTTCCAGTGCTCGAACGGCGATCTTGCCATTGATAGGCACGCCTCCTGGATCCAAGGGTAGTCGTCAAGGCGTATATGAGTATGTTGAGACAGCTGTATCTTCGTCTTAATAGGGAATTCGTTCTCCTAGCTGTTGCCTTAGTCGTGAACCACAGGCATTATGGAGATGTGCGCACCTTATACCACAGGCAGATAGTGATATTGCGCCCCCTTCCGACCTCTGACTTCTTGCTGTCCAAGACGTTGCTGACGATCTGTAGGCCACTCGCGTTAGATGAACAACGTTTCAGCATATCGTATACGCACCCCCAAGGGCTTCGTCGACTTCTTGGTCTTTTTGGTAGTGCGTGTGTTCGCCTTCTTGGCCTCTCCAACGCTTCGAGACTTCCGCGCGCGTTCCAATCTGGCCTTTCTGGCATTGACACGCTTGGTCAAAGCCTCCTCTTCGTCCTCTTGGCGCTGCTTCTCGATCTCCTCAAGTTGCTCTTCGGGTGGCCCCCATTGGGTTGGGAAATGAGCACGCTTGCAACCGAGGCACTGGAGGAGAGTTAGCATCGCATTGTAACCGTCTAACATGCTCATCCTTACAATCATCGCCCATGCCCCTGCGTAGTCCGCTTTGTAGGTAAGCCGCGCTGTGAAGCATGCGGGAAAATGGCATCGGGGACAGATGACGGGCTTGGCTGGAATACGTTGATTGGCCCCACGACGACAAAGCCTCTTCAGCGCGTCGCTCGCCTGTCGGCTGCTCGCTTCCACGCTGAGGAACTCAACCCTTTTGACCACATCGCCAGGTCGTAGGTATCCTCGGTAGATAGCCATGGCCGTACGCGGTGATTCGTGAGCGGGAGGGGAGGGAGGAGAGAGAAAGGGGGGAGAGACAACTAGGCGACAGACAAAACCTGCGCCTCAGCGACGCCTTTATATCTCCGCGCGCCCCTCCCATTCCGGGAATCCACGCGACGCCCTGCGGTTGGTCGGTTTACGGCCTTGGTTCGGCATAGCGAGGTGTAACGGGCCTTTGAAGTTGGAAACGCGAGAGCGACAGGATCGCGGTCGTCGCATGTGCCATCTTTAGGTATTATTCCGCTAAATGGCGCGAAGAATTCCTCGATTGTCTTGCTCGCGCCGCCGTTTCCAAGGCATGCCTCCTTCGCGAGACCATTGCTACTCTACGTAGGTAACGCTCTCATTCACACACATGCCATCCCACTTCTAATGTGCCATTGAGATGCTCCCCTATGCCTTTCCGTCGTGCTCGCTCGTTGAGGTCCGTTTGCGCTTGACAACGCGGACTTCCTAAAGTGCCAGAGGTACCGGTAAGCCTGAGTGGAACACTTGGTAACTATGCCCAGAACACCTACCTCATCAGCAGCTACGGCCGTGTCGTCGCTTGCCACGAGGTCAATGACCTCGACGTCGTCTTGGACTGAGCCCTGACATGATTCAGCCTATGAGCACGTCTCGGTGAACGATTTGCCTTGCACTAACTCCGAGCCTCCGCGCCGCTACAATGTGCTCGGCGCGTGCTATCTCCTTCGCGAGACCGATGGGCAAGCGGTTCTGGTCATGTCGCACAAGCAACAGTCGCGACTTCCCGTCAAAGACAAAGACCCGGTTGATATCTTGAAGCTTCCACTTGCACAATTCGTTGTCCCAACGCTTGACATGAGTAATGGCCTTCGGCTCGCCGCCCTGCGGGTCTTCTCTCAGGTGCTTGATGACTTCAGCGTGGTCGGCCAGCCTGACGTGAGCACGCGGTCCGACGTTCACCTCGAAGCGACGTGCATGCGAGGTTACGTTCTGCTTATAGTCCAGTGAGTGTGATTCACTTGTCCGAGGCTAGTGCTTACCTCGTTCCACGCAGTGATCGTCAGAATGTGAGCACGAGCCACCTTGGGCAATACCACCTTCTCGATCTTGGGCAGGTCGTCGTGATCCGTGTTGAATGCCGCAAGTTCCACAAGCTTGAGCTCGTTTCCCAATGTAGGACAATGTTTTGTCCCCTGCAGCCGCATCAAGAAGGCAGGCGACGTGTTGGACACATCGAACGACAAGTTGACCAACCTCTCGAGCCTCCAATCTCCCTCCTCGACACTCCAGAAGTCTACCCACGCCGTCGATACGGGGACACGCCTCGCCAGCCATGCGACTTCGCTGAGAACCAACGTGTCACCCATGGGGGCGTCCACGTACGTGGAGTCGGGCACCATGCCGCTCTGCGACCATGAGCACGACACACGATAGTCAGATGATGCAAGGCTCACCATCGTCCACAGGGTGAGCCGGACCTTGATGAGATACCGGGGTAGTTCATCGTTGTGTAAAACGTCGGCGGCGTCTGCATCCATGGCTGGCATCGTAGTGGTGGTGAGGGAACAGTGAGATGTGAATGGCAGGCTTGTCAGGCGACTTGGTGGTCGGAAGGCAAGCGACGTCGGTCGAAAAAAGGTCGCGGTTTTTCAGGAACACGTTCTCGTCCGGCCCCATCCGCCGCATGTTATCGGTCCACCCATTGGTTCTCGGCGGCGCGCGCCATCGTTGCATTCTCGTCCTTTGCGTCGCGACCGGTGTAGGGAGAATATTTAGTCTACGAGATCTATGTATGGCACGTTCATTACCCTCATCCCTTTGTCCTCCCTCGCCGCTCTGCATGTAGACAACATTCTATGTAACTACGTGTTCTGAAAGCCTTTGCTGCTTTCTCATTCCATAATGTCTACTTCTTCGCCCGAGAGCCTTTACCGCCAGTGCTACATCACCACAATGTCAGTAGTTGTCGAAGATGACACAACGCGACATACCCTGAGGCCTTGCGACCTCTCGCAGTCACCTTGGCAGCCTTCGTCGTCGATGCGGTAGCCCCAGCAGTAGCGAAACGCTCTGCGTGCCTTCGTTCCTTCAGCGGAAGGGCGCTATCACACCACATTAGCTTCTCCCAGCGACAATGGTATCATTCTCACAGTTCAATGCCTTGCTTGCGCAGAGTAGCCTTTGTACTGCGACGAGGGCGTGAATTCCCTTCCTCTCCTGCAGGCAGCGCCGGTAGCGCAGCTGTGATGGCAAGTCAGAAAGGTACATTGCGGTGCATAACGTGCACAACCAACCTTTCGAGGCGTCTGCCTTCCGTGGTGGGAGCCTGATCGTCAGTTGTCCAACAGGCCTCTCTATTTGCCTACTGGCCAACCCATCTCGGACGTCTTGCGCTATCGACGCTTGCACCGACTCTTCCGCGAGCTGCGTCAACGTTGAGTCTCCCTCGTCAAGGTTGCTCCAGCGCACTGGTCCGCGCATAGGCAAACCAGCCGAGATCGGTTGCTCCAGGGAAATGTCGCGGTCCTGTGGTCCACATTCTGCGTCCATGCCTACGATAATGGCATCTAGCTCTGGTTCGCGTGCCATCGTAGGTGTCTGCGACACGACGTCGTCGTCGGCGTCCACATTCGCTGGTTGGCTCAAGTCCGCCGGCTCAGTTTGCGCTGGGTCGCGAACCGAATCGCTTTCGTCCTTATCGATGCCAGGTGTCGCCTTCTGTGCCAGGACATCGGTGTAGTCGTATGGCACGCGCAATGAGTCGCTTGCACGCATGGGGCCCCTGCATGCTGGTCCTGATCGTGAGGCATCTGGTCTTGATCGCGAGGAGTCGGCGTGCCATTCAAGTTGAGTGCTGCTCAGTGTTCATCAGTGCTTTGACAGTGGGGCTGAACGGTTTCACGTACCTGGGTTACATCCCTCGAGGAAGTGTAGGGCCCAATTCATCAGGTGCGCCTCGTCCCACCCCACCTCCTTCGCGAGAGCCTGCCAGAAGGTTTCCCCCTTACGATCCGTGTCCTTCGCGTAGCTGTGGGCATGGTTTCAATCTAGCGGGTACCGCTTTGAGAATACAAGCGCGCACCTAAACATGATCATGCGGCCTTCTTCATTTGGACCACCGAGGACCGCTGCACCGATCCAGCCGACTTCATCCAGGAGGTGTTGCATGATGCCGTGGTACCAGGACGAGATAGAGGGTACTTTCCTGCTTGAGGCGTCAGCGAGAATGCATACAGTGCGAGATGATACGCACAGGGCTCGGTCCACCTCGTCCTGTCCACCTGCCTCATCTACTTCCTGTGTGATGCGCTCTTTGTTCAGCATCTGCGCTGAGCCGCAAAGGTGGCCTGCACTTTAGGATCAAGGCCGTGAAAGGCAGCTGCCACGACACTCCTTCTGGATCCCACGTCCTTGGGCGCGTCAGGCACCAGTTCTTGTCGAAGAGGGCTTTGAGCGAATACGTCGACGGCGCCTACCCCTCGCCGGCGCTGAGGTGTCAATGCCGGAATGAACACCGAGGTATCCGACCCCTTCTTACGAGCGTCGTAATACTTGTGCTTCTTCAGCCACTCCTTCAGATCCTGGCGAAGCGCGTCAGTGGTTGGGCCTAATGAGATAGAGAGCCCACGTACCTTCTTGCGCCGCTGCATTCGCAGTGTCACGTCATTGACCGATTCTGCTTTGCGACGCGAGATGAACTTCTTCCGGTCAGCCGAAGCGTTCAACAGACGCCGCTTGAAGGTGTGTTCGCTTTCTGCTGGAAGGGGGTCCTTGAATCGAGTCTGGTAGTCGGGCCAAATGATGTCTACAGCCTTGACCAATTTTTTCTGGGAATTCGCCAAGGCGTTTTGAACGTCTGCTCGTGGATACTGTGATGCCAGCCACTCCTTTTCCTCTTCCCAGAGAATCTCGTTTTGCTTGCCCATGGTTCAGAGCGTGGTCAAAGGGAGGATTGCAGCGGTCGGGAGACAGGTTCGAAGTGCGAGGAGGCGCAAGCCAGGCGAGGCGTCGCCGGCCACCAAGAACAGGAAGACTCATCACGAGGCCCCCGCCCACCGGGCCCACTGTTTGGGGCAGACACCTTCACGTCGATCGTAGCTGTGGCCACTCGGCTGTGATGTGGCCGGTCAGTCAGCGGAACGTTCAATAACACGAGATATAACTACACAAAGACAGGCTTATTACTGCTTCCTACGAGTCCAATATTACACAAGATACGCTGTGGGGAACATTATAGGCGCAACCGGGAGCCTATGGAAATGCGCGACAAAATTCTGAACATAGAAATGAATGGCCTGCTGCTGTACGTGAGTATACAATCCAACATCCCAAAGCTCTGTCGAACAGCGCGACAGAGGTCCGCAGGTACTTGGTCCATCGTGTCATCAGCGTGATGAACGCACGCAAGGACGGTATGCACTCCCGCCACTGCGGGTCACTTCCTCGCCGCCAATGAAAGGTTGTCACTTCTCTGGGGTGCGGCAGCACGGTGACGATACCGGACCGCTGCCCCCATACGGCAGATATGTCCGCCTCGCGCTGCCATCGATGCATGATTGGCCACTGGTCGCGAGGGACCATGACACGATCGAGGGCAACTACATCGCATCGGAAGTTGATTTCGTGCGCTTCCCATATCAGACGCATGCGCAGCATGACACTTTGCGCGGCTAGGTTCTTGTCCACGTCGATATCGTCCATGGTGATCACCTGGGCCTCGTTGTAGGAGGAAAGGCACGCGACGCTCCCGAAGAGCCGCGCAATGGCATTCCTGTCCTCATAGCGTCGTTTGGCCTTCTTCTCCTCTGACGCCTTGCCCTTGGCAACAGGGCGTCCTTTGGGGTGTAGTCTCCCCACAACGCCGACCTCCATTCCGCGATGGTAAGCGCCTTGCCATCGACCGTAGGATCGAAGAGGCGCGCCCGGCAAAACTCGCGGATGCGCACGAGGTTGTGCAGATATCGGAATACCTTGTCGTCTCGCCGCGCGCTGTTAGGATTCGGAGCGTTGTTCGGTAGAGCAGCGGATGAAGGTATTGTATCAAGGAGATAGGGCGGCGGATAGAAGTACTGTACGGCCGCGGGGATTGCTTGAGCAAGCCAATGTCTTGCAAGGCTGTAGCCCAGGCGTGCGGTATATGGTAGAATGGTGAGGCCGTATACATTCAAGATGGATGTTGAGCTCCTGAAGATGACCCGCCAGAGGGCGTGGCGCTTGACTGGCCGTCGCGCGGAGCCTGGCAACTATGAATCAGTGTTACGTAAGCGACAAAACAGAGGGCACCTACCAGTTTGTGGCCTCCCCGGTGGACTTTTTTGCCTGGCGTGTTTGACCCTTTCTTGCTCTGTGGACGCGCGTGGACTGGCAACGGACAAATCCTTGCTGCCCACCAGCGAATCGACCCGCGCACGTTTTGACTCCGGTCCATCTTCAGGCTTATCAACAGTGATCGTTCGAAGCCCTTCGACTGTAGGTGCGCAAAGTTCACGGCTCACGGCGACGACCATCTGAACATCCCAGTTGAATGTCAGATTCATGGCGCCGACTCGCTCGGTCGGGAGATGGTGGATGGGACAGCCGAGGGCGTCGCGGAGAGCTCTTCCTCCACAAGTCTAACGGGGACTACTTTCCACACCTTGACGTCCTCGAAAGTGGCTGTAGGAGAAAGACAGGTACGCCCACCGTACCAAGGAGAGGCCGATGTCCCTTCGTTGACAAATGCACCCAGACGTCGAGAACGTGCGTACTGTAGTCCAGCGTGCTTTCGAGGCGTGGTAAGACAACACGCAGGTACACGTTGAGGCCAGCCATCTCCAAGCACAGCCGCTGTACGTGTGCCGCAACTGCGATCGAAATGTCCACGGTTGCTGGTAAAAGCTCATGCGATCGACACACTGGCGGAGGATGAGCACGAGCTGTCGACCATACTCCAATCTACGGGCAGGCTGGCCAGCGATCATGTCCAGCCGCATGATAGCTGCCTGCGCGGCATCCTCCAACGCGTCCATGAGCTGCCCACGAATCTTGCCAAGCCCGCATAGCAGCCCTGCGGTCCACCTCCCAGTCTCCAGGCCGTAAAGTCCTCCACACTCCCGCGCCCAGCCTCCTTCCTCCTCCGTATCCACACGAGGGATGCACGCCTTGTGCCACATTCCCGGAGTCAGCAGCTGCGGCCAACGAGAGTATTCTCGCTCGCCCCATCGGCCGTCAGAGTAAGTTTTGATGATGGCTCGTTCGATCGGATACTGAGGTATCCATGTCGCATTCGGGAGGTGACGCACATGTCAACAAAGCCGTCTTGAGACCCAACCAGCCCTCGAACGGATGAGTTACCGCAGGCGCTACAGTACGTCAGCAAATAGCTAGTTGATATCAACGCGATACTTACCAGGCTCATCCCGGTGTAGGGACGCAATGCTGTTGGTGGTCGGGCCCCGTCGTGTTTATGTCGGCCTGCTCGAGGTGCTGTCTCATGGATGATCGCTCTCGAGTGGCACTCGAGGATTGCGGTGTGACCAGCGGACTTCGACGTGGGGTGCGTCGTGCAATTCGGTTATTGGCGCAGTACGGAGAGGATGCACCTTGAACGAGGTGTGTCTCCACTGTCGGACCTCTTCCATACGAGGACTATCCGATGGTGGCTCCATAGTCATCATGCCTGGGCCTGCTGTTGTTGACACAACGGCCGATGGTCCTGTCAAAGGAATGTTGGCCGCCGCGGTTGGCACGGCATCGGGTCGCAACAGTGTTGACAAGCTTGATGCCCCACTAGTCGTCGCAAACGGAATGTGGAGTACACCGCTACAAGACCGGTGCTGAGTAGATGCGGGGAGTGTAGCTGGCGGATTGGGAAGGATAGCGGGCTGCGTAGGGGGGGCAGCGGCTCCAGGTGAGTGACGGACAGATGACCGATCAGATCTAACGCTGACCTCTTCTCTCTGCTCGTGGATGCCGCTCCTCGGCGCGGCGACGGTCATCGGAACTTCGGCTAGGGGCGTGGGCTGCGTAGGGGATGGGACGGCGGGGCCAGGTGAGAGTCCAATCGATGACCGTTCAGATTTAACGCTGACCTCTTCTCTCCGCTCGTGGTTGCCGCTCAACGGCGCTGTGAGACTCCCATGGGCTCCCGCCGATTCCGAAGCCGACTCATCAGAGCTCTCGCCCCTTGGTGGATGTCCCACTTGTGGACGCATGGACATGGTGAGCACGCCAGAGCGAAAAAGGCGTGTGCCCTGTGAGGACACCGGCTGGGACAGGATGGAGGAGATGTCGAAGGGCAAATCCTCACGCGATGACCGGGAGAACTCCTCGTTCGACGAGGTCTCAGACTTTGGGCTCCGATTAGGAGAGCGAGGACGCACCACATCGGATAACTTCTCATCATCTTGAAGTGTGTGATTGGGCGGCGGGTGCAAAGGACGAGGCGACCCTGCATCAGCTGGCAACTGAGCACTTGTTGATGCCATCGTACGTACTGTATGGGCGACTACAATCAGCCATGAAAGTCATCCCAACCTCCACACACCTTTCCAATCGCCGGGGAGGTGTCAATGACCAGATAGGGGTCACGAAAGGCAAGGGGCAGAGTTTCGTTGGGTACGCGTGAGCGCAAGGACGTCGTAGTGTTTTGAGGCAACAAGATGACGGCAGCGTGTCTTGCACAAAGATGTCTTGCTCGAAGGAGTGCCGGGGAGAGCAGTTCGTCGACGCGTTGCCGCACGAACTGTCTCAGATGGTAGGCTGAGCTAGAGAAGTGGCAAGGGCAATGTTACCCGCCTACGACTCTGAAACTCGACTGCAGAAAGAGTTTGGTGTCAAGCAGAGGGAGAGCAAGGATCGCGAGGCAGCGCGAGTGTGAGTGATGGTGGAAGGAAAGCAAGAGATAGATTCGGTCCGATCACGAGGTGTTGCTGGCTTTCATGGCGATTCTCACGTACAACACTCCGGATTCTCCGCGTTTAACTCCCTCGTCATCGCTCTGTCAATGCTTCAAGTAAACGATAAGTAACAAGTAAGTATGTTGTTGTGAACTCCGCTCGAATGCCCTCGAGTCGAATTCACTCAAGTCCACCGTTGCCAATTAGTGGACATCGACCTTTGCTTCCTCCCCCCACTGCGCTTCGATCATGCCCACTGACTGGTTCTCACTCCCCTCCACTTCCTCCCCTCCAACAGACGAGACAACGACAGTATTGCAGGTCATATGACCGTTGCATACTGCACGTACCTCTGATGTTCACGGTGTGCTGGTTTACCCAGACCCGACCAGAGCAATGGCATAGCCAGGCTCAACTCCCATCGACTCTCCGTCACTCTTGATGTTTGAAGGCTGTATCCCTTCTGGTGGAACCTACGCGCACAAGCCTTGGGGCGTGCGTACCGTCTCGAGGCGTGGATGGAATGCTGGATGGGCTAACGATCGACCGACCGACGTGAGTCGCACCTTCGCGATCTCACATGCATTCTAACTGACAGATGGACGCGTGCAGGGCCACATACGCTATCGCTGCGTTTAGCGATACCTCCGAATTCAAACACATACTCTAACGGTTCCTTTAACACGCAGTAAGTGTATTGTGTAGCACAGCGCCGTACATAGTGCTAACAAAGTCTTGTTGTGGCGTCGCTGAAAGCCAGTATTACCCCACATTGGTCGTCCCTCGATCAACTTGCCCCTGACACCCATGAATTTGCTTCCGTTTGCCATTGGGAGCAAATCAACTCCTCGGTCATACCGCCGGTCGAGAAGTGCGCCTCTGGAAAAATGCTTTGCCTTATATCGATCACCATCACCAATCCTGAGGGTGCCGCTGGGTGCCGCCGCCTTGCTTACAACGGTACGGAGTACGGCGAGAATCCACGTTGGTAATACTCTACGAATGACCGACCATTGGACTTTGAGACTACTCGAAAAGTGTTTCATAAATGTATGGACTGTGTATCGTGCATGTGTTTTAGTTTGAGTTGCCAAGCATACTTGATGTATCGCTAGGAGTCGCATGGGCGATCGCGATCTGAACGAGGACGAGGACAACCGGCGGGCGCCGCATACTGGGCGCAAAGTTTGCAGAAACTTTCTTCGCGCACGCATCCAGCTACGGACGTACGCTATGCCAGAGACCCCTAGGAAGAAACGAAAATTGGCAGAAGGCATGCAGCAATGGGGGGGCTCCAACGCGACCTTTAACATAACCTCTACCAACGGCCAGAGTCAGCTACCTCTAAGCCCGCGACGTCTTCGCCCCCTCCTGCGTGCCTCCGGATCCCAGCGAGACAGAGTTGTCGTGGCTCCCTCTACAACGCCGTCGACCTTCTTTAGCCCGAGCGGATCGACATCCACTCTTACCTGGCTTGCGATGCCCCCACTGCCCGCTCCCGTTTTTCCTGCTACCTATGTCTCCCAAGGCGCGCCCTCGCTACACTCTCCCCCTCTTTCCCAGCCTCCACTACCCTCTCTTTCCCCCGTCGTGCCATCTGTGGCGAGCGCGGAGGCCCGTGAGACTAGAGAGGTCACGCTGTCTACCAACGCGGACATCTATGCGCTTCCGACCGATGCGTTCGACCCACTCGAGGATCTACCGATCGACCACTCAAGAACAGGTGGTGATGCGGCAAGCGAGCCAGCGAGGGAGGGGGAGAAGAATCATGGGAAACGCGGGAAGGCAAGGGTGAATAATACCATTGTGAGTGATATCTTGCAAGAGCGCACGGCACATACTCATCCACGCAGAAACCATCGGATCGCTTCGCGGAATTCACCAAGGACCATGCCAAGAACGCCCTGGAAGCTATTCTTCAATACGAAGTAGGACCTCAACGGGAGGATACATGCGCGGCCTGCGACCAGCACCTCCCTATGCCCGCGGAGGGTGCGCCGTGCCGTCTTCGCTGCTATGACTGCCTAGGGAGGCCGCACTATTGCGAAACGTGTTTGCTGCGGACGCACAGACGAACACCGTTCCACAGAATCTGGCAGTGGAGCACTGAGGATGGATTTTGGCACAAGACGACGACGGGAGCCCTTGGGATGAAGCTGTGGGGAGGTCACAACGGGGCGCCGTGTCCTAACATCACCCGAGACCCGCGGATGATGGTGTTCGTTCACGAACACGGCGTATCCAGCATGGCATGTAGTTTCTGCGAATGCGCGGAGATGGCCGGCGGCGAGCAGCTTGTTACCTCCGAACCTCTGCAGTTGGTTGAGATGGGCCTGTATCCGGCCTCGTGGAAGCAACCGCGGACGGCATACACGATCACGCTCCTCGAATCTTACCATCTGCTGTCGTTGCAAACACATTGCAGTGCAGAGGACTTCTATACATATCTTCGACGAAAGACGGACAACGTTGCGCCAAAGACTGTGCCGGTAAGTCCAGGTTCATTTGCATCGGCTGATTGCATTAAACATTATCCTAGGACCGATATCGCGAGTTGAGCAATAGCGCGCGAGAATTTGCGTACCTCCGACAGTGTAAACGGGCGGGTGAGATGCCCGGCAAGACCACGACGAGGGGAAGCCTGACGGTGAAGTGCCCCTGCTGCCCTCAGCCAGGAATCAACATGCGCGTAAACTGGAAGGATCGTTGCGCTGATTACTCGTATGTGCGATTGCTACATTGGCGCGACGTTGCGGCGTGAACTCACAAGCCTGCAGCTACTTAGACGCCTTGTTCTACTCCATCGACGGCAACTTCCGTCAGAGCCAGCGTAACAAACCTATGGACAAGAACGACGTAGCGTTGTCGCGTGGCGCGGGATACTTTGCAGATGTCGATGACTTCCGAGAGTACGCATCAAAGATCGGGAAGCCTGAACCAGAGGTAAGCAGAGTGATGCGATCTACGTTGGCGGGACTGACAGTGTGTAGCTCACGACTTGCCACAAATTCGGCGCCGCAGGATATGGCGGTCATAACGGCAAAGTCTCGGGCATTATCGCCCTTGCCTGCCGCCATATGTTTATGTTGCCGGGGTCCATTGTGGATCTGAACAAACGCGAGGCGTGCGTGTGTTTCATCAACGTCGTGTATGATCATTAGCACTAACTGGCCACCACACAGCTATCTGTACGTCGATTTCGCGGTGGTATCCGGAATGCAACCATACGTGGGATTGCGGCTTGTCAAACAAACGTACGACATCGCCTGCCAGTATCTCATTAACTTCGGGCGGCGCCTTGAACACTGGAAGCAGTTATGTCTCCCTCTGGCATCCATCACTACCTTCAACCTCCCTCGAACTGAGGGTGCCATCGGTCTTTGGCACTCTCTTGCGCACCAGATCCTTTGCCGCATATTCAAGTCGCCCGAGTTCATGCCAGGGTCGGGGAGGTACGAAGGCGAAGGTATGGAGCGACTATGGGCTATCACCAACGATGTGAGCGCGCGCACGAAGGAGATGACATCGGGACACCGACACGATGTCCTCAACGACGTGTACTCGGACCTGCATGTGCGCCGTGTGCACAACATCGGTATGATGACTCTAAGACGCGTAAATTGATCCACTGATGCCACTGGTTTCAGCACATATGTTGGAGACCTCCTTGAACGAGGCCGAGCGGTTCCTGCAGGAAACCACCGAGGCGCTGGAAAAACTGGAACAGAGCGTATCAAACGACAAACTGACAGAGTGGCGCCGTGACGAAGCGAAGTGGTTGCGGGACGTGGTTGATTTCCGTAATCACGAGCACATGGAGGATCCATACAGTCCGCATGTCGACGCTGGTCAGTAGCTGG
The DNA here is from genome assembly GCA_022376465.1 of Cubamyces lactineus. Taxonomy (NCBI): domain Eukaryota; kingdom Fungi; phylum Basidiomycota; class Agaricomycetes; order Polyporales; family Polyporaceae; genus Cubamyces; species Cubamyces lactineus. Next base: position 74,115 of record JACDTU010000037.1, read on the forward strand.
AGTGACTCGGTGACAGCGCCGTTGTTTATGCTTTCTGTGTAGCCCTATCTGAGGCCGGGGCCTTAAAGGTGTTGAAAGAAGACAAATCAAAGACGTCTGGCCTCCAGGGGGTCGGAATGGTGAGCGCCATCCAGGAGATGATCGAAATCGAGCGCGAGAAGTGAGCCTGCTTTCTCCTTCTCCTTGATGACTCATCACTGACCACTGACTAGGCTGCGACTGACGAAAAAGGTACGAGAAGCTGACCCCTTAAAGACTAGGCAAAGGAACGCACTGGGAAGGAGAGTCCTGGCGCTACAGGGACAGGCGGAGGTGTGTCGAAGACAGTACGAGCGGTTTGTTGGAGAGCGAGTCACCGCGGCGGTGGAGGACATTCGCCTGGCATGCAGAAGTTGTGGCACGGAAGGCGCCAGTGTGGACGCGTTTCCTCTCTCATGTGATCGTGGAGGGGAGACCAGCAACGACTCGGGCACAGCGACGGACACAGGTACGCGACATTCAGTTAAATTATGACATCACTGCTCCCTCATGATCCAGGCCCGGAGCTGCTCGAGGATGCGTACTTGTCAGAATACCTGGAAATGCTCCATGCTATCCATGTGGAACTGCCATCGTACTACACAACTGGGATCAGAACACACCCAAAGATGGAGGAGGCTGTGTCAATTGAGCAGAAGCTACGCGAAGGACAAGCCAAGGACGCACTAGACGAGTTGCGTACACATCTGACAGCATTGTATAGCTTGGAAGATCTGCGCGGGCAAGGCACCGGACAAGCGCACGGGCAGCGTGTCAAGGCGTTGGCAGCGACGGAGGTGGCGATCGGACATCAGGCGCGGGACGAGTATCGTCGTGTGCGAAAGGTGCTAGTGGAACTGGGAATGCCGGAGGACGACAAGACCTTTCGCATCCTCACAGATGAGGATGCTAAACCGTTCATCGTCTTCAGCCACCAGCATCGTCGTGGCGACAGTAAGAGGACGGGGAGCTGGTTATGGGAGGACTTCTCGTTTGCGAATGACCAGGGCGACAACGAGGTGAAGGAGTACATGTATCACAGTGAGTTCGACACTCTTTAGGAAGCGCGATATAACTGACCAGCGACAGAGATTCGTCCGTTCTGGTTTAGGAAACGAGCTGCGAGAGCAAGATGGCAAGAGGAGGTGTACATCAAACGAGAGGAGATGTACCGGACTACTCTGTTCTTTGAGTACTACCGCGATCGCTGGTCTGCGCGCGGGATGGATGCTGCAGAGGATGGAAGGGAGGGAGCCATGGTGTACGCTCGACGGTAAGTGATGCAAAAACGACTTGAACAGACACTGACCCGTACTGTCCAGACAGTCGCACAGATATGCGCGACTGCTGGCCGATGCCAGACACGCCTTCCCCTCGGATGTCAGCATGGTACGTAAGGGCCAATGTGGCTGTGAACGTGAATTGACAAACATAGTACAGGGTATAGGCTTCGCTAAGTAAGGCAACCAGCCATAACATACGACAATTGCATAGCCGCATAGCAGGCACCGCGCTCCTAGAGCAACAAAGATGAAGTAGAGGAGGGCGTGCCTGATGATAGGCGGCTTCAAGCCCACCCGCGACGTTCCAACCCGTACGCGGTGTCATCCCTCGCTCTTGGGTGCCTAATGAGCGTTTGTGCCAATACTAAGGTATGCGGTAGATCACACAGATTGCGATAGAGGCGCGACGCATGTGCATATGGGTGATTGCACTGTTCTTTGTAAGCATGAGAGCATGCTTCTAGGGCCCAGCTGACTGAGCAAATGCATAGCCTGGCGCGAGATGCAGTCTGAATGGTGGTAAGCCAACACACGGTCCCAAGTCCGTACGAGCGGTCCCAAGTCCGGGCGCTTATTAGCAAGTCCGTGCGGACAATTCACCACTGGGCCACGGCCTCTGAACCGAGAAATCGGGAACTGGGGCAACGTCGACTGCCCAGGGAGTTCAGTAGGAAGGGCCGTGGATCAACCATGTTGGTCGAGAATTGGACTATCTGGAGGAGCTCGCACGGTCGCGCGCAAACTGCTCTCAGCTTCAAATAATGCTGGCCACATCGATCCCAGTGACCTGATGCCAATCACCTTCAGCTACGACATGCGTGCATGTATCCACCCACCGCCGCCAAGCCATGCATACTTGGTTTCGCGCGTCCCGTCAAACTGGCAGACTGCACCGTCTACGTGACCGACCTCGCACACGACGGGAACGGGGTACATATGGCGAAGGTGAGCCCAAGGCACACAGACGACCTCTATTGTAGCCCAAGGCACGGTAGACGCTACGCTCCCTCACTCTAGCGCGACAGGGACCGGTTCATAGAGCATTCGCGATGCTCGGACAGCAGCAGATAGGAGCGTTGGATCGAGAAGCACAGGGCTCATGAGGTCTAATCACCTGTGGGCAAGTATTCGGCCCTGATTTGTCTGGGTCGCGAGATCGTCATACCCTCAAACGCCGCGCCATCGCATCTGAACCACAACGCGCGCGAGGGCCTCGACGAAGCGACGACCTAGCTGTCGACGTTGCCAAAGCGCTGTGAGTTGATTCAGACATCATCTCGCAGCTATTTCACCAGGTTAGAACGGTACATAGCGACCAGAGTGTGCGGGATGAATCGGTAGATGTTAGCTACGTATGAGGTCCGTGCGGTCAGGAGGAGGGATGTTGGGTCGTGCTTGGCGTGCGGTGTAGGAGTGTTCGACATGGTGAGGTTTCTGACATTTTGTGAGTTGAGGCGCGTTCGTCCCAACGGATACATGCTCACCGCGCGCAGAGTTGAATATTCGGGCACATGGCTCTTGTGTACAGGGTGGGTAAGCGCCGCGTTGATGGCGCACATTTATTCAAGATTCAACAGGCGAAGACTGAGCGGCGGCCGAAATACTGGCGCAAGTACGCGCAGGGTGAGGACGAAGAATCGAAGGAGGAACGGATGCGCGAGCCTGGCGTTGCGCCAGGGTTACGTAGGTAGGCGCGCGAGCGCGACGCGCTCTCTGGCGCCCGCGCGAGAGCGCGCCTTGCGCTCCCTATCCACAGCCCTCAAGAACATCGCCCATACCTTGCAATGGCACCCACATACGCCCTGAAAACGCATCTATATGTGTGAGTAAGTATATCAACTGGCGCATGAGGTATTGACGCGCCACAGGCAATCCACAGCGTCATTGGAGACGACAGACGAGCTACGGCGAACGCGGACTTTGATACGTTCATCGACGTACGCTACGAAATTCTCATCTTGTTCGCGCTCTAACAAACCACAGGCCCTCGTAGAGATTGGATTCAAGACGATCGGTGGGGCGACCAACGTCGGGATCACGTTGCAGCCGCCACTGGGGTTACATGGGGCTGAACTCGATCTGTTTGTGCCTTGGCCTACGGCAATGGACGGTTGGTGGCCCCACGAGTATACCCCGTAAGCTACTGCTATTGACGGCGCGCTACTAACATCTGAGAATTACTTGTAGGGCGGCGAATATGCTCTGCAATAACTACAATATCAAGGCGGCCGATTTCATCAAAATCCCGGATGACGTCGATATGGTGGGGATTGGCTTCGAAATTCCAGGGAAGAATAGTAGCGAGCGTGTGTACGGATGTATCTACGTTGTGTTCGTAGCGTCTTGATGCAATACTGGGCGTATGTACTGTGCTAACGCTGCCATTCTTTCGAGGAGGATCTCGCTGATCGATTGAACAAGTGATGGCGGGGGTGGCGGTGTATTACCCCTGTGCCTCAATGACGATGGAAAGACGGTAGGCATCGGGCTACTCATTCATGCGTTATGTAGACTACTAACAAGAACGTTCTGTACTGTAGAACGTCATTGGGGTCATGAGACGAGGCACCGTTTCGAGTAACACGACATGGCAAAGCGAGCAGCAGCTCATCCAGATCACTTCGACACGCTATGCATGGCGTGAGGTCGGAGCTCTTTGCCTTCTCACTGACCCGCTCTTACCTTTGACTGTGCAGATGCCCCCGTATCGATGCAAGCCTCAGACGTGCGTTGTCGGCCACCCAGATAGCCCATGGAGAGGTTTTGCGGCCCTCGCACAATTTGACGACTGGTATTGCACGAGTATCTAATGTACTTAAAGCCCTGATGGCGGAGCGGTCGGCCAGACGATTGTGTTTGCTGCAACGTTTGGGTTCGAGACTGCGAGCGACGCGTTTTCCTCGAGCTCCTGAGGAGGGGGTTGGAACCGGACGCGAGTTGGAACCCGGACCTGTGTGCGGTTCCAACTCGCCTCCAGTACTCGCCGCGACGCAATTGCGTACTCAGTTGGAACCGGACGGCAGTTGGAACCGGACGGCAGTTGGAACCGTACAGAGGTTGGAACCGGACCTCGTGCCAACTTGTCTGTAGTGCTCCCGCGATGTTGGTTTGGCGCCGAAGTTGGAACGGTTCGAACCTGGCACCGTCTAATAGACGGCCAGGTTCCAACCGGGATACTGAAGTCCCTCGGCTCCAAGGGGTCAAGCTCAGGAGGATCAGAAGAACATTCGGAGGAGTGGGGGCATTGGCAGCCATTGAGCTATAGTCATAGTCATGAAGGACGCCTGTACAAGGCTTGATACGCCGCGGCCGGTCGACGATCGGGATGTTGCCACTGCGAGTCACATCGCGGTGTAGCACGCCAGCCCGCATATCTTAGCCACATCAGACGCCCAAAGCCAGGCTGCGTCGATGAGACACGCTCAAGGGCACCTCCACAAAGCGCACGCACTATTGATTCTGATGGATGAGATTTCGTACATCAAATTGTTCGTGCGAGTAATGGTAGCCCGTCTCCAGCCCGCCCGAAGCAATACGGAAAGACTGTGATAGAGGGAAATGGTATGTGGTTAGGGCTTATACACTGCCACTCCGTGAGCTGGCAGTGCACCTCCCGTAGAGGTCTAGACGACGCCCTCATCTGATCCACTCGCCCGCTCTCGCCTTGTTCTTGTCAGATACTCAAAACCAACCACATACGGGAAAGCTACGACATCACGTAGTGTTGCTCGTTCAGACCCTGTGCGAGATATCAGTGAGTATTTACATGGTACGCCAACTTGAATGTGGCCGTCTTCATATCAAACGAGCATCGTCGCCGCCGCGAAGACGCCACTTTCGCCGTACTTTACGTTCAGGCGCTTCTATAACACCGTACTGACCTTGTGTTTAGGGTCAAACTTGCTCAGGAAACCTGAGACCGGCTCATCCTTGATACACGTGTCCTGCGGGCTCGAATTCAACACTCGGCTGTCACACCATCACATACGCAACCCACAAGGTGTGCAACCAATCCGGGTCTACTTGGACCAAGCGCGGCTGAATTGTCGGAGCTTGCCGTGCTGCCGGCCAATGTGACACTAATACCTGCCTTTCAGATTGACGCCTACGCGTTTCCCCATTGTTCCCTCCCGCCATCTTAGCCACCTCACCCGAACACATAAAATGTCGATTTCCACAAACTCGATCTGCAGCCACCACAGCTGCTCTAGCTCATGCTCCTCGAGCAGCTTAGGTATGAGTAGCAAAGCTAGTCCTCGTACCAATAAGTCGATCAATCGTGTTAACACCGCTGAACAAGCGAACAAGGACTTCCACCTCGAACACTGGCGCAGAGAAGTGTATGAGAAGGTCAACGTCTACAGCGGCACTCTTGACGATTTCCTCGACCTCTTCGTACCTTCCGAGACACAGTGCCCGCTCGACCCACCGAGCGAGCAGATAGCCGCCGATTTCACGCCACTGCAGGGCAGGGAAGTAGAGCATTATGGTCCTCTGGTACGTTCTGCTGCATTCTGTCTATCTGATATATACACTCACACGTTAGAAGATCTCTATTTTCAGTCAGATTGTTGCTGACTTCCCTGAAGAGAAGCGCGTTTCGTTCTGTAACACCTTCGCGCAGGAGTTCCCCTTCCCTTTCTCCGCTTTCGCGGAGCATCATCACACCTCTAAACCCGACATATCTGTCTCTTTCCCCGGTGACAAGCTGCCTGTGAAGCTGGAGTATGGCGACTGGAATCGCGTTGCAATGGTCATGGAGGCCAAGTCGACCGCAGCAGAAGACGCCTTCGACATCAAAGCTGGCCTTGACCGTACTAACGCTATCGTCCAACTTGCCGTCGGCGCTAGGAATCTGATGCTCACTCATGGCTTTTTGGCTGCGTATTCCATTGGTATCTACGGCGATATGATTCGCATTGTGCGCTTCGACCACGCGTGTGCCGTCGCCTCGAAGACCTTCAGCATCAAGACTCAGGAAGGCCTCAGAATCGTCCAAAGGTTCTTCTGGAGGTTCGTCCACCCGTTGCGCCCATCGAAAGGAGCCGTCGTAGGACAAGATGAGACTGTCAGCAAGATGACTCGCGAGCACCGAAACTGGCTCAGAGAGGTCTTCGGGGGCGATGCTAACGAGCTTCTCGCCGGTGTGGACCTGCGGGAGGGGAGGGTGGTCGAAGTCTGGAGCAACGACCTCACACAAACCGAACCGTCTGGCAGATACATCCTCTTCAAGCTCCTAGATGTGAACACTCCTCTTTTCGCGCGCCACTGTGGTATGGCTCGCTATCGAATACTCGTCGACCCATAGCACCCCTGACCAGTACGAGCTGCGCATCGTCAAGGAGTCCTGGCGGCAGGTCATCCGGATCCCTGAGCACACGTTCTACGATCGTCTGCATATGGCAATACCGATGGACGAGTGGACCGGGCTTCCCGGATTTGTCGGGGGAGGAGACCTCGGCGCTCGAGAGGCTGCAATCTGGGACCACGCATGCTCAGACTTAGAAGGCAAGAGGAAGCTCCGTTCGCACACGGTGAAGCCGTCTCCACTTCCTGCCCGCCCTATGCATCAAACGTTCACATGGAGGCTCGTACTGGGCCAGGACACAAACGTCAATGAGCGGAGCCATATGCGCATCGTCGTCGATACTGTTGGAAGGCCCCTCTCTTGTTTCAAGAGCACACGAGAGCTCGTCGCAGCCATACGAGATGCTATCAAAGGTAAGGGTTTGTCATCCCGTCTGCAAAGCGCTGTTTATGAACAGCCTGTCTTATTTTGTAGGTCACCGATTGGCGATGGAGCGTGCCGGTCTGCTACACCGTGATGTCAGTAGTGGGAATATTCTCATCGTCGACCGAGCTCCACCTGGCAGGGATGTGGCGGGTATACTCCACGACTTCGACTACAGCTCGATGACCAACACGCCACCTTCAAAGGACAACGCTGGTGGTACCTGGGATGCGTCGGATCCACCAAAACTCCACCCTCTGGAGCTCTGGAATAAGGTACCTAACATTGACGAGTACAAAGAACGGACTGTAAGTCAACTATACTAGGTGCATTCTAGATTTCTGAGGTAACCTGGCTTTCTCCAGGGAACGTACTATTTCATGGCCATTGAGATCCTAGATCCCAAGATCAAAGTCGTCATACACCACGCCGGGCACGACTTGGAGTCCTTCTACTGGGTGCTTCTTTGGATTGTCCTCCGGCACACCGCACACATCACGAGATGGGCTCCCTAGCATGTGAAACCGTCTTTCCCCTCAACCACGATTCTGAAGCCACGGTGAAGAAGAGAGGGACACTTCAAGGCCACCGCCTCGAGATCATCGACAACGAACCCCTCTCCGAATTGCTCGAGCGATTCAAGGAGCTTGTGGACGATGCAACAACGCTCAAGATGCACAGGAGAAAGCCCCTGACGTACGACGCTGTGCTCAGTATTTTCGACGAAGCCCTCATGCGGGAAGACTGGCCCGAGGGCGACGCTGCGCTTCCATTTGTCCTAGAGTCGACGCGAACTGCCTCTGTTTATGGACCGAAGCATCCGAAAATCAGATCCCGCGCACCCAATCACCCCAAACGCTCACGCATCGAGGACGTCCTGGAGGCAGAACATACGGATTTAGACTCAGAGACGTCGCGTCCCAATCCTCGCACCCATCGACAAAGCGAAGGCGACACACGCGAATGGTTGCTAGCGCACCAGAAGCCGTCAGAGCCACTCGGGCCGCATCGTCTACCATGGTGGCTAGCGGCTCAACTCGGAATCAATCAAACTCAAGCATGCGAGTGAAGAGACCACATGGAGAGAAGGCACAGGGGTCGCGGTCTAGTTGTAAAGCCTCTGGAACGTGAGCTGGACACGTACAGCCTCGGTTCCCTCATTCAAGACGCCGTTGCAGCATTGACTCGGACAGCATGTATACATACCCACCACCCATTTGACCGTTTATTGACTGTACTAGTTACCTTGGATTGAAACGACGAACGTGTCCCTTTGCTATCAGCTGCGATCTATCTGCCTTCTACATGACGTTCCGAATGAAGATGTCAACATGTAGCTACTGCGATCAAGCCAGCCATCAGAATCATGGAGACCCTGCGAAGATCAACGTCTGCGATGGCGAGCTCGACAATTTCCTCGACCTCTTCGCCCCGTCTTCCGTTCCGTGCCCTCTCGACCCACCTAGCGAGCAAATCGCAGTAGATTTCGTACCATTGAAGGGCAAGGAAGTTCACCACTACGACCCTTTGGTGGGTCTCTCAATGTCTCGCAACTTCTGGCAGGGTACTCACAGTCTAGTAGATCACCATATTCAACCCATCGTCGCCGGCTTCCCTAAGGCAAAGCGCCTTTCGTTCTGCAACACCCACTCGAAAGAGTTTCCCTTCCCTTTCTCCGCCTTTGCAGAACACCATCACAAATCCAAGCCTGACATCTACATCACTTTCCCCGGGGAGAAACCCCCTCTCAAGACGGAATCCCTCATTGGTCTCGTTTGCCATGGTGATGGAACCAAGTCAACCGCGCAAGAGGATGCGTTCGATACGAAGGCTGGTATCCTGCGGACTGACGCTATCGTTCAACTCGCTATCGGGGCCAGCTATTTGATGCTTGCACATGGCCTTTTAGCCGCATATACGATCGGTATCTACGGCGACATGATTCGCATCGCTCGGTTCGACCATGCTTGTGCGGTCGCCGAACGCGTTCAGCATAAAGACGAACGAAGGCCTCAG
>JACDTU010000038.1:0-82131 GCA_022376465.1 Cubamyces lactineus
GAGAACACATGGGAACCCGAGTCCGCTCTAATTCCGAATGCCAAAGAAATCCTCCAACGGTATAAAAGGGCGAAGAAGCTGCTGTAATCTGCAATGCTCTCCCTCGCCATCCTCTTCGCCATCTACTGCCTCACCCTCCTCGCTATCACCCTCCTCTTCCTCTGGTATATCCTCCGCGACCTCTTCAACCGCATCATCGAGCACACTCTCCACAGCCGTGACTACCCATCCCGATCAGCGTGGGGATCGTGAAGCCCATGATCATCGCGCTCTTCACCTGCATGACCCTCGGCTACCTCCTTGCCCTTGCCTTCATCGCCACTCACCTGCGCCTCTCCATCAACATCCTCGAAATTGCTCTCGAACACCGTGACCCTCTCGACCCCGCAAACGACAAGCTTGACCAAGCCGACCGCACCCTCAATAACTCCAGCTGGGACGAGTAGAATGGGCCGCCCCCTCTATAGCACCCAAGTCGCTGACGACAATGCAAGCGACCAGGGAAACCAACAGCCGCTACCCATTCCTCCCCCACTCGCCAGACGCCTCTCGTCGCCCCCACCGGAATACACCTCTAGGTCACCATCGCCCGCCTCCTCGACGTCGGACCTCAGCACGGTTGGTGTCGAAGACTCTCATCTGGTAGACCACTCCCGGCACCCCGACGTCAACCAATTGCTCCGTGCGCTCCTCACCAACCCTACCCCAGTCGTCAATGCCACCGCGCGAGGCTTGCAGTACTTCCTTAGAGAGTATCGATGCCTCTACAACGAGCAACGGGAACTGGACGCACTGGAAGGGAATCTTGTTGACGCAGCTGACATCGCGGAGGACGCTCTAGACGCTCTTCATGAGGCGTTTGGTGAAGAAGAGGAGCAACGGCAAGTCTCGGACTACGACATCGCAGAACGGCAGGCGCGCGCCCTCGAAAACGTCGGGCACCATGCCCACGAGTTACGGAGGTTGGCAAGACACTCTTTGAACACCACTCGACGGCTCGCCCGGACCACGCGCACGTGGAGGAACTTCCTCATACAAACATTTGAACTCCCCGCGTTCCGTGCAAGGATGGCGCCACTGGCCTCGGTCATCAACGACGCGGCCCCACCTCCCGGAGAACTCCCAGCTGCGGCAAGAAGAGTACCCGGCGAAGCCCGACGCCAAGGGACCTATCTGCCCTTGTTCCACACCAGAGTCTCCGCAGGAAGCCGTCGGCCCCGTGATCCATCCCCCGACGAGCGTAACGTAAGAGCTCGAAGAGACACCTCGCCTGCCCCAATGGACGCTTCGCAAGCCCGACCTGAGTCCCCGCCGTCCCTCCACCCTATTGGCCGCAGCTGCCTAGTCTGTGGGTCGCCCGATCACGAGTACCTGCGGTGCAGAGACTGGCGATGTGTCTGGTGTCGCGCCACCGCCCCTGGCCATCACCCGTGGGAGTGCCCTCTGCGCCCAGAAGACATGGACGAGCGGTTTACGAGTTGAGCTGGATATTCCGCTGATGGAACAGCGTAGAAACATACGAAGGGGGTAATGTTACGACGCTCACTGTGTCACGGTCACCCAGTTTCCTTTTCCTCTCTCTCCCTCGTGCCTCCGTTATGCCACGTCATCCTTTCCCATGCCACGTCACCCTTTCCCACCGGTTCACACGGCTGTTGTATTACTACCCTATCACCTTCCGCCACGTCATCGCCACATCATCTGTACTCCCAGCCCTGACTCTACGTAGTTATACTGGACTCTCACGGTACGTGGCGCCTACGTGGCGCTGACGTGTCCATGTCTCTCTTCCTGTATTTAAGACCAGAGGATCCACTCGGGATCCTCAGCTCGACCTGGTTATCCATTGCCTATTCCTCTGAACCTCTACTCGACTCGAACTACTGGAGACCTCTGGTCCGATCCCTAGGACGTCGCTCGCTGTGACCGATCTAGGCTCGTCGTAACACAGTGTCGTACGGTGTCGATGCAAGTTCGAGCTGCACGTACATCCACTTCCCGCAGGCCTTCGCTAAGTTCGAGCCCGCAGAGGATGATGATCAACGTTATCAACCAGCCCAAGACGCCGGGCATATACCGCGAATCTGGCGGGATCTCCCTGGCATCGGGTATACTAGAGCTGTACAAGTCCCAGCCATCGATCCAAGGAAGACCGTGTCGTGCAGCATCTGGATACGCAAAAGCGGGGAGACGTTTTCGCATTGGAATCCTGCCTGGGCGGCGGCGAACCAGATACACAACCTCTCATTCAGACCGTGACGGATGATCACGTAGTAGGCAGGCGTACGCGGGTTGCGGTTGCGACAGAGCGCCTTGTGGGCGAGAGCTGCGGCTTCCGCACTGACCGCGGCCTATGCACAGTTCCATGTCGATGATATCCGCCCCATCGAGGTCTTTTGGGGTGCCGTTAGTACGCAAAGCATGAGCACAGAGAGATAGAGCGTCCGCGATGCGCGCTCGGGTCTTGGGCAAGCTGCCAGCCAACTTGGTTCAGTGCCTCTTGGAAGTCCTCTTCCTCCACGTGCACGGCCCGCTGGATCACTTTTGCGAGCTTCTTACCGAGTGCATACATATCGCGGTCCTCCTTCGCCTGCGAGAGCGCGATCAAGAAGTCTTGACGAGCGCTGAGCGTAGCCCACGTCTCCGTATGTTCTATACCATAGTCTTCGAGGAGTGTCTGGAGATGTGTAGGCATAAGTTCGGTGCATTGGCGATATTGTTGGTCGATCGGGTCGGGGATATTTGGTTTGAGGCTATGCGGAAGGTCAGCCAGTAAGTAGCGGGTGCTGCCAGTACATGCTTGACCGACTAGGGACTCGCGTAGGCCGGGGGCGAGGTGGTGGATGCCAGCGGAGAAGGTCAATGAACGGTAACGGATGTCGCGACTCCGAGTAAACGCAGCGATCAGCCTCAGTATAAATGGATTAGCTTCGTATTCGTGGAGGCGGAGCTGAGTAGATCGCATCAAGAGGCCAACAGCAGCATGGCACTTTCGTACGAGTGGACCGATCTATGCAAGGCATCGATGGTCGCATCCAGTACGAGGGGTACACTCGCCTCCTGGATGGGCAGAGGATCGGAGGGCTGGGAGTCATTGCATTTCACGACCGCCTTCGCAGTACGTGACGTCGTCTTGATAACATACCCGGCAACCTTGAGATCGTCCGGATATTCTTCCATAACTCGGACCAGAGTACGATTGTGGCGGCTGATGACCTCCAACACGGACTCGTTCAAGTTACTATGCTGAGCGATGATTGCCATAGCCTGAAGGGCCAAACGGCGTGTGATGGTGTGCTCGACAAGGGGCATGATTTTCTGCAGCATCCCTGTAGGTAGTCAACTCGTGAGCGGCAGTTTCATGCACTTCTGAGAAACGTGAGCAGATGTACCCTTCTCAAGCAGCCTGTCTCTTAACCCAGCGTCGACAGATAGCATCGTCATGACCCCGACGATGGCGGCCATGCCTACGTGATCCTTCTCCATTTCCGCCTGGGCATATCCGCCCGTCAGCCGTTTCCAGATCGAAATGGGCATGCGCTGACTTCAGTACTTTCCGGGCCATGAGGTTTGGATGGGATGGTGATCAGCTATAGAGCAAGCGAAACTCATGCGCCGAACACTCGAGACGTACTTGGGATTCTAGGTAGCTTGCACGTATGCTCGACAAGCAAGTCCCTTGCCACCGTCCCGTCGAAATCAAAGATGCCCCCAGGAACCATAACATGCGGTTGCGAGCAGCGATTGTCAGCTCGGGATTTCGAACTTGAGCTAGTCATGGTGGAGATGGATGTGATCAGCTTGCCAGAGGTGTGGGAGATAGCGGGCTCCCTGACGGTCCCGGTCACGAGGAAGATAACCGCAGAAGCTGAGCTTCCTTTGTCCTGGTATTGCCAAAATGCTTATCGTGTACTCAACGATAGCCACGATGCGTAACGCCTCTGCGACACTTGACGGCCTTCTGTTCTCCAGCGACAAGTGCAGCGGAATAAAACGTACCCTGCATGGATGCTGAAAGTCATGCTACAACCGCTAGCGGCTGTCGATCGGGATTCAGTAGCGCTGGCAAGCTTATAATACATATCATGCTTCATGAACGTACAAGTAGTCCGAGGCCGGAACGATACAAAACGTACGTGCGCGTTGTTGAGAAGGTAGAAGAGGATGCGCCCCGACACGTTCTCGGCAAACCCCGACTGAGCCCGCCTACGACCGCTCAAGCTTCCCGGCAACACCGGCAGCCTCGTCTCTTGCCTGGCCTAACTGCGGGTCAATCGCGGGCGGATTCGACATGGGCCGCTGCTCGCTCGCGCTGGCAACGGCAGACAGCGCTGCGTCCAGTCCGTTTGGTGGTGGGGCGGGTGGGCCACCGGGAGGCGCAGAGGCGGAGGTCGCAGTCGGCGGAGCGCCGTCTTGTGGGCCCGAGCCGTTGACGATGGGCGATCGGAAAGGAGAGGGGGCAACGAGCGACCGGTGGAAGCGTGCACGGAAGTCCGCCTGCGCAGTGTCGTGGACGTACGGGTGGCCAGGAACGTGGTCGCCCATCCCTCCGTAAGGGACATTGGGATCTCCTAGGGCAGAGCCGTCCGGTGCCTTCGGAGCATGAGCGTAGTGCATGCGTCTCTGCACGAGGATGTCAAGGTCCGCCATGCACAGAAAAAGGAAGCATGGGAGCGTACCTGCTGGTCCCAGTGATCCCAAGCCTGGGCAATGATAGGTTCGAGCGAGGCGAGCTCCTCGTTCGTCATGGACAGCGTCCGCAAAAGATGCTGCTTGAGGAGGGGGGCGCACGAGAAGGAGAGGAGCAATGTCGAGGCAAATGTCTGACCGCCTAGTGGCTGACCCTGCGGGAACGGCGGCTCGTGCATCGCGTGTGGTTGCGGGTGGGGGTGTGGGGGCATCTCGTGCGGCATGACGGGCTGGTACTGACCCTCAGCGTTCATGCGGTACTGGACCTCCTCCATGCCGGGCATCATCTCGTTGCCCATGTCGATCCCGAGCTCGCGCAGCTTCCTGGCCTTGACGAGCGCGCGGTGCTTGCGTTGTCGTTCGCGGGCGGCAGCCCTGACCCTATCCCGTTTGGCGATCTCCTCGGGGCTGAGTTCTTCGCCTTTGTATTCGGGCGCAGCCTGAGGTGGGGGCGGCTGCTGAACCTCGACCTGCTGGGGCGCCATCTGCTGGGCCTGCTGCTGCGAGAGCGCGAGAACGCTTTGGAGATTGGCCCGGTCGCGCTCACGCTTCCGGCGCTGTCGTTCTGCGGCCTTCTCGCGCTTGTGCCGCTGACTGGGGGTCTCGTTTTCTCGCGAACGCTTGCGCGATGCGGACGGGGTGACGGGGATGTGTTGGACGTTGGGATCCATACGCTGTTCAAGAAGTATATTCGGGGTGACCGCTACAGTTCCTCGCTCACTGCGAGCACTCGGACACACAGACTCGGAGACGGACTGAGACTGGGACTGGCCGCGGGGGGGTCGGGGCGATGGTAACAGTTGTGACGAGAGAGTGACTACGACCCCCGACCTCCTTGTCACGCGCCTCTTATACCAGCGGTGGCGTGGGAATCCGCCCCTTCTCCGCCACCAATCCAGCTTGTCCGTACTCGCACAATCATTTCTTCGTACAACGGCGTCTACATTACAACATTTCTTTTCTACGCAGAGATCATCCCTTCTTTCCTAATCATACTTTCTCTCCCGGGTCCAACGCCAATCCACTCAATCGGCACGTTCAGGTACTTCTCGATAAACGCAATGTACGACTTGCAGTTGTTGGGGAGCTCCTCGAACGTAGTCGCCGACGAGATGGACTTCTTCCAACCAGGCAGTTGTATGTATTCAACTTCGACTTTGGCGAGAACTTCAAGGTCGGCTATACAGCTGTTGTCAGCCCACCGAACCGCTTGACAACTAACAGAGTGCGACTTACCGGGGAAACCCTCAAGTTCCTTGCCATCGACTGAGTACTTGACCGCTAGCTTGATCTCATCCAGGTCGTCGAGCACGTCGAGCTTGGTCAAGTTCAAGCTGTCGTAGCCGTTGATGAGGCACGAGTGCTTCATGACTACCAGATCGAGCCACCCGCAGCGCCTGCGGCGACCCGTCGTCACGCCGAACTCGCGTCCCACTTCCTGCAGGTGCACGCCAAAATCCTGCGATTCATTCTAAGCTGTCTGTCTCAGGTGCGTCTGGTGAAAACGTACGTTGAGCTGCTCCGATGGGAAGGGTCCCCCGCCGACTCGCGTGGTGTATGCCTTGATGACACCGATGGTCTTGCCGATCATCTTGGGCGGAATACCCAAGCCGGTACATACGCCACCAATGGTGGTCGAAGACGACGTGACGTACGGGTAGGTACCAAAGTCGATATCGAGCATGAGCGCATTGGCTCCCTCGACAAGCACCCTCTTTCCCTCCGACAACGACTTGTGGAGGTACACGACAGAGTCGACGACGTAGGGACGCAACCGCTCTGCGAGAGCCTATAGGAGTATCTAATATGAAAATTGACCATATAATCCGTGCAGCATCAAGCGTACCTTGTAACGTTGGATCTCGCCCTCGGTGTCGTACTCAAAGTGTCCATAGCGCTTGAACCGGCCCTCGACAAGCTTGCGGAACTTCTGTGCGAAGGTCTCGTGGTCGAAGAGGTGGTGAACACGCAGGCCAGAGCGAGAAGCCTTGGAGGAGTACGCCGGACCGATGCCCCTCTTGGTGGTCCCGATGCTGGAACCGCCGAGCTCGACCTCCTTCAAGCCATCGACAATCTGGTGGAAGTCGAATACGAGGTGGGCCCGGTCGGAAACGAAGAGGCGCCCAGTGCAATCCAGTCCTGGTAGAGGGAGATAGTTACAATCCGTATCGAATTGGCTCGGATGAGCTACGTGCCTTGTTCCTGGAGAGCATCTAGCTCAGCGAAGAAGGAGGGGACGTGGACGACGACGCCCGATCCGATGAGGCCGGTGCACTGGGGGTTGACCAGACCTAAGTCGCGATTAGATCCGCGTCGCACGATCCTGAGACAAAGTGCGCACCGCTGGGAAGGAGGTGGAAGGCGAAGGTCTTCTTGATCTTCTCCGGACCCATAGGGACGACGATCGTGTGGCCAGCGTTGTTGCCTCCGGCGCATCGGGCGCATATATCGAACTCGGCAGAGAGGATGTCGACGAGCTTTCCCTTGCCTTCGTCTCCCCACTGCGCACCCAAAACCACGGTGACTAGGGAAGAGGGTCAGCACGCAGTGCTGTGCTTCCGAGGAATTGACACATACCAGACATGGCTCGTATACGCGTCGCGGCTGGTTTGGTGTAAAGCAGAGAGCTCGCGGGCTGCGTGCTATCTGATTGTGGAGCGACCGGATTGGGCACTCCGAGTGAGAGGGTGCTGCGCAACTGTAACCTTGGGAGGTTTGAGGAGCGCAAGACGCGTGTGGGCGATGCTCCGAGTTGCGGAGAGGATGAGAGTAGGAGACAGAGTCATTTTCTTGCCCAGCTCCCAATCGCGGCGGTAGGCGAGCTCTGCTCTTTCTTGGCCGTCGCTTTTCCGGCGGTCCGCTCCGCCCGCCCACATTCTAACCCCAACCCCAGCGCCATAGTCTACTTTCATCTTGCGCCGGATCATCACACAATGCCTACAGTATTTGCTCAAATATTCCACACATTGAGGGCACCACAGATTGGAAATCCGTCGCCGGATACGCATGACATCACCGCTGCAATCCTTCAGCGGCGTACAACCCCGCTGGGCAAGTCGGCGCCTGCGTCCATCGCTTCGGACACAAATACAAGAAGCTCAGCGGGCTCCTATGTATGTAGTCATCTCTAAACATCGCGTCGGTTGCCCGCCACACCTCCGCACCCACGCTCCACCTCAGTGTTCATGTCCATCACACAGGTTGCAATGACCTCAGGGCAAGTCTCCGAGTCGTCAACTGATCCTGAGGCAACTCCCAAGGCCAAACCATCCGCCCTGCCGCCCCCGAGTCGAGCGGACTCGAAATATGCCCAGGTAAGGGAACCCCGCCAATGTCGTGTGCCGCCAGCTGGCAATATTGACAGTCACTCACACCCCTTCTCCGACTTGCCTGGAAATATGGCTCGCCCTCGTAGGCATTAGCTCGATTTCCTTGTTACTCGGACGCAGAGTTTCCCAAGACGTTGCGCGACCGTCATATCAACCACTATATGGTCCCTTCACTGTTGTACGGTTTCCTCATTCCTGACGGTACCCCCTACATAGCGCGGATTGCGGAAGAGTTGAAGCTCATCACATTACCAACAAAGTCAATACAGCCCGCAGCTGGTCCCATCATGACTTTGTCCGACGCGCGGACACGTCTCTCGACCCACATTGTGACAAAATGGCCCATAGCGCTTTTCCATAACTCTGGAAACTGTACATACCGTCCTATTTGGGCGCGTGCCCTGGACATGGATGGAGCAGCGACGGGAACCGTCCTTGTCTTGTACTTCAACGAAAGCCCCAGCAAGGATTGCGACATGCTCCATAAGTCTGCTTCTAGATTCCGACAGGTATTGAAGGTCACGAAGACAATCCTGCGGTTGCATAAAGAGGCAGAGCCACGTTGGTTTTACCATCCGGCAAGCTCGAGATCCTCGGAGTACAAGTTTGATCTGCATAGGTACGTGCATCATATGCTAAGATTGTCGCTCACTGGGCCCTCTGACATGTAATGTTAGGTGCTTCCATCACGACTATCTGCCTGAAAGGAACATGAGCGACAGCAGCGTGTAGGCTGATAGACGGCCCCTTGTGGTCTCTCGGGCTCCCTCGGCAGGCTCGTAAGTTGTGGAGCGTCGCGCTATCTGGAGGGCATCTAGGAGGACGGTAGATCTGGCTGTTGCCATCGGAGACATGCAGATGTATATACGCTCAGAGCCGCACCTAGTAGGACGCATATGGAAGACTCCGAGTCGAAGCTGTCGACCGCGAAGATTCAAGCCGTCTATGGAGACTTGTTCTCGCGAGTTGCCTGAAGGTCTCCGTCGCGCCGCTTGCCTCTAGTCATGGCAAGCCCAAGACGCTTGCATTTGTCGATTAACTAGCCTGGCTCTTATTTTGGCACTGTCCGACAAATACCGACCGCGAAGATCATCGGGTCGACTCGGCCAAGAGCAGGTGAAGCGTGCTGCGTAGTACGCGGCATGCGGAATACACGCCCCTGCTTACGTCTAATGCCAGCACGCAAATCACAGTATAGTGTATGAGAGGGTATGTTGAAGCCCCCTCGCTACCTAAGGGCTTCATTCATCACCCACCGGACGTACAACTCGAAGCGCTGAGGATTCCGACCATGACGCAAGGTACTAGAATCAGTCACGTAGGTCTCCCGTTGTAGACCTCATGATAGGGACAAACACTCACGCATGAACGCAGAGTGAGGTTCTAGCGCAATACCGCCATGCATTACGACCCATTCGAGATAGGGATCTCCCGAGCGACTGGCGATGCGTAGATGCTCACTCGTGCTGTCACCTGCACCCACCGCCGCTCCTCCGGTTCGGGATTCACGTACCGTATACCTCGGAAACCCTGCGCTCACGAGCGCAGGAGGCTGCGAAGTGTCTTGACGACGTAACTTACGTTGCAAGCGACTTAGGAGGCCACGTCGGTCTAGTCGAACAGTACGCCTCGAAGCTCATAGACGTCGCTGCGATCCCTCGGACGACTAGGTCTAATGGCAACTTGGGTGGCGTCCTCCGGAAGACGGGCGCATGGCCGCCAGAGAAACGAGGGTTGTACTTGTTCTATGAGCTCTACACGAACGACACCGGCGACAAGGAGACGCAGGGCCGCCTCACGAAAGCGGATGTCACACGGTTGGTCGCGATTCTGGAGGAGGTGTGGGGTATGCGGGGTCAGTTGCGGGCAATGTGGTGCTTTGACTATGCACGCTATCACCCTGCGTAAGTGGTATGCTGTTCGGGTGCGCATGACCGACGTAGCTGACACTTGCTTGACAGGGTGCAGAACTACAAAAACGTTGATGCGCTTCTTGATTCTATCGGAATGCCTCTCTACCTACGATCGAGAGGTTGAGCGAGGCTCGCCTCCCCGTGCTAATGATGAGCATTCGCGTGCATTTGTGTAGAAGGTCGTCTCCTGCAATTTGCCGTGCCCGTGTTTTCCGTATGCTTATTTCCGAAGACTAGATGCGAGAGACTCGTCTCTGTGTACAACAGATCATACATGATCTACGGTGCATGTTTCGCACTACCTCTGATATCACAGCAGAGTATCTGTACAACATCTACTACAAAGTGATGCTTAAACAATGGTGACGATACATCGCGGCCACGGCCCACGCATGCGTATGTTCATCCATTCTCATACCCAGGACACAACCTGCGCAATGCGCCGCACGCTCTCGAGCAATTTCGCGTCTTCCTCCGAGTACTCTTGAGAGGCGGTGCCGTGCAGCGGGAACGGGAATGCGTCAACGGGGCAAACCGTGTCCTCCTTAGGCAACGTCCCGTCCGCGAAGAACGCACGCATCGCCTTGATTGTGCATAGCGACGGCAGCGCATGGGAGCAATGCTGACCACGTCCGTCAGAATAGCATGAAGTAGCACCAAAGAAAGGACTCACACCCGGGCCGTCCTGTACTAGGAGCCTGGCAGAATCCCCCAGCAACTCTTGGACGCGGCGGCCGTTCGAGATTGGGGTAGCGGGATCAGCCTATTGACGATTCCGCACCGTCAGTGGAACATTTCGTTATCAGAAGGTATTGTACACACTGTGTTACTAATGATGAGGATCGGGTTGCGGAGCGTATGGTTCCACGGGCCCAGGAACCGCTCCGGGGGCGTGACTGGCCAGAATTGACAGCCCGCATCTGGTTCTGCGACGACGAGCGCGAGGCCGAAGCGACTGACGTTCTCGAGGACGTAGAGCTGCTCGTCGATCACCTCTTCGGGAGTCGGGGCAGGGAAGGGTTTGTTGTCGTTGCATGACACGGCGGACCGCTCGAGGTCAACAAGGTATTGCCCGTCCCGTAGGCGTTGGAGGATAGCGCTGCCGTCGCCGTTCATCGCGCGATCAAGTGCGTCCGCTGAGTCCGGCCAAGTAGCCGGCTTTTGGAGCATGCCTAGGAGGAACACTGCACGTGGGGTCCAGTCAGTAGGCTGCTAGAATGGACCGGAACATTCGTGGTACTCGACGTACATCGAGTGCGGGCGTTGGTGAGTATACTAGGAGGATCTGCATTCGGCACAGCTAGTGGCTCGTTATAGAGGTCTACGAGGAAGGCTTCGACTCGGTCGAGGATGTCGGAGCCATGCTTGTCATCGCTTCTGGACAACGCGCACTTTGACGGTCCAGCCTTATAAGTGAAAGAGGTAAGTGACGCGTTGTCGCTGCCGTCTGAATAAGATACCTCGGCACAGTCGTCCATGAATATCTCGTAAGTCGCGTTGGCGGACGTCTGCCAAAGACGCTCCCACTTGTATGCGGGAAGAGCTGCAGTAATGTCACTACTACGCCCTATGTAATGACAGGATGACTGCCACGTACTTGCCCAATCGACCGCGTCGACCACGCCATCTATGGCTACTCTGCCGACTCGGTCTGGGAACCTGATGTATTGTCAGCCTGGGATTGCAGATTGAAGGATAAAGATGACGCACATGTTCACGAGGTATTGGCCGATGACAGTGCCATACGAGGTGCCATAGTAGTTGCTGAGGGTATGAAGGACCGACGTTAGCCTTGTATGCCCTCTACGAAATTCGGATCTCTGGCTGACATGAGCGCATTTTCGCCTTCCAGTAGAGACGTGATGAAGTCGACGTCGCGCGCAACCGTGCTCGTGCCCATATACCGCAGCGTGTCTCCCATGGTCTCGGCACAAATTTCGAACTGAGTCTTCCAGAGCGCGTTTGCGTCCCTCTGCAATTGGATGAGATGGTAGCGGTTCGCAGGATCAGTGAGGTTGGGGCCGACGTCGTAGCCACGCTCCAGCACCGTGTTCGCTATGAATGCAGCGTGCGCTTCGGGAGTCGGGAAACATTGCGTGCGAGGTCTGTCAGATGAGGCATGTCACTATATCATCGCCAGAGCAAATGAAAGATCAGGCAGACTCACTCGGTTTCTCCGATGCCTCTGGGGTCGAAGCCGATCATGTCGTATTCCTCCCCAAGCTGGAGCACGTAGATGATCAGTGACTAGCTGAATGTTCTATGCCATAAATACCGACCCTATCCTGGAATTCGGGGCCGGTGACGGTGGCGAGACGCTTTCCTAGGCCTCCAGGACCACCAGGGTTTAGAACCACAATCCCTTTGCGGTTGGCGCCGGTTGCATTGTAGCGCCCCAGAGCGATCTTGGCTACACCAGCACTCGCGTTGAAGTAATCCAGAGGGACTCTAGGAATCCAGCATATGTGTAAGTATAGTAGGCTTTATGAAGCGCGTCTTTGACACTCACACGGCATGGCCGCACTCTGCACCTGGTACGTCGTCTACACCAGTGCACGGCCACCACTTGATGTCACCAACACGATAGTCCGTGTCAGACGTTCCGGAGTGGCTGTGAGGACATCTCCCGAGTATTGCAGAGATGACCAGGCAAAGCCCGATGAGCGTCGCTGCACGTCCGAGCCATTTTGCGCGTGTCGACTTTGTAGTAGTAGTAGGCTGTTGAGGGTCGTAGAGCGAGAGACCGACTTGCGGCTGTTTCTCGTCCTCGGCTGCTACTTGGCCGTAGTAGCCAAGCATGGTAGAACGAGGGTGCGCTGAGATCGTTCGGCCTGTGGACCATGATAGTACACCGACTTTATGCTGGAGTTGAGGCGTCTGCCAATACCAAGTGAGCGTTTGGCTATTAATACGGGTCCAGTAGTAAATGTGCGCTTATACCTTAGAGTATACAACATGGCTTCGATTGAAGACACTCTTCGGGCGGCGGTATGCTACCACTGGAAGCAGGAAGTAGCTGTCAAGACCAACCCTATGTCGCAATAAATCTGGGAATGCGAAGATGCATTCCAGCGCAGGTTCCCCGATGCAGGAGGTCTTCCAGGCGAGTTGGTATGGCACGCATGGAAGGATAGCTCGGGCACACGCTGCGTACTACAAAGGCACGAACCAATGCCCTATCTGTGCGACACACGCCCCAACCTCGAATGTAAGCGTGATGCCGAGTTGCCATGCAAAGGCTATACTGCACAGACGGGAGAAAGTCGTCCCGATCTAGCATCCGACAGCCTAAGAAGCGACGAGTCCAAGACCATGCCCGAAGGCAGAAATCTTGTCTTCGTGTTGCACTACAGCCAAGTGGAAACATCCAGTAGAAGCCTATTGTCCGATCCTGTGAATCATCAGCCCTTGCGGGGTATACTGGGACCTAAGACGACGCACAGGCTACATCCGATGCTGCAGGGGGTACACAGTACTACATAGCTCCTGTCTCAACGTCCAATGTCTAGCCATGACAACGATCCGTGGTGGTTGAGCTATACATGCTCTGCGTTCATCATATCCCAAAGACAGCTTTCGCAGCGTGCCGCGCGCTCTCAATGATTTCCGCGTCATCCTCTGAGTACGCGTAGACGGCGTCATGCAGTGGGAACGGCGACGCGTCTACAGGACAGATCGTGCCCTCCTCAGGCAGCGTTCCGTCTGCGAAGAAAGCACGCATCGCCTTGACCGTGCAGATCGATGGCAGCGCGAGCGAGCAATGCTGCTCGTACCGTTGCGTTAGAACTGCACTAGGTCATTATGAAACTTGCGACGCACCCCTGGGCTGTCTTGAACAAGGAGTCTGGAAGAGTTACCCAACGTTTCCTGGACGAGCTTCCCATTGGCGATGGGCGTAGCCGGATCAGCCTATCAAACCATGTCGATAAGTAGCGCATACGGCCGTCAACGGTATGAGTACGTACCGTGTTACTGATGATAAGCATCGGGTTGCGGAGGGTGTGGTTCCATGGTCCCAGGAATCGCTCTGGAGGTGTGACTGGCCAGAATTGGCAGCCCGCGTCAGGTTCGGAAACCACGACCGCGAGACCGAACCTGCTGACGTGCTGGAGGACGTATAACTGTTCGTCGATCACCTCTTCGGGGGTTGGGGCAGGGAAGGGCTTATTGTCGTTACACGACACCGCAGATCGTTCTAGGTCGCTCAGATACTGTGCGTCTCGCACACCGTCCAGGACCGCTGTGCCATCTCCTTGCATAGCTTGGTCGAACGCTTGTGCTACGCTTGGCCAGGAAGACGGAGATTCTAGGGCACCAAGGAGGAACACTGCACATGGCTATTAGCTACCATAAAGAAGACCTTCGTGATTATTGGCTTACATCGAGCGCGGCCATTAGTGAGGATGCTGGGGACAGTCGCCTTCGGCACTGCGAGTGGTTTATAGTACAGGTTCTCGAGGAAATCTTCCACTCGACGAAGGATATCAGCACCGGTCTCGTTGTCGCTCTTCGCTAATGCGCATTGCGATGGCCCAACCTACCAAGGTTGGTGTGATAAGCGATGCGTCGAGAATAATGACAGCATGACAAACCTTGGCACAATCATTCATGAACATCTCATAGGCTACATCGGTGGATGTCTGCCAGTAGCGCTCCCATTTATAGGAAGGAAGAGCTATAAAGTGCCATGGTCAGGTCAACCAGTGCATACATATAGACTTCACGCACTTGCCCACGCGATGGCGTCTACCACGCCATCTATGACAACCCGGCCAACTCGGTCAGGGAACCTAAAGGATTTTCAGTTGATTGAAGGCCAAAGTTACGATGGCCTTACATGTTCACAAGGTATTGACCGATGACGGTCCCATATGAAAGGCCATAGTAGTTTCTAACCAATAGGGCAAATGCTCGTCAGTCCGAAATGCTTCCTGTGGGGAAGGTTCTAGACTGACATGAGCGCATCTTCACCGTCAAGCAGAGACGTGATGAAGTCAATGTCGCGTGCAACCGTGCTCGTTCCCATATACCGGAGCGTGTCTCCCATGGTCTCGGCACAGATCTCGAACTGAGTCTGCCAAAGCGCGTCCGCGTCCCGCTGCAGCTGGATGAGGTGGTTACGGTTCGCAGGGTCCGTGAGGTTGGGGCCAACGTCGTATCCACGCTCTAGGACCGTGTTCGCTATGAAGGCGGAGTGCGCGCCAGGACTCGGAAAACATTGCGTCCGAGGCCTAGTACATCAATGTGAGCGTGGCGGCATGGAGTAGGTGAGCAGGAGGGTGCATACTCAGTCTCCCCGATGCCTCTAGGGTCGAAGCCAATCATGTCGTATTCTTCCCCAATCTGAAGCGTGTCAGCGACACCTTTCTCTGCGCTAGTTGAATGAGGACCTACCAGTCGCTGGAAAGAAGCGCCAGCAGCGGACGCAAGTCTCTTCCCTGCCCCTCCAGGCCCGCCAGGGTTGAGGAACACGCTTCCCTTTCGACTCGCGCCCTTAGCCTTGTAACGTCCGAGAGCAATCTTGGCAACACCCGCACTCGCGTTGAAGTAGTCCAAGGGTACTCTGAACGTCGCGCTCAGCACCTCCAAGTCGCGTGGACGTTGCCATGTACACCGAGCCTACGCCTGTGGCACTCACATTGCATACCCACACTCTGCACCTGGTGCACTTCCCTCCTCTGTGCATGACCACCACTTGATGTCGCCAACACTGTAGTCCGCACCAGGTGTCCCCGGGAAGCCGTAGAAGTGTCTCTTCAACAGCGTCGAGCAGGCTAGGCAAAGTCCTATGAGCATCGCCGCGCGCCCAAACCACTTTGTTCGCGCCGACTTGTTGGAGAGTTGAGCATCAGAATCGTATAGTGCAAGTCCCGTTCGCGATTTCTCGCGTTGGTAGATTCCCCAGTTGTAGTAGTCAGGGCTGGTCATGGCGGTACGAGAGAGACTTGCCCAAATCCGGAGCACACTCATACGCTATATATTAAGCGCCCAATGATCTGGTACCGACGACGTCATCACTTCAGTGTTTATAGATCTCTCATGCGTATACCCTCCCATATGCTGCGGCCCAACATGCCAGAAGCCCGTCTTTTGGACCGACAAGGTTCTCGAGCGGAGCATTGAACGCATCTCCGTCACGGATATACTGGCGTGGTCGATGGGTTTCTAGGTTACGGCCGTCGCGTTCAACTTGAAGACCATTGGTAACACATGCATGAGTATATGTGCTGCAGACGATGCCCTTCGTGGGTACAGCAACGAGGTCGACTGCGCGTATGATACTAGCGTCGCGTTATGGTAACGAACGATACGTCTGACAAGATATAATCAACGCGGAGACTCCTTCAATCACTTGAATGTATTAAGAGCGTTTACAAAAGCGGAAGGCCCAAGTGAGGTGCTAGGACTTCGCGGACGAAGTCGTCGATGTTGTGCATCCGGATACCCAGCTTGGAGATGTTCTCGTCAGGCAACTCCTTCGTGCCATACATCCCGACTTCGTTGTACAGCTGGAACATGATGTCACGGTCGGGGACGCCAGTGCTTGGAAGGCAAATATACACGCCGTCTTTGCCCGTGACTGTCGAGGGCCCATTGAGGCGCTGCACGATTATCATTTCTAATGGTTGACGAGACGTACCCTTCTTTACACTGGTGAGGATGTCGCGAGGCGTGAGACGCGCGTTGGCAACGTATAAGTACTGATGGTTAAGCTCATCCTTGCGGGCGTCCCAGTGGTCGAATACCGCTTTCGCCACCGCAGAGAGGTCCTTTTGGACGTATAGCATGGCAACTTCCAGGAATCAACTATGAGCTTGAGAACCAAGTCATCGCTGAGCACAGTCCGTACCCACGTTTTGTATCCTCCTTAATGATAGGCTGGTGGAACTCGACGCGGTCGAGTTCGTTGTTGTACTTCATATGCGAACGCAGCACCATGTTCTCATAAAAATTCCCGGTGTAGAGGAATACTGCCGGCACGTTCTTCTCTCGGATATAGTCGTCAACATGATGCTTTCCTGCCAGATGTAAGCTTCAAGGAGGGTCATACTGACAAATCAGGTTAGGGCTCGCCTTCATAGATCCTCGAGACTAGACGTCCGCCTGAAATTTTATGCGAGCTTGGCAAGGTGCTCCATATCAAGCATTCTACGCCATTAGCAATAGCGGAGTCGATGAGGTTCTTTCCCTGGCGTTCCTCACTCCCCGGATCGTCCTTGATTTTCTACCACGGGCGTTAGTCGAGCGTCGTGAATGTAAGGACTATATTCCAGCTGCAGCGTGAACGTACAGAGTCGTAGAAGTTGGTCACGCCAAACACACCCCAGCATCCACGGAGAGCGTCATGTAACTCTGAAGGAACAGTCAAGTCGGCCTTCACGACCTCAGCACCGAGCTCTGCCAGCTGTCGGGCGGGTGCGGATTGAGGGTCTCGTGTGAGAGCGCGGACACGGTATTGGTCTGGGTGCTTGAGTAACAGCTTCGAAACTGAGCCGCCTACGCAACTCCCGGTTGATATGACGGTGAGTGGAAACTAGAAGATATTCAACGTTACCTTGATTACCCGTGGCTCCGCATACAGCGATGAGTCTTGGCATGGTGGGTCGAAAGGTGTGAGGCCAGTACGCGGGCGAACTTATCTGAAGGTAAAGCTGCCACTAGGTTCTATCTATATACGGCCCTTGAAACAAGCCGGAGCGGGATCAGTGACCACGTCCGCATGTTAAGGCGTGATGTGCGAACTTCTGCACTTTGCAGGAATCTGAGAGGAGTTATCAATGCACTCGGCGAGTCTGGGACGTGGCGCAAGTCGCTTCCGCGGAACAGTTATCCTGCTACAACCTGGTCATATGAACGAGTGCCTACCCCTGCTTAGTAGCACAGAAGTTCGCGCATGCCGAATGCCGCGAGAGTGATGAATTATAGAGGAACCGCCACCGGCCGCCGTTTCGAGAGAAGCAGGTCAGGTGCTTGAACTGTACTTGCTCATACGCAGAGCCCGTAGTAACCCAGGGGGGCTACTTCCAAGTCATATCACGCTCAGATCTCAAGTAAGCCCTCTTGTAAAAGCTCTTGTCATCGATAGAGGTCACGGTGGTGGTGAAGTTCAAGGGGAAAGCAAGAAGGGTGCACAGCCTCTGGGGGACTACTAATACTGGCTTTGATCGCGCTCTTGCCGAATCTCGTATGTCATCGATCTACGCGTCCGTCTGCAGTGCTCTTCGTCGCGTCCTTCCTCTTTCTGCTATGTCAGCACTTACAGTTACTGTCTCCACCACAAACGCGGATTCGCAGTCGACACAACCTACTCTTCGTCGACACGCGCGATACTGGCTCGACGATGGATCTCTCGTTGTCCGCGCGCAGGATGATGTCTACAAGGTCCACCGCACCCTCCTCCACCGACATTCGAAGGTCCTAGCTTCGCTCGGCCCGGCAGAGGATGAATCGATTGAGGGGAAGAGGACAGTAGATGGACTGGTTGTCGTCCACATTCCCGACGAGCTAGAGGTGAGGAGCGAGGATTTTGAGGCTCTGCTTGAGCATCTATACCACGATGCGTGAGTCTCATCAATCTCTTGCAGAGTCGTCTATATAACTCAAGGACAACGCGCACAGCCCACTAGACAACACTGCATCCTTCCCAAAAGTTGCTTCCGTACTGCGCGCGTCATCCAAAGAGCAACTAGACTTCCCCGCCATACACGCCATGGCACGGACCCGCCTCGAAGAGATGTTCCCCGCCGGTCCGAAGCCAGCCTTCGTCTCAGAGCATGCTGAAGAGGCTCTCACACTTGCTGTCAAGCACGACATACCCTCAGTAGGTCGAACTTACGCGAGATTGTTGTTCATTCGCTAATCGCCTCTTCAGATACGCAAGGCACTGTACTATAGCATCGCGACACACTCGCATGATCATGACGATGAAACCGCGAGCGCCTCGTCCCCTCGTCGTCCAACCCTCTCTCCAGAGCTCTCCGCGCGATGTGATGCGCTGCTCGAGCAACTCGTCGCGCATTTCACCCCCATTCTCTTCACCGTCGCGACCGCTGGTCATATGGCGTGCACAGACGTCCTGGCGGAGAAGTGGATGCCACTCGTGATTCAGCCGGCCTTGGACGACAACGGACTCTGTCGTCCGCTAGAGACGCTAGAGCGGATCATCGGTATCGATTGGGCCGCGGAGGGGCTCTGCGCGGATTGCGTCCGGGATAAGACTGAGGAATGGAGAGGCGAGCAAAGGGATGTGTGGGAGCGGATGGACGGATGGCTAAGCTGATATACTTACTCGCGAGTAGGGGCAAACTGTAGCAGAAGTATATGAATTGTGTGTACGACTAGAAGAACTGTATTAGGGCGATGAGATGCACCATCTGGGCCTTGGAGGCCTACTTACTGAAATGCTTACCGCCTACTTATTACTGGGCTTGAGCCCACGTGGCTTCGGATGGGCGCTAATGTCGGACGCGTCTGAGGCGCGTTCGGTCTCAACGCGACTTTCTCAGCCACAGTCCATCTTGTCCTCCATCCACCATGCCACTCATCCGCATAGAGGTCTGCGACTTCAAGTCGTACCGCGGGCATCAGGTCATTGGCCCTTTCCGAAACTTTACTTCCGTCATTGGCCCTAATGGCGCGGGCAAGTCCAACCTTATGGATGCCATCTCTTTCGTGCTGGGCGTCAAGTCCGCTCAGCTTCGCTCTAGTCAGCTCAAGGACCTCGTCTATCGTGGCCGGAGACTAGCGCGAAGCCAGGATGGAGAAGGTGCGGGGCCCTCGCAACAGGAAGAGGACGACGATGGCGATGGCGACGGCGAAGGCACCGCGAGCAAGGCTTGGGTATTAGCCGTGTACGAGGACGCAGACAAGAAGGAATGGCGCTTCCAACGAACGTAAGTCCTCCACACCATATGCTTGGACGGGTCGCTAGCCCATATAGGAGCGAATGCTGCTCTCTTGCACGAGTAGACTTCGTCGAGAGAGCCGTCACCCGCAGCGTAGCCTTATGACTGTGAAACCCACTACTTTCGTGCTGACATGATGCGCAGAATCTCTACTACTGGTGCATCCGAGTATAAATTGAACGGCCGAGTCGTCACGTACTCCGCATATAATGCAGCACTTATCCAGCACAATATCCTTGTTAAAGCCAAGAACTTCCTCGTCTTCCAGGGCGACGTCGAAGCCGTGGCGTCCCAGTCTCCCAAAGAGCTCTCTCGTCTCATTGACCAGATCTCTGGATCACTTGAGCTTGCACCGGATTACGAGAAGGCGAGGGAAGCACTCGAGCGCGCGACCGAGAATGCCACCTTCAACTTCACGAAGCGTCGTGGAATTGCCGGCGAGATCAAGCAGTACAAGGAGCAGAAGAGCGAGGCGGAGCGGTTCGAAGCACTTTGCCAGGAACGAGTAAGTTCTCCACGTGCGAGTTGCTATGAGCTGCCGTTGATTCACCGAATCCAAGGACGAACTAGTACTACGTCGCATTCTGGTGAAACTGTATCACATTCAACACTCGCTAGAGGAGCACGCCCGTGCTATCAAGGAGCAGAACCAGACGCTTGCCGGTCTGCGTGCGGAACAGCGTAAGCATGAGAAGGCGCTCGAAGACGCACGGGCAGACCAAGCAAAGGCGCGTTCGAATGTGATGCAGAAGGAGAAGAGAATCAAGAAGGCTGAGAAAGCTTTGGAGACGAAGGCATGCGTTCATCCTGTATCCGCTGTGGTCGAACTTAGGCTAACCTGGACGACGAACAGAGGCCTGATCTGGTCCGAATCGAAGCACAAATGAAGCACGCAGAGCGGAAACGGGAGAAGGCACAGCAAGAGCTCGAGAAGCTCCAACAGACTGAGGCAGAGCAGAGAAGGAAGCTGCAGTCCCTAGAGGCGGACCTGCAGACAGTGCAGAGAGCTGCAGATGCGGCGCAGGGTGTGTATACGTACTTTGGGCCGTTTTTCTGGAGTTGACAATGCCTCAGAGGCACAGCGTAGGGCGGCACAGACGAGCTTGTCGCTCAGTGAGGAAAGCTTGGAAGAGTACCGGAAACTGTGAGTTATTCGATCGAGTTGGTGTGCTGCGCGCACAATATCCTAATTCCGCGAGACTATAGCAAGGCTGCCGCGAGCGTGTTGGCAGTTGACGAGCGCCAATCATTAGAAACCCTCAAGCGCGATGAGAAGACAACATCACGCACGCTCTCACAGTTGAAGGACAAACTTGAGCAGTTGACGCAGAAACGTGACAAGCTTTCGGATGAAGAACGCACACAAAGTCAGAAGAAGGCTGAAGTAAGCCCGTCGTCCGTCATATACCGCATGCTAGGTGCTCATCCGTTCTGTAGTTGGACGAGAAAGTGGCAGAGCTCTCTGCAGAACTCAAACGAGTGAAGCAAGAATACGATAATCAGCAGTCGGAACGTATCCGTATCGAGTAGGGCAGCTTCGACTCTTAGCATGCCCTGGTATTGATGATTGTGCAGGCAACTCGAGAAGGAAACTAACGAGAAGCTGGTTGATATCTACGAGAAGCTCACTCAGGCCGGTGTAGACCAGCAAGAGTCGCAGCGTGAGACGCGCTTGAAGGAGACGCTCGCCAACCTGCAACGCATCTTCCCGGGGGTACGCGGGCGTGTCGTCGACCTATGCAAGCCTACGCAGCGCAAGTATGAGACTGCTGTGTCGGTCGTGCTTGGCCGCAACATTGACGCGATCGTTGTCGACGAAGAAAAGACAGCGATAGATTGTATCGAGTATATGCGCAATCAGCGTGCTGGACAGGCGACATTCATTCCGCTGGATACGATCCAGGTCAAGCCCATCAACGATAAGTTCCGTGCGTTTGCGAAGGGCGCTCGGCTAGCTGTAGATGTGATCCACTACGACCCTGCGGTCGAGCGCGCGATGCACCATGCGTGTGGGAATGCGTTGGTCTGTGATACCATGGAGGTGGCTCGGTACGTCTGCTACGAGAAAGGCCAAGAAGTTAAAGGTGAGGATGCGCCCATCAGTGGACCCCTCATCGGCTTTTCTGATGTATGTTGTTTGGCAGCGGTGACGCTCGAGGGCACCATTATCCACAAGAGTGGTCTGATCACCGGTGGCAAGAGCTCGACCCAGAACTCGAAGAAGTGGGACGAGAAGGACGTCCAAGGTATGAGATCCAGCTGTGCTACAGCATGCGCCGTTTCCTAACTTCCTCATCAGGCCTCCAACGTGTGCGCGACAACCTGATGGCTCAATTGCTTGAGCTTGGGAAATCGAAACCACGGGGAAAGGAGAGCGAGGTTCTACTCGCCGAGGTCACACGCCTCGAGTCCACGTTAAGTGTTGCTCGTGACGACTTGGTATGCAACTTACTCGGACCCGTCCTATACCGCTATTCACCTGTGTCACGAATATACAGAAGGCGTGCAAGACGCGACTGTCCGGCATCAAGGACGAAATCAAGCATCTCGACCGAGAGATTCGTCAATTGCAACCTGATTTGCGAAAGGTTCGTTATACAGGCCATATCTCTCTTGCATACATTGATTCCGTCTATAGGCACAAGCTGCATATGATGATGTCAAAGGCAAGATCGACGCGTTGGCTTCAGTCATCAACGCTGCGGAAGACGATATCTTCGCCGACTTTTGCCGCGAAATTGGCGTCGCCAACATACGCGAGTACGAGGAGCGTCAGTTGAAGCTAGTGCAAGCAGAAAGCGAAGCTCGGCTCCAGTTCGATACTCAGATCGCTCGTCTAACGCACAGGTACGAGCCGCCGTCTGTCTGCTTGCTCACAAACTCACTCCCTTCTAGTATCCGATTCGCCCAGGACCAGCTGAAAATGACGGAGGACCGTATCACCACCTTCAACGACATCATCAATACAGAGGGCGCAAATCTCGAGCGGTTGGAAGGCGAGAGGACCGCTGCGCAGGAAGAGATCGCGGAGGCGGAGGAAGCGATAACGATCCTGCAGGAAGAGCTCAAGCAGCTCTCGGAGGTCCTGGAAGAGAAGACGAAGAAGGTCGAAGAGGTCAAGAAGACAACGAACAAGGCTGCGAAGGCGCTTGACCAGGCGTTGAAGGAGGTTGCCACGCATGTGAGTCATGATGACGTTATGGGGACTGTGTGACGTATTACGATGCTGAGCCGGTCTTTAGAACGATGAGATCGAAAAGCTGGGCTTGGAACGCTCTGCATTATACAGGAAATGCAAGCTGGACGAGATCAAACTCCCCCTGGTCACAGGTAGCCTGAAGAACGTGCCCATGGAAGAGGTATGCCCGCGCAGATCTTTAGATGGATTGAGACTCTAACACCTCTCACAGAACCTCCGTGACGAAGTTGCGATGGACGTTGACGAGGACGAAGAGGGCACGCAACAAGTCAAACGTGTCCCCGACTTCGGTATCGAGGTGGACTTCGAGAGTCTAGATGATGACGAGCGCGAGGTGAGCTGCTGCATGCCTTAGAATGTTCATAAGGTCTAATAAAGCGTGATGCAGGATAACGCGGGGGAAACCTTGAAGGAACTCGATGAATCCATTGCCAAGGTCAACGCGGAGATCGAGCATATGGCGCCCAACCTGAAGGCCATGGACAGGTATTGACCTCGTAGTCTTCCCACGAAAGCCTGACGCTTATCATGGCATTGTATAAGACTCGACGACGTCGAGGCGAAGCTAGTCGAGACGGAGAAGGAAGCAGAGAAGGCGAGGACAGACTCAAAGAAGGCGCGGGAACAGTTCAACGAAATCAAGCGTCGGCGGTATGCTGCTTTCTCCAGACGCTGCCTCCGCCGAACTGAGCTGAGTTCCACAGATGCGAGCTGTTTAACAAGGCGTACAATCACATCTCGGAGCGCATTGATCAAGTGTACAAGGACCTCACGAAGGGAAAGATGGCGCCGACCGGTGGTGTTGCGTATCTTACTCTCGAAGATAGCGAAGTATGAACAAATGCGGTCGTTCTGGGACGTGTCGGATGCTAATACTGTGATCAGGAACCCTATACCGCTGGTATCAAATACCATGCGATGCCACCCATGAAACGATTCCGTGACATGGAGCAGCTATCAGGAGGAGAGAAGACTATCGCCGCACTCGCTCTGCTCTTCGCCATCCACAGGTATGTCAGATTTTACGCTGAGCTGAGATCGATGACTCAATATCCGGACTGTGCAAACAGCTACCAACCATCGCCGTTCTTTGTCTTGGACGAGGTCGACGCCGCGCTTGACAACACCAATGTCGCCAAAATAGCTAATTACATTCGCACTCACGCGTCTGAGACCTTTCAGTTTATCGTCATCAGCTTGAAGGGATCTCTGTACGAACGCAGTAACTCCCTAGTAGGCATATACCGTGATCAGGACGTGAACAGTTCCAGAACATTGACACTCGATGTGAGTCAAAATATACCCGTATTCGTTCTTGTTCACTCACTTCGACTTCACAGCTCACGCAATACGATGATTGACCGCTTCTATGCAACTTTCCGCACATATTCCTGTTGACATCCTTTTGACGCTCTCATTTGTTGTCTCGTTGGTGCTGTGTTATGTTTATCTTTCCGCTGTATACCAGAGAATGTATGACCAGTTTCTCTCTCGCACTCAAAGCGGCAGTGTCCAGAAATTATAGGCGCCTGTGGGCGCTAGTGTGCCTCGCAAGTGGCGATGCTCCTCAGATGCCTGCTAGTAAGTTCTCAGGCCTTGTATCTCTTGTTCTCTGGCTCACGTCACATCTTTGCCCTCGCCATTACCCCCACAGTAGCGCCACGGGACGACTATGCACCGTTGTTACAGCCATCCTGATGGAGTGCCTCGCAGACGCTCACGGCATTGTTCCATTCTCAGCAAATATCCACATCCGGAGTGCTACTGGAGTGCCCGAATTACTCTCACCGACCACAACAGAAGTCGTATGCGCGATGCATGCGATATGTCACTCTACTCGCTGTCAGCTCCTTGGCTACCTTATTGTCGCGTCCCTGTAACGGGCGACTATGTCGTATACATAACCTGCAGGGTCTGAGGTGCGATTACAACCGCACATTGATCCTTTCCTTCCCTGCTCGCAAGAGCTACACACACATTCTCTTGAGTAACCTCCAGTCGCTGAGCGGTGAGTGGTTCCTTCTGCGTCCAGGGTGCATATTATTGATGTCGTAGTCCGTCGTCTGGGACAGTTCATGGAGCATACATTGTCGGTACTTCGCGGGGCGAAGGACATCGCAGGAGCGCTGCCTATCCCTTACGTGGATACCGCAGTTGGCGCTGCTCTTAACATCGTCGAGCTAGCCAAGGTCCGTCTAGCTAACATTTGGCCCGGTGGTCACTGGGGCTTACTGACAGATGTCACTCAACGCGGCACCTTCTTGTGCATCCAGGAAGTGAAGGACGCCAAGGAGGAATGCAAGGATCTCGCAGAGCGCGCTGCAAAGTACACTCGTGAGATATACGATCAGTTGAAGAAATACGAGAAGGCGCTCGATGGGCAGAGCGACACGGAGCCCTTGGAGGAGTTGCTGAGGTTTGTGTACTCTCACTATCGCAGGAGTGACATGTTTGCTGATGGCTTCCACCAGAACCCTGCAGCAAATCGAGGACAGGATGGCCAGATATGCTGGGAAGAGCGAGAAGGGCGCGAAGAGGATGTTCAAGACGATCAGAACTATATGGATACGGCATCGGATCATCAAGGAGATATCTAAACTCACGAAGCAGCTTGATGATGCTGTCAATCTATTCAAGGTATGTCCCAGGTATGCTAAGCTTCCAAACGCTTCGATCGGACTGAGCGCCGCGACTCCGTATTCCCAGACGCACACGTTGCTCAAGTTAGAGCAAAAGGCCGAGAACTCCGAGCGTGCCAACGCAGCCATCATTGCTATCGGCCAGGCAAACCAGGAGATGCTGTTATCCCTTGTAGAGGCCGATAAGGTACGTGCCACCACCTGAGGCTTCGACTTGTTGGCTCTACTTGCTCTGGCGTGGCTGACGGCATTTGTTAGTATCAACTCCGTACCCAGCAGATAGAACTACAAGAGGAGCTTGATAGGAGCGAACTCGTAGAAGGTGCACCTACGGTAGTGGCGGAAGCGTCCTCGTCTGTGATGCAGGCTGTCAGATGGTACCGTGGAACGCTACGCAAAGATGGCTGTCCCCGAGCCGTCCTCGTGAAACGGTATGAGAGGAAAGAACAGGACTTTTCAGCAGAAGTCGCACATGCGAAGAAGACTTGGTGAGCTTCCCCTTGAAATTCTAGGAAAATCTAGGGACATGGCTTAAGTGTGGTCATGTACCGGCAGGCATCCCAACATCCTACAGTTTTTGGGATACTGTCCGGATACGGAGGCGCCTTTTCTCGTGTATAATCTGGCTTGTGAGGGACATGAGTAATCCGTGTAGTGTCGATCCGGAATAACCCGAGTTGCTGTTGGCAGGCCACGTCGGTTCCTTCGAAGCGATGAGTCGTGCAATCCGTGGCGTTGAGAAGTTCATGTGGGTCATCAACGCTGTGAGTGGAAGGCGAGAATATGAATACGTTGATACTTGTTCTGACGCTGTTGCAGACCAAACGGGTTCTGGTATGTCTCCGTTGTCTTACAAGGCTTGCAGAACATCTCACGGCTGGGCTGCCCTCAGGCTGGTTTGCATCACCTTGCCACGACGTCTGCCGGCATTGAATGGACACCAGACAACGAGGTGAATGGTCCTTGCACGGGGGTGTATAGTCGCATGGCTAAGGTGCGGGACGCGCAACATCCACAGGTCGATCCCATCACAGGAGGTAGCGACCTCATCGTCACTCCGGACTCGCGGATTCTCCTAGACGTCAGCCATTGTGATATCAAGAGGCTCCCGAACCTTGTCATATTGTATGAATGGGTAAGGATCACTGCAACATCACGCACGCAGGTCCACGACTCACCTTCAGATAGACGATCAGGATGGATGAAATTGCACGGGGGCTCGTGAAACGTCAGTGTCTCCGTGTGCGAACTCATATGATATTGCGAGTTCATACTGATACACTTGCAGAGATCAAGGAAGACCCATTGGGCCACGTTCCACCTTGGAAGAGGCGATCCGCATTGTGCAAGCTCTGGCAACAGTTCGCGTCGTTTGTCGATTTCGAACGGGTCGCGTCCGTGGTATGGACCACCCGCCGAATCGCGTGTCCTGGGGAGTGTTTCCTATCGTCAACGAAGGAGATTCTGGAAGGCATGTGCTATGAGGAACAGCTGCAGTATCGCACGCTGTCGGCCATGTTCACACCTGCGTGGTTGCTACCCTTCTCGGCCGAGCAGGGAGACGAACAAAGGAACGCACAAGGGAGGGGAAAGTCGAGACGAGGCCGACAGAAGAAGGGGCGTCCAACGAAGCACCAAGTAGAGACGATCGAGCTCGTATACGATATACCGTGTGATGACCTGCTGTGCAATACGCCTCTGGATTACGTGGCGAAGGAGACTTGGAGAAGGTAAGTGGCGTGTATCTAGCCGTGAGATCTATCTGAACGAATGGTCATACAGACACACCGTGTGCGGGCTCAACTACGGTTTGTGCCTGCAGACTGCGACGACAGTAAGGGCGATTGGAGACTGTTCGGGCTGGTTCATCAACCAAGGAGTACGACTACGTGACCTGCCGCTGGACCCGGCAGATATGGCGATCGGTAAGCACCCTCGTTGGCACTCTCGAAATGTTTGTGTCTGAATTGAAGTCTGGCTCAGCGACCGGGTTGAGGTTCACCACGGAGACGTACCTTGTCCACATGTTCGACCAGAGCGGCCGGAAGAAACCCCCATCGACACTCTACTTTTACGAACGGGTACATGACTATCCGCGCGCGACCCTGGACATTGATGCGCGGTTGGAATGGCCGTGGAGCTATTGGTCGACCGATCCTCAGGATAGACTGGAGATCGAGCGTCTCCAGGACGCACACCGGTCCCGAGCGCATTCAATTGCGTTTGTAGGGCTGACGGAGGAAGGAACGTTCAGGTGGATGCAAATCGTGGAGGACTGTATGATGCACATTGACGTTCGGTGCGCTGCAATGCCAGACGTGTCATGGTGACGCTCAACTAATGCATTCGACAGGGTGGAGGTGGAGTATAGCAGATATACACCAGACGAATGCCTGGTTCTGGAAGAGATTCAGGAGGCCGCGATCACTGAGGATGAGCACATGCAGTCACGAGACCGCTGGAGCATGGAGGACGAATCCGATGTTGCATCAGACCTGAGCGATGTGTGGGAAGAGGAGGAAATCCAAACTGGGTCTGGTGCACAGAACCACGAAGGCTGGGCGGACGACGACGACGAAGTCCTACTTGATGAGGAGAGTGTGGCGGATGGGTTGTTCTGGTTACGAGTAGGCAAAGCGCCTGGACGACCGTATACTCTGGAGGAGTGGGAGGAACGTCTGGAGAGTGAGTCATCGGACTGCCTCAATACGTCACCAATGCACATGAACTAATCAACTAATATCTTCGCTCTACAGAGAAGCAGTTGAAGGAACGCTCCTCTCGAGCACACCAGAAGATGCGCCAGAGGGCGTTCCCGAGTCATGGGAGGCGGGTACCGGTGGTTGTGAACTGATCCATGTCAGTGTGCGAATCGAGTACGGTTGCGAGATTGACCTCGTGCGTGTCGTTGGATGACACAGCTCTGCCAATCATATTGGAACGGAAGAATACGGTGAGAGGCCCTTGGCTGCCCGAGTACGGCGTATAGGTGATCGTTGAGCGCAAGAGTCATATTGCCATGGTCCGGACGGCGACAAGGAGCGGATGAGTGTGGCGGTGTTCTCGCCCGAGCGCTGGCTCGTTTTGGCGGGCGCTAGCCAATAAGACGCCGGGGATTTCGGTAGTGAGAGGGCCAAGGTGCACCCGCTCAGCCACACACGCTCTTGCTAAGTCGCTCATTTTCCCCGTCTCGTCCCGTCCTCAACGTTTGCAACAGTCGCGACCACGGCTCGGCCGCGAGCGGCCTATTCTGGGCACCTAATTCTCTCATGCGGCTACCTCACGCTGCTGCCTACTGGTCTATTCAGTTCTGCCGTCAGCTGCCGCTCGCGAGTCTGGTCCGACTGCCATGGCCTCTCTTACGTGCCGTGCTTCGTCTTCGCGGGTTGGGCAAACCGTGGATTTACACCAGCTATATATACTGCACAAGGGTCGCGATAGCATACCAGCTCACCACTCACGCATCCTCCGCGCTCCGACACCATGTCGAAAATCATCGAGTCTAGCGACAACCTTCCCCATCCGCCCCCGCTCACCCCGGAGCAGCGGAAACTGATCACAGCCACCGTCCCCATTCTGGCCGAGCATGGTGTGACTATCACCACCCTCTTTTACAAGCAGATGCTCGATGCCAATCCTGACCTCCGCAATGTATTCAGCCACAGCAAGCAGCAGGTTCGTCGTGCGCATACCCTCGACTTTGCATGAATTTGACCTTTGACGCCTCTAGAGAGGACACCAGGCTGAGGCGCTCGCTCGCGCCGTCTATGCCTATGCGGCGAACATCGAGGGCCTCACGCCCATCCTCCCCGTCGTAGAGCGTATAGCTCACAAGCACACTTCCGTCCACATTATTCCCTCCCAGTACGCCATCGTCGGCAAGCACCTCCTCGAGGCCATCACCCAGATCGTCGGAGCGGACGTGTTCAAGGGCGACCTGTACGATGCGTGGGCTACCGCGTATTGGAACCTTGCGCATATTTTCATCGATCGTGAGCGTGAGCTGTACGAGGCCGCGCAGTGGGTCGGCTGGCGCGAGTTTGTCGTCGCGAAGAAGGTCAAGGAGAGCGAGGAGATCACGAGCTTCTACCTGAAGCCCAAGGACGGAAAGCCGCTTGCGCCTTATAGGCCGGGCCAGTACATCTCTATCCAAACACTCGTCCCTGAACTTGGGATCTACCAATCCCGACAGTGCGTCTCATGCTACGTCGTGAACATCATCGGTGGCTGACGCACCTGCGCAGGTACTCGCTGTCCGACGCTCCCAACCCCGATTACTTCCGCATTTCGGTCAAGCGCGAGCCTGGCATCCGCACCGTCACCTTCTCCGGCGCGCTCGACACGACACAAGCCGCGCACCCTGGCTGGATCTCGAACCTCTTGCATGCCACCGTGGAGGAAGGCGGGGCGATCGAAGTCGCGTTCCCGTTCGGCGAGTTCTTCCTCGACGACTCATCCGCGCCCGTCGTGCTTCTCTCGGCGGGCGTAGGCCTTACCCCCCTGCTCGCAATGCTCAACACAC
Organism: Cubamyces lactineus; assembly: GCA_022376465.1. NCBI lineage: Eukaryota > Fungi > Basidiomycota > Agaricomycetes > Polyporales > Polyporaceae > Cubamyces > Cubamyces lactineus. Next base: position 30,197 of record JACDTU010000038.1, read on the forward strand.
TCGTCAAAGCAGGCGGTCCCGCGCGCGAGGTGAGCTGGGTGCAGGCGGTGCGCAACGAGCGCGTCCATGCGTTCAAAGATCACGTCGCGAAGATCAGGGCGGCGCACCCGGATCGTGTCAGAAGCACAATCTTTTACTCTCATCCTCGCGAGGGCGCGCAGCTCGGACGGGACTACGACGTCGAGGGCCGGTTGGAGCTGGATAAGGTGCCGAGGGAGGTGCTGAGGCTGGACGCGAAGGACGCGCAATACTATGTGTGTGGGCCAGAGGCGTTCATGGCGGACATGATTGCGGGGCTGAAAGCGCGCGGAGTAGACGGGGGCAGGATACACGCGGAGGTGTTTGGCGCAGGGGCTACACCGGCATGAGGACGCACGGGTAGAGGTCAAGTAGATTGCAGTATTCTCAGACATTGTTGTATACTAGCGCATATCCCCACTTATTCTATATTCCGGCACAGACCCTCCATAAATCGACATACGCATCATACGTGTTTTGCGCGCGTTCATCTTTGCGCAGTCGTGGTCTGTCTGTTGCGATGGGCTCGGATGGCGCTTCACAACGTTGCTTGTTGATCTGTCCTCTCAGTACTTGGAATGCAAGAATGCATTGTGTCCACCCCCTTCTCGTGAACGCTGTGCTCGAGGTGCAAAGAGATGCTCAGGAGGAGAGGCTACTGAACGGCGGTGAAGGCCGGGCCGGGAAAGCGGGAAACGAGTGACCGGGAGCCGGCGGAGAGAAAGGCAGGCTGATGGTGAACTTGGTCGTGCTAGTCTCATTATCGACCCATTAGCATGAATTCACGTTCTCCCATGTCTCTCCTCCTCCTCCGGCTCCCCCGTCTCCCGAGTTCTCCTGAGCCCGTCTAGACGCATATCCGTCTCCGTCCGTCTGCTACCCCACTTCCCCGCTTCCCCGCATTCCAGCACACCGAAGCCAGCACCGAGCATATCCACAATGGTCCAGGGAATCAAGTCGCACCAATCCACTCGCCCACGGTTCCTCGGCCAAGACCTCTCGGACTCCCAGCGCGAGGGGATCCTCAAATTCGCGGACTTCATCGTGCGTGGGAAGGGGCCGTTCGCCCAGACGGTTGGCTCGCGCCTCGAGATGACCGAGGTCGCCGTGTTCGAGCGGGAGGAAGACGGGAAGACGCAGATGCGGATGGTCTTCGAGATAGATGTCACCAGAGGTGCGTGCCTCAGCCCGCCTGGAGCTTTTCGGACTTATGGGGACTAATGATGAACTATGTGGACCACGCAGAGATGCTCAATTCCGGAGACAAGATGCATGGCGGGTGTACCATGTTCCTTATAGACGTGTACGTTTCACTACACCCCCGCGTGCTTGTCTTACGTCGCGGGACTTCTGACTGCCTCGGATGTGCATCTGCGCCCGTTCTCTTCCCGCAGTTGTTCGTCTGTAGCGCTCGTCGCCCTTGGGATTGCGACCCACAAGTACGCCAACTTCGTTTCCCAGGCCATCTCTACTGTCTTCCACGCTCCGGCAACCGAGTACGTTCCTCTGTTTTCACGTTCTGCATGTTCCCAGTGCCCGCCCTGATCCCATATTTCCGTTCTGCGCAGAGGGACCAGGCTTCGCATCGTCAACAACACTGTGTCGTTCGGGGCGCGCACGGTCTTGGCGCGTGTAGAGGTAGCTGTCCCAGATGTTCAGTGGCCTATGCGGAGACTGATATACACCTGGCGCAGATATGGGATGCTACGAATCGGAGGTTGGTCGCTACAGGTGTACACAACCAGATGCCTCCGTCGGCGCCCAAACTATAATACAATGTCAAGAGCAGACATCTCATGGGTCGGGCCGTGCGCTATCATCCTGCCTGATAGATCTATCATGGCATGTCTGTCAGCTGTAGGTTTATCAAAGCTCGATCCTGGTATGCGTGAATGGTTACGGAGGTAACTGGGAGACGACCGCATATTCATAAAGTTTCGCCTCACCGCGGATGTCAGCCTACTGTCCCCCTCGCCCTACCTGACCACCGTCGACACTGAATCTGCTGCATAGGTCAAATTTGGACTATTCATGTCGCGTTCGCCCACAATAACACCGATATGGCAGCATCATGTCACGACGGTAACGCGTGTCTAAACGCGTCCGTCAGAGGCTTCTGGCAACTTGGACCGCAGCGGGATGGTCTAGTGCGAAGCGCTGCCGATGTATAGACAACAGTTCAACCACCAGTGCGTGCCTGTCCGGGACGAAGATGGAATGGCCAGGCGGTGGCGACAGAACGAATCACGTCTGTACGCAGGCGTTGGGCGTTGCGTCGTCCTGTCGAAGGTCAGACCCTGTGTCAACACAGAGCACCCAGGAGCTCTGGTCGGTCTTCGTGGACTGCCGCTGTTGCACTAAGAAGGAAAGTTCAACAGATATCCTGCTATGCTGTGTATTCTGGCTAGTCGTTCGTGTCTTTAGATGGGTTCACTGACAACGAGTCAGCGCAGTTGAGGGGATCATCAACAATCCTCCCGGTACATAAGTGCTTCAAGAGCAAGCAATGTGCACCGTACAACACTGGTCATCTTGTAGAACTTGTTCCTATGGAGTTCCCGACATCTTTGTACGACACCCTGTGAGTGATTTAGCCTTGCGTTGGGTCGCGATTGGCTCACGCCGCTTGACCGCGGATAGTGTGAGCGAAGGCTTTGCGCAAGTGGCCATGACGGGTGCGTCCCAGTTCCAGATACGATGCTACGGATGCGATTTGACTACTCACATGACTTGGCAGCGCTGATGGTGTACGAGCTGCTCATCACTCTCGATGGCGAGGTGAACCTGTTCTGGAGCGCCGCCTTCACCAAGACTACTGCGCTCTTCCTCCTCAATCGGTACACGTCTCTAATCAAGTATCCCGTCGAGATTGCAGCGATGTGGCCTACTTCGCAGCTCGTGAGTGCTCGTTTGGCGCCTCCCAGTGTTGCAACGCGCTCACTCGGAGAATAGGGGTGCGTATTCCGGCCGACAATTCAGACTTAGGTGCTGACACCGTCGTCCCGGATTGATGGACGTGGACTACTTTAGGTGCCAGATCCTGATACGTGTAGGAGAAGGTGCCGAGATCATACCCTACTTCGTATGGAATAGTGAGTCCAAGTCCAAGTCGTTCGCAAGGGGCCCAAGTACTGACCCCCGCTACTACTAGTATTCACAGTCATGCGCGTGCACGCCCTTACACAGGGTCACTGGGGAGCAACTGTTGTCGTCTTCGTGCTGTCGAGCGTACCCATAGGCGCAAACATTGTCAGTGCCACGTTCCTGATGACATCGCTAGTCGACATATCCGCGAGGCTGACCTGCCATACTGCAGTATTTGTTCACTGCAACCGCCCCTGGACTTATAGATGAAGTCATAGGTTGCACCTTTGTCACCGTGATGCCTGAAACCGTATATACAGCGTAAGTTCTTGCACGTCCGTCATGCTTCGCTTCAGCTGAGCAACGACTTGACATCACTGTCTAGACGTGAGTGTTCCATAGCTTGTCAATACACGACGCCTCTCATCGCCTCCTCCAGTACTCATATCTTCGCGTGCATCTGCAATATTGAGCGACGTGATTGTGCTCGGGATAACATGGTATCACACTATCGGCTGCTGGAGACAAGCCCGTTCCGCGCGGATGAAGGTCTCGCTCTCGATGCTACTCTTGCGGGACAGTAAGCGTTATTTTGTGGACGATGGTGTTATCGAAGCTGACGATTCCCTGTCAAGGCTCGATCTACTTCCTGTGAGCATGGCTGTATCAACGAGGTGGTCGTTAGAGCATGCTGCTGATTGGCTTGCAGAATGCTGCTCAGCATCAACATCGTCCACATGGTCTCTGCATTCACCTCGGTGTTCCTGTTCTTTCCTGCCTTAGTGGGCGAGCCGTCAGTGTTCATGACTCACGGCTGTTCACAGTTGACTGATAATTCTTCCTGCTGCAGGTTGAATGCGATTGTGGTCTCCAGAATGATGCTCAACCTACGTGAAGTCAATCAGCCGCGTCCGCAGACGTCCAACCAGGACCTCCTCTCTTTCCCTTCTTTCGTCTACAGACAGCAGACCCAAATCACTTCGGCGGCTCATCGGCGAATGTCGCATGATACGCTGGACGAGATTGTATCGAGGTACGGAGCCAGTACGCTCGACTGGGACGAGGACTCGAGCCCTGGGATGCACTGAGTCGGCCAGAACCGACGGGTGCTGTCTCGTGGCAGGTTGGGGGAGATTTCGTACATCATCACCTGGCATCGGCAGCGCTGGTTGGTTACAATCGTTATTTGTTTCGTTGAATATCCAAGGCGGCCATTATGCGCATTCACGTACGCCGGCGAAGGCAGCAAGGGTTTCTCGAGTTGGCATAGGCGGAGCTTCCGGGCCGATCACCCGGTGTGGCTTGGCTGCCAAATAAGGCAAAGCGTCGGGCGTCGGTCGACTGCTGACCAGTATCTTGTTCGTCGACTTGCACAATATCGCCGTTGCTTTCTCCGACGTCCGCATCGCAGCCGAACGCAGAAAAAACAGGTGCCTTTGGCTGATCGTCATGGGTCGTGCGCGCAGTCAACCCTGCAGGTCTCATGGGCATCAGGCTGGCAAGCCGTTAGGCAAGCTACAGTGCTCGTCCGAGTCGGAACGGAAGCGGATTGTGTAGCTTGGCACGAATTTGGTATGTCGTGTTGTTTGTATAACGTTCCGATCCGATTCCGACAGTTGTGTACCGTCTCTCATCCCTCTCTCCAGCTACCCTCCAGTATGGGGCCCCGTCATATATATACGGGAAACATGAATGAACGCGACGTCCTGCTCGCTCTCGCCGTCGAGGCTTTCTGGCTCGCTTTGTTCCACTCTTGCGCTTGTCGTGGCCAAAGATGACCATCGCGCCGCACAGCCAGACGACTACGACGACAGAGGCGTTCGACGACGCCGCCACCGCGGTCGAGAAACTCCCTCCTGGCCATGTCACCCTCTCCGTCGAACCCGGCCACCAGGGCCACATCCCTCCTTCTCATGACCCCAACAGACCCGACCTCAGTTTCCCGTTCGAGACCACCGACACGCAGCGCGGTGGTTTCACCGACGAATATCGTATTACCTCCAAGACCGGATATATCACTGCCGACCTCGCCCTTCGTCCCGTTCCCTCGCACTACCACACCCTCCCCGCCGTCCTCGCGGACCCAGAAAAGGCCATCCGGTTGAAGCAGGTCAAGTTGGTCACCTGGTACGAGAACGACCCTGAGGATCCTCGTAACTGGAGCAAGGCGTACAAATGGTGTACGTATCCACTTACAGCGTACGTGATCCTCCTGACACCCCTGTTCGTCAGATATCACCTTCGTATGCGCCCTGTCAGTGGTTTCTATTGCGTTCGCGACCGCTATTATTGCCGGCGACTTTGGCGGAGTCATGAAGGAATTCGAAGTCTCCGAAGTCGTCGTGGCACTCAGTGTCTCCTTGATGATTGTCGGCTTCGGTATCGGTCCGCTGATTCTAGCACCGCTGGTACGTTCATACTGACCATACCCATTCGTATATCTCACTAGCGCTCTTCAGAGTGAGCTTCATGGTAGAAGGCCCTTCTGGGTTGCGCCGTTCCTTGTATATATCCGTACGTCTTCCGCACGGACGCTGCGAACGCATGCTAATAGTTAAGGTAGTCTTCAACATTCCGTGCGCACTCGCGAAGAATATCGGGACTCTGCTGGTCTCTCGTTTCCTCTGCGGACTCTTCGGTTCCGGGCCGTTTGCATTGGCAGGAGGGGCTATTGCAGACGTGTGGGATAACAACGAGCGAGGTTTCGCTGTCGCCTTGTTCGCCGCAGCACCATATGGGTAAGTCTTCTCCCTAACGCGTTGTCGTTCTGGTCTAACTGTAGCGTGTAGCGGTCCTGTCCTCGGACCTATTGTCGGTGGTTTCATCGGAGAGACCATCGGCTGGCGGTGGATCTTCTGGGTGAGCACCGCCATCTCGTATAGCGTTGACAGCTACTCATTACCTCCAGGTGAACATGATCTTCGCCGGCGTGGTCGCCTGCATGTGTGCGACCATTCCGGAGACGTATGCACCTGCCATCCTGCTCAAGCGGGCGAAGCGTTTGCGTGCGGAGACGGGCGATCCGAATATCACCACGGAACAGGAACTATTCCGTAAGACCCTCAAGGAAATCGTCATCGAGACTGCCGTCCGGCCCTTCCGTGAGTATCAACCAATGTATCTACGGTGTACAGTCAAGCTCACTCCCACACAGAGATGATCGCAACTGAACCAATCCTTACACTCATGTCGATGTATGCGTCTCTCATTTACGGCCTCCTTGTACGTCTACGTCTGAAACGATTCAGCATGTCAAATGTGGAACTCACATCCCTGCAGTACGCGTTCTTCTTCAGCTTCCCCATCGTCTTCTCGGAGGGCTACGGCTATAACGACGGTATCACCGGCTTAATGTTCTGCTCCGTCCTCATCGGTGTGGGAATCGCACTCTTTGTCACCCCTCGCCTTGAGAAGGACTACCTCCGACGTGCTGCCGCGAAGGGCGGACGTGCCGACCCCGAAGACCGTCTGATAGGCATGATGATCGGATGCTGGTTCATCCCTATCGGTGGGTTGCTCGCGGGCCCGTCCTATACGTACTGAGTTACTTACGGACTGGCACAGGCATGTTCATCTTCGGGTGGACGAGTCCGCCCACGGTACAGCCCGGCGGCGGGAATTGGGTGGGCCCGTGCTCTGCGGGTGTTCCGTTTGGCTTTGGAAGTGCGTACAGCCCCCTTGTCTCCGCGAAGTCCAGCTTGTGTTGACCCGATGGTCCAGTGGTCGTCTTGTACTTCTCGGCGAACGCGTACTTGATCGATGCCTTCCCAGGCTATGTCGCGTCAGCGCTGGCGGCGAAGATCGTCATTCGATCGGGTCTCGGTGCAGCGACACCGCTTTTCATCACGGCTATGTTCCATAACCTTGGGAACGGATGGGCTGCGTCCGTCTGGGGTTTCATCTCCCTCGCGCTGGTAAGACACCTCGTCGTGCTGACAGACGGGAGATAGACGTTGACGTTGGCGTTTGCTAGATTCCTATCCCGTTCTGCTTCTACAAGTACGGGAAGTGGATTCGGAGCAAGTCTAGGCGTGCAGCGTAGACCGGCCTCCTGCTGTCTTCCATTGCGTTATCTGGGTCGAGCGAAGTAGAGGGTTTGCTATCAGAAGGTATATGCGCTTGTCTCGCAATTTTCTAACTTATGGTGATGCTTTAGTGTAGCACATGTATTCTATCACACTCCTTAATCCATATACTTGTCAGCGATGCACCGGTGAAGCCGCAACCCGTCTGGACCGAGCAACGCAATACAACAGTCAGACGAAGATTCTATCTAGAGTGATGTAGAAGATGCAATAGCGCTGTACGCTATCGCACGTGGCAATTGTATACAGCTCAATGTCAGACTCGATGGTATCTGAAACGACGCTATCTCTATCAGAGCTATCCTTGTCCGCCCAGCTTTCCGGACTTGGTCCACATGGCGACGGGACTGGCATGTGATAGGGTTTTGTATCCGTCTCGCGCATGAGAGCGAGCTAACAGTACGGCGGGATGACGGAACGGGGAACCCACGACGCCCGATGAGTAACCTCTACGGCACATCCAATGGACGCGCACCGCTTAGGCGGATAGAACGACGGTGGAGAAAGGCGAGTGCGCAGAGCCACACGGTGCAGAGCGCGATTGGCCTTCCCGGAGGTCGGTGCCTGGGAGTCGCGCACACACGCGACGCGACCTCCCGCGTGCTGCGAGCTCGCGAAGGCGGACGAGCACGGGAATGCAATACGACAAGGTTCAGCTAGTGCGCATTCGAACGCTGGAGATTGGCGCCGTTCCGTGCTCGTCGACGTACCATGGCCCACGGACGAATCGAGATGGCGTGGCCTATCCAATTGGAGGTCGTACATGGTCACTGGACGGTTCAGGTGCGCGCTGTGCATCGTGCTCCCTACGGGCCTTTTGGCGTGTCACGGGAGGCAGACACGAACACTGTAACCAGGTGAGCTGTATCTTCAGGCGACTACGAACCTTGTGGACAGGAGGACCAAAATTTTTGCGTTTGCACCGCGCTCTAGGTAGGACGTCTGATGCGGGAGGATGAGCTGGGGATCGAGGTCTAAAGCTGTAGCATCGTCAACGCGTCGGAGAATGAGGGTGGCCGCGTTGGCGTCCACGGAATGCGGACCTGTAACACGTACGAGGTGGATTCGCTGGCTTGTAAACATTTATAGAAGTCCTTCGCGCACTGGTCGACGCAAATTTCCCTCCGTTGTCCGTGGCAGATGCAGTCCGCCACGTCGTCGCATCGGCAAGATGCATGGCGAGATCGAGGAGCAATGCCTTACACCGCTTCGGATCTGTGTTGCCAAAAGAAGGTTTACACGCGAGAGATTGCTGAAGAGGCCCGAGATGGGGACGACGCATCGATACAAAGGAGAGTCAGAGGCTGCAGAAGGCTGGTGTGGTCACGCTGTCGAGTGGTTCTGAGCTTTGCGAGGCCGGGACACCGGCCTGTAGGACCGGAGGACATGACTTCGGCGGACCGATATACCATCAGAGTCGCAGAGCGCGAATCACAAGTGTGGAGTCGAAGGTCGGTGTTCTCAAGGAAAACACAAGGTACAAGGCTCGAGCCGTGGTCTGACAAGTAAAAGCCATACGTCGTTCCCAAGGGCACCGAGCGAGCCCTGTATGCTGACACAATATGAACCACTCACCATGACTGACGAGACGAGCGGACCTGCAAGCCGGTAGCAGTACGAATTCATCTGACAGGACACGGGAACATGTTGCGCTGCTACGTGTTCTATGCCAGCAAATTCTCCCGGATGCGGCGAAGATCGTCGTCAGCAAGTTTCGTGTGCGTCCTGATATATCCTTCGATGCCGCCGTACTCTTGGCGGATGTGATCTATGAAAGCGCGCATCGACTCTGCCCTGTACGTGAGGAAGTGAGCGAGTGCGAAGACGATGCTATAAGTGCGCAGATGGAGGTACATACTTGGAGCTGCCCATCGCCACGGTGCCAGTCCAGTTCTCACGGAAAATGGGGTCGTTCTGAAACCGGACGGCGAGCATGGGTAGGGCTGGCTGCAGCCCGACCTCAGTGAGCGCGTAGTCTGCGATGATATGCTCGTCGCGCGCCCCGAGCAGCTGCATGAAACGGCCCGTTCAGCATACTCTGGCCGTGTGCACGGCAGAGACGAGAGAAGTCGTACCATGAGAATGGCAGCGGCGAACACGCCCGTCCTATCCTTTCCCGCTAGCGTCGGACAGGTCGGATCGTGGGTGAGAACCTTAAGTGAAGCAATTGAACGGACCTGTGCAGTGGATGAGACACGGGACGTCCGGCTGGTCACAGAGGTGCACGAGTATGCGCTCGAGGGAGGTGCTGCCGCTCAGGAGAACTTGCTTGTATGATTGCAGGAACGCCTAGTAGTAGGATGCGTCAGTCCATATCAAATGCTATAGAGGGAGACACGAACGTCTGTCGCGTCCTGTTCAAATTCCTTCAATCTAGGCACTTTCAAGTCATACTCTGAAGAATTGCGTCGGACGCTGTATGGTCGCTTACCTCTGAGGGACTTCGCTTGGGCGCCAGGGGTCCTGGATGATTGGGACTCTGACCAGCTCAACGCCGTCGATCAACTTGCTTGCCGTTCCGTACTTTGCGATCTCCGAGTCCACACGGAGGTCGAATACCCGCTGGATACCAAGCGAACGAAGCTGCTGGATGCCAGTATCTGTGATGCGGGCCAGCTCTCCTGAACGAAAGAGGCGGAGCGGCTTGACACGGGATGTGCCTGAGACGGTTGGGTAGCCTGCACCAAAGTCGCGTATGTTGAACACGCCGTCGATGGATACGAAGGGCGGCGCAGCGAGGGCGGAGGCGACGAAAGCCGGGTCAAGGATGGGGAAGGACGTGCCGTTGTTGGTAGCCATGGCTAGGTGGAAGGGAGGAGAGTGAAACAAGACGCGAGTCTAATGAGGAGCGCCTTCGTATGTAGTCGGCTGGAGAGGAGAAGGTGTGAGGGAGGTACGATGAGACATTGTATGAATGGTTGTGTAGCGACAGTCTCACCGGAAGAGATGGTGGGCGCGTCGTGTCAAGGAGTTGAGTCGAGGGAAGCTGATGACTGGAGCTCGATCGAGGTTGTTTCGCTCTGGGGCGGTGTAGCGGCATGGGCGGCGGTGAGATGAGCGAGCGCGCGTCCCAAACAAGTGAAGGAGGTGTGCATCAGGAACGACGACTGGGCCTGCTATGCTGGTGGTGTGGTATACGCGGATCCAGGCATTGGCAAGCTGCAGTGCATAGCAACTTGAAGAGATATCCGTCTTCCTTACTCCGGGCCGGCCATCCGCTCCCTGTGTGCCTCGCCCCTGTCGTCTTCACGTCCAGTTGCATGAGCATACGTCGTCCTCGAGCACACAACACAAAAAAGAGCGCGCGTCGTTTCTACAACACCACGTTCTCTAGCACGACTAGAAAGACGACTCCAAGACGCGATCGCCGGCATTCTACCCTCCTCCGACCAGTGTGGCATGCAATCGCGTCGGCCTGCAATGAACATCAAATCCCGGTCTTCAAGTCACCGTACCTTCCAGTCGTCTGCGGAGAGCAGAGCAAGACGAGAAGGTGTCTTATACGCCAAACCTCTGCGGGTATGCACTTTGTACATGCATAGCGTTCTTTCGATCCACGGACGACGACGTCAAGCCGGCATTCTGACGAGCAATGGACCGGCGTTCAAAAGCTGCGCCTCGCCGATCCTTTCCGCCGCTCCTCGCCGTCCTCCACGCTACGGTTGCCGAGCAGGATCAGGTCAAGTTCCAGCGACGAACGACGAACGACGAGCAACATCGATATCGATCCGCCGCGCACGGAACCTGTTCCGCGCTCTTTGGCGCCAAGTCCAGCGTCATGGGGTACGACAACTTCAACGCCAGGTAGCTCAATTAGTGTACGTGCCATCTGCCTCGCTGGACTCACCGTAGATTAACTCGAGTTTCTGCCTTACAACCTATGAGATGCATATTGAAGCTGTCAGGACATAGATGACTCCGCGCTGCCACCCCCAATGTGGAAGTGCTAACGCCCGTGAGCGCTTACAACAGCGCCGACTGAGGTTTGCCTCGGAGTGTAATTACGGTCAGGCTCCGCACCAAATTAGTTTTGCTGAGATAGAACGGGCATAAGAAAGGGCTTTAGATGAATATAAGGTCTTTGGTATGCCCCCGCGCCTGCCGACAATTCAAGTGACAGTAAGGACTATTGAGAGATAAGTGACACGATAAGTGACACAATGTCACTAAGTGGTGACAGCCAGTGCTAGCGAAGTTCACGTAGCTCTGCATGCCCTCCCTACGCTGATAGTTACCTGCCTGTGCAACTGTTGATACCTAGCTTCTCGAGGTTAGGGGAAACTAATGGGGAATAGGAAAAAGTAGCATTCAGTCTCATGAGAATACTGAGGGTAACGGCCCTATGTGACATTGGCATAGGACGTGGTTTCAGGGTTTTCGCAATGCTTGACCGTGGACAGGCACAAATCAAGCGCCCAACATGTCCGTAAGGTATTCGGCCCATAGCTCTTCAGGCTTCTCACAGTAAGGGCTACAGTTTGGTGAATAGACTGTATAATGCATCTAATGTGATAGCCTCTATTAATCCTGAACCGCGATGTAACCAGTGAACATCGGAGGGCCTGTCGGTTATGCCTCTTTTGGGCGCCTGTTTACTTGCTCTTGACCCGAGGCACATAATGCATTACGGTACAGGCTTCTCATAGCAACTGTCAATACTTAGGCTGTAGGTCAAATGGTATATTTCCTACTTGATTCTGAAGTCATCTTGATCCGCACTGAGAATGGTGAACATAGAGAGGCATCACGGTGATACATCTTAGTAAGCGCTCACGCGCGTTATCTCCACCCTTTACTTCGCTGAATGCTCTGTACGTTGCCTTGAGTCCTAGCTCTACACAAGCAGCCTTGTCCTAGTACTGTGCTTCTCTGCAGCCTGATGGATTGTAACATGCCTTGCGAACTTGAAGCCCTACTAGGAGAATCGCACCACCTCAATGACTCTGCTCCCGACTCTGTCCCCTCAGCCCAAGCAGAAGGCAGCAAAAATCCAGCCTATAACAGGAACCCTCAGGGACGCAACCAGCACCGTGAATGCCGTAAGCAATGGGAGCGTTTGCTCAGTGATGCAGTACCCTTATTCTTCACTCAGCTAGCAAGGACGATCCGCGCGTTGAGGCAGCCCTCCGGGACTATCAAAGGCGCAACATCAGTGACAAGGAGCTCATCCGAGAGTTATTAGAAAAGGAATATGGTATCAAAATGTCGTAAGTACACCTGGTCATTCCTCGGCTGTCTTCGAAAACGACTCATATTTGAGATTGGCCTGGCAGAACTGCTACTATTGTACGGCGGCGCAAGCAGTACGGAATTCAAGCAAGCGGTGCTACAACCAGAAACATGCCAGTGACACAAAAGCGTCAACTCATCTTGGACCAGATGGCGAAGCACCCCACACGCGGTGTGGGCCCGCGGCGAATCAAGGAGGCAATAGCTGCAGATACTGGCTACCAGCTCACCCGGTATGTTGTCCTTTGATCCTTCGATGTTGCCTGTCCAAGGGGACTGAGATGCAGATGCCCCGCAGCGACTACATATCTCAAGAGATGCACTCACTCGATGGCGAGGGCTTTCAGCTCCGCCATCCAAGGACCAAGAAGAAACATCGTGTCGCTCTGGTAGTTCTTGGGCCAGACTATGAATGGAGTTGTGATGGACACGACAAGCTGGCTAGCATTGGTTTTCCGATATGGGGGATTCGGGACGTCTGGAGCGGGAAATGGCTTGGTCTCTGGGTTGTGCCTAACAACCGTCTGAAGGTTGTCGTGGCGTATCTCTACCTCAGCCTTGTGAGGGAGCTAGGTGGTAAGTGGACGCGCATGTATAGATATCCAGCCTTGATACTTATGCAGTGGATGCATTTTAGGGATGCCTGTACAGACAACTACAGACCGAGGCAGCGAAACAAGCTCCGTATATGCATTTGCCAGCGCTCTGAGGTACGTCTTGTACCGCGCTTAGTATGTGGCTGCCAACTAATCATCTCATGATATGTAATAGAGAGGAGTTCTCGCCTGATCTCCCAGTGAGGAAATTAGCTGCTCATCGCTTCCTGCCTAGCATCGAGAATACCACAATCGAGCGTGGCTGGCTCCGACTTCGTTTAGAGTGGGGTGATGATGTGAAGGTGTTTTGGGAGGCTGGAAAGGACATATACGATGAGATGAATGAGACGCACTAGTACGTCCGCTGCAGCCCTCAGCTATCTGTTCAGGACCGCTGATCCCCTGCTAGCAACCTTGTACATTGGCTCTGGCCAAAGCTCATCCAGAAGGAGCTTGACAAGCTGCGCCAAGATTTGAACGATCATAAACCCCGGAAGGACCGCAGTAAGCTCCTTCCCACAGGTGTTGCTCCAAATGTCTTATATACGCTCTATGAGCGGTATGGTGCTGAGGACCGTGGTTTGCAGCCAGTCGACCGTGAGCTCATAGCGCAGTTGATGGACAATCTTGGCGGTGACGACTTGATACGGTTTGTACCTCGTGAATACGAGCAGCACATTCAGCAGATTTTTGACCACATCGGTGCACCGGAGCTGAGTTTCCATAATATTTGGGATGTATTCACGCAGATGCTATCTATGATATAATGTTGTATAGATGTGTCTACGTCTACGATACCTATGGTTTACTTCACATGAGATGACGGGCTAGATGACAGTAGCTCATCTACTTCAATATCCTTATCATCATCGCTAGCCAAAGACTCATCATCAGATATTCCAGCGATGAGATTCCGCACAGCCATTGGGTTGGACTTCTGCACCCCACGGGTGCGTCGGGCGACTGGTGGAGTTTTGGGACCCGTACGGACCGCTGGCATCTTCTCTGCCTGTACAAGCCCAAGGCGGCGGCATAGCTCATTGCACTTGTGCTCTTCTCGGAACTTGTCAATCTCCACCTTCCCCTTGTCCCAATAGCCTGTCGGGCCTGTCGCCCAGTCGCTTTTGCGTTTTGCAAAGTGTCAGTTGTTGATCACTGTATGTTACGTTGAAAGTAAACACTTACGTGGTATGCGCCTGCGGATCAAATAGTATGACCTCCTTGCCCCGCACAAAACCTGAGAAGACGGCGGTGTGGTCAGATTGTTGTATTAACCGTCAGCTTCACGACACTTACCTTGTAGATCAACAAGGACGCAGGTGTAGTTAGAGTCAACAAGGACATGGTGGGCGAATGCATCGACTACACGCCCGATGGGGGTGGTGTTCTTCCCCGTTTCATGAGCACCGGAGAACTTCATCTCCACGTAACCATCTGCCTTACGAATGAGGCGAGTGGCAAGGAAGGTATCGTAGATGAGCAGGCGCTCGTCAACTTCGTTAGGACTGGGAACAAAACCCAAGTCCCACTGATTGACCAACCGACCCAAGAAAGCGCCATCATGATTGAACCGGATGTCTGTTCGGAAGCAATGGTCATATGTCAGCTAGTCCGAGAAGCGCATGCAGCTGAAGTGCGTAGCTTACTGGCTACGTCAGCCAGGTCCACGTTATAGGCTTCCGCTCGTTGATGAAAGGTTGTAGCAAAATACTGCGCGATCGCCAGAAGCTTTAACTCATCAAGCAGATAGCGAGCGTTGCCTTCGTCATCAGCAGCATAAGACCCCAATGGCGCCATCTGCAGCAAAGCGTAGGGGTCGCCGTTGTACATTCCCTATTGTGCGGCCAAAGATGAATATAGGGCAAGACGTCAGGCCATATGAGACAAGTACCTACCATGAATGCGTATTTGGACCCGCCTCCACCCAGCCAACCTTCACAGGGCTCCGATTTTCCCTTAAATTTTTGCCATCCCTGTCCAACGAGCACGTCTTCCTCAGCGCTGCTCTCAACAACGCTAGGGACACCTGTATTATCCGCCACACATAGTACACGCCTGACTTTGAAAGCCGTGTATGCAGGAGGGCGGTTGATTGGTAGAGGAGGTGGGCGAAACGCGCTCACATAGGTTGGCCTGGCTGAGGCAAGCTTCTTCGACGTATCTGCAGAGGATACCAATCAACAACTAGTCTATTCATGTTGACAATGATTGTATGACTTACTGCCTTCACGATCAACCGCAGTATCACGTTTACGCTTACCAGAGCTACCGCTCGATGGACGCACGCTCGATCGGGAAACTCTGGTTGAGCTCTTGATACCATTAGCCCTACGCGTCGGGGCAATCGATAGGGTGGCGAGATCGACTATCTCCTCCGCAGACTAGCTCGGATGGAGGAGTAACATATCAGGTACTATACAATCGCTTTATGTATTACTAGTAAGACTTACCTCGTCGGCATTCGGTGCAACATAGATCGATACATTGAGACGAATGAGACGCTCCTTCGCATCAGTCTGCGAGAGCGTCCCATCAGCCTGCAGCCCCTTAAAAACATCGCCTATTGATTTAAGGCTCGCAGCTTGAACGTCGATGTGATATCCAGTAGCGGTGCCTCGATGTCCTTTAGCGATGCTATACACCGCTTGTTCCCTACAACCAGGTGCGCTCAGTCATGCGAAGCGAGGTGAAAGGGAGAGCTCTATATAACCTCACTTACCGCTTGAAATCTCCCTCTGTGATTGGTAACTCCTTGCGTGATGCTACAGGTTGCGCAGTATATATCTCACGCACCGCAGACAATGCCCTGTCAAAGACAATGTCTGCGCTGTCCGTCGCCTTCATTGTTAAGCGACGGCAGGTCTTGCTGATCTAGTGATTACGAGTTAGCTCATACAGAACACTGAGACACCAAGCAAAGACTATACCGCTCGCCCAGGGTCTCCGGCACGTTTTGCATAAAAGCCATACACCTCGACGTACACGACCTCGACGTTCCGGAGGTCTCTCAATGCTGCTTGCTTACTTTTGATATCTGCCACGCGCTGCGATTTCTGTGACTCTGCTGGTGTTCTTGTCTGCCTGAGACGCAGGTCGGTCGCGGCCTTATCGTACTGCTGCATGCTAGTAGAGACACGATCTAGCCGCAACTGCAAGGCATCTGTTGACAATGAATATAATACCAGGCTGAGATGTAAGCCAGAACATACCTGTCATAGCATTCTGACTCTTCGCTGCCTCCCCTGGACCTGCTCCTACTACACGTGAGGATTGAACTCCCGAGTCTTTCTTCGCCGCTGTACAGGCCCCGCATACGTCCCCTTTCAAAAAAGGGTATACGCAGCTACATTTTCGGCATTGGGGCATATTCTAGGGCAGGTTAAATAGATGGACAATAATACAGGAATAGTTCATGATACTCACCGTAGTTCGCACTTGGTCAGCTTCGCTCACAGCTGAAACTAACTTGATGCACCGCCCACATATCTCACTATCCAGGGCCTCAAAGCATCCACCGCAGTGGAGACACTGTGGTATGTCCTGAGTTTACATTAGATATAGCTGAATGGAGATGGACGCAAAGGGTAGCTACCTCTGGCCCGGGCTGTTCTGAGCCTGCACTTGATGAATCCAGCCGCAACGTGCAGCGCCCGCAGTATGTGGACTTGAGATGTTCGAAGATTTGACCACAGCCTTGGCAGCAGGCTGGCATAATGTGAAGACCAGGTTTTTGTGAGGTAGGGAGATAGCTGTATGTACGAGCAAGAGAGAGTGCTGGTGTCGGAGGAGGGGCTCATGATTTTTTTCGGAATTTTGGGGATTTATTGACGCAAACCAGCGAGCTGGCTCTGCTAAGCCAACTCAAGCCTACATCCTGCTCTCCGAGTACTCACTCACAACCTCAAACTGTGAAGTAGGATCAATAGTTCATTCTCTCCCTCTTTCAGGCTGCATTGGACGAGGGAGGTGGACGAGGGAGGGCATGCAGAGCTACGTGAACTTCGCTAGCACTGGCTGTCACCACTTAGTGACATTGTGTCACTTATCGTGTCACTTATCTCTCAATAGTCCTTACTGTCACTTGAATTGTCGGCAGGCGCGGGGGCATACCAAAGACCTTATATTCATCTAAAGCCCTTTCTTATGCCCGTTCTATCTCAGCAAAACTAATTTGGTGCGGAGCCTGACCGTAATTACACTCCGAGGCAAACCTCAGTCGGCGCTGTTGTAAGCGCTCACGGGCGTTAGCACTTCCACATTGGGGGTGGCAGCGCGGAGTCATCTATGTCCTGACAGCTTCAATATGCATCTCATAGGTTGTAAGGCAGAAACTCGAGTTAATCTACGGTGAGTCCAGCGAGGCAGATGGCACGTACACTAATTGAGCTACCTGGCGTTGAAGTTGTCGTACCCCATGACGCTGGACTTGGCGCCAAAGAGCGCGGAACAGGTTCCGTGCGCGGCGGATCGATATCGATGTTGCTCGTCGTTCGTCGTTCGTCGCTGGAACTTGACCTGATCCTGCTCGGCAACCGTTCATAGGTTGTAAGGCAGAAACTCGAGTTAATCTACGGTGAGTCCAGCGAGGCAGATGGCACGTACACTAATTGAGCTACCTGGCGTTGAAGTTGTCGTACCCCATGACGCTGGACTTGGCGCCAAAGAGCGCGGAACAGGTTCCGTGCGCGGCGGATCGATATCGATGTTGCTCGTCGTTCGTCGTTCGTCGCTGGAACTTGACCTGATCCTGCTCGGCAACCGTAACGCGCACATCGTCTTCGATTCTGGTATTGACATGGAGTAGCAGGCTGAGCGTACATGCCATCTGCAGCAGCCCTCTGGCAGCGCGAGATCCGCCGAGCAGCGTGCGTGGTGTTGTGGGCACGGGATGGGGACGAAAGATGGAGAGGACGTGCGATCGCGCGAGGGCCGATCGCCGGCTCGATCGTCTCAGACCTCGAGTCCCTTCGCTCCTCGCTCTGTCTTTCAGCGGGTCTATGCCAGATCAGGCGCACCCGTCGCTTTCTTCGGTGCCTCTCTCCCAGATTGGCCCAGCCTTTTAGGCCGGCGCGCCCTCCAAATCGCTTTTGCCCCCTGGCGGCTGAGACCACGCGCGCGTGCTGTGCTCCTCACAAGTCACCCGCCGCCACCGCTCAGCAGAGTAATAAGTAGGTGGGTCGCGCAAGGCGATAGAACGATCCCTCTCAAAGAGGCTGCGAGTGGGCTGCTGCCACGATTGAGTGCGGTCGCGTGCCCGGCTGCACGAGGTCACATGTAGCGAGTTCTACAGAGCGGCAGCTGTAGAACGCGGAAGACGGTGACTCGCTCACTTTGAAGTTAGGAGTCTGCAGACGGCGAGGCTGGCATCGCCCATCACGAGCCTCCGTGGTCGCGGCTGCTGTTCGTATTGCGATCGACGCTCCCGGTGGCGGTCTGCGCCCTCAGCCAGTCTGCAGCGGGGCAATCACTGATTGGGCCGTTCAATATGTGCATGACCACCGCTATGGGCGTCCGAGCGTCTTCCTACGTACAGAGCTCAGAACTGACGCGACGCTGGCGTGCTCGATTGGGCACACGGGCGCGTCGATCCGGCTCCCCGAGCCTTCTGCCATTGACCTCACCTCGACTCCCATCATCAACAGCAGGGAAGAGGACGTCCAGGGGGGACCGCCAGGGCGCAAGCGAGCACGCCCCCTCTCGCCCATCTCCAGGCAGGGGGCGTAGTCTCGATGTATGGAAGCTGGAACCGAGCGTGATCGTCCTGAGTGCTTCTAGCGCGTGCGTGTTAATTGAGGGGACGCGGCCTCAGACGTCGACATCTCGCCGTCGTGACACAGCACGGCGGACGCCTCGAAAGCGAGCGCGGGGAGCTGGAGGGGAGAGCGCAAGCGAGGGAGGGAGGTGGGGGAGATAAGGAAAGAACGATGGACAACAGAACCCAACAGAAACTGAGATGGACGTTCCGAGGCGCGCTAGAGGAGTCCCATCGCGTTCGAATGATTCAGATTACGACGGGTGAGAACAACATACGATAATCATGACGCGTTCGGCGGGGGGAGAACGAGGGAGAAGGACCGCGAACGCGAGCTGGACAATTGTCAAATTCCGCACAGTCAGTCCTCTGACGCGGACAATCGAGCATTCACTTCGTTTGGCAGAAGCGGAGTGCTGCGAACGCTGCGGGCGCAGAGCTCAGTCGACGTTCCCAGATGCTGGGTAGCCAGATACCGAGTAGAGCACTTATCGGGTGTATACCGTATACGCAAACGCCGTTGCCGGGCACGAGCGAGGCAGATCTCTCCCGAGTGCAGGGGCACGGTCGGGATCAGATCCAGGATGGGCACTCGGGTATCTGCAGCGGTCGGAGCCTGTCTCTCCATCCCAGTCTGCTGTCCGACTGTCGAGATGGAGAACGCTGATGGCGTTCCAGGGTGATTCCGCCCCCGTCCAGTATCTGTCCGTCTGCCTCTGCCTGTGCATCTGCTGACATGTCGTCGAGCGCAGGCATCACGGTATCTGGGCTGACGACAGGCCAACTGGGCGCGTACGGTTGGTTACCACGCCGCCGCGGGAAGGCTGGACGCTGAGAATAAGTACGGGTATGCGTGATTAGGATGTGATGCAGACGCGCGAGGCCGGGTACTTACGGATCCCGAGCGGTCGTATAAGCTCAAGCTCGAGCCTCCGCTCGTCATGTACAGCGTCCGTACAATTGAACCGGACAGGGTCGGAGTGAGGATGATCCCCCAGACCAGACCTTGTCCTTGCCCGCATAGGCAGAATGTGCCTCAATTGGCGAGTGTGGCCACTGAACACGGGCAGCTTCTCGTTGTGCACGTCACCGAGAAGACCGCCGGGGTCGGTCAGCAGGCGACGGGACAAGAGGACGGAGAGGTGAGAATGGGGCGCTCGGATGGACGGAATCTGTGATCCAACCCGCCGTCGGAGGACAGAGAGGAGCCCACGGGACATCTTCAAGGCCGACGATGGGTAGGTGAGGCCATCTCCGATCCGGGGCGCAAAGGTGCATCTCTGTGGACACCGGAGCAGTGCGCGCAGTGGGCGGCTGGTGCACTGCACCCGAGAAAAATCTGCAGATGTATGAGGGAGGGGCTGTGTCCGTAGCGCCCACTCTAGTTAGTATGAGATGAAAGCATCGAGGGAAGGGCCTGGGACGATGGGAGGAGGTCGAGGGCATGAATCAAGAGAAGCCGCGAATCATCTCGTCGCGCGTGTGACGGCGTGAGCGGCGGCGTGCGCCGCAGGGACGTAGAGAGACGCGGAGGTGGGCGCGGCACAGAGCTCGTTGAGACGCAGCGATCGGGGTGCGCCGCAGGCCAGGGTCGTCGGTCGTGAGAGGGCGAGGTCCGCCACCGTCTGCCGGCGACCTAAATGGACTGCTGGAACAACCGTGTACGCGGTTTTGGCAGATATGCGGGGTGAAGACGGAGCTGGACGCATGGGAACCATGACGACAGGCTCTGGACAGAGGGTGGGCGCGGCAGGAGGATTTTCGCGGATGGTGTACGGCATAGGAGCGCGTGCCAACGGCGAGGCAGAGACAAAAATAAGGGGAGCACTGGAGCGAGAGGCTGGAGCGAGAGAGTCATGCGAAAGGCGGAGGAGGGGAAAGTAGACTTTACTTTGGAGTAATCGCGGCGGTCGCACGGTCGAGTACGTGTTTGAACGAGAGGATTGAGGGTGTAAAGATGTGAATGGGGATTGAGATCTGCGGCGGAGCGCTAGCGGGGAAGGGGGTCGGGTGATGGAGGAACGTATTGGGTTCCGCCGGGGGATGACAGTAGAAGGACGATGACGGAGTGCGCAAAGGGAGGGCGGGGAAATGGACGCGAATTGAGAGGGCAGAGCGAAGATGGAGGCGTGAGAGGAGGATGGTAGGATGCCGGAAGAGAGCGAGGAGAGAGTACATGTGATAGCCCGCGAGTGCGCAGAGGAGAGCAGAGTGGCCAGTGGAGAGGAGAGTGGCGAGCAGATGTGGCGGGGAGCGCTAGGCGGAATGAAAGCCGGTAGAGGGAGGGTAGGAGAGGCAAGTCCGCGGAGAGGAGGAGGAGAGGGATGGATCGTAGGCAGCGATCAAGAGAAGGAGGAGAGAGGGCAGACAGATGAGATCGGAGTGGACAGAAGACGATGGTGGCAGACGGGAGAAGAGGGTGCAGATGCGAGAGTACATGTTGTTGAGTTAGAGTGACGCCTACGGGGCCGAGACCGGAGAGAGAGAGGAAAGGCAAGGTACGGACGGATGTGGCGGAGAGAGGGCGGCGGAAGGCGGGCGTTCGGAGGGGGAGGTCAGGAGAGCAGGGCGGGCGGGAGAACGTCGGGAGAGAACGAACGAGTGGCCGATGAGGCGACGACGCCGATCGTTGGGTTGCTGGGCAGCGTCGCCCGACGCATCGAGGAGAGACTACGGGCATTGTTCAGAGTCTAAGGGAAAAGGTCGTTTGCCCCGAGCGCGGAGAGATTGATGGGAGGGGGTTGCCTGATTGGGGAGTAGGGCCGGGGTTAGCCGGGGGGAGGGAATATATGACAGAGGGAGAGGGAGAGAGGAGAGGCAGTGGACGTATGGTTTTCGTTTGAAGGTCGCCTCCTCCCCCCATCCCCTCCCCCGCCCCTGCTTTCTTCTCTCCGCCCTGCCCTGCCGCAACAAGGATACCGCCTGGAGTACGTCTCTTTCTCTCCTCACAAGCTGCCCCCATGCTTATCGCCTCGCTCACCGCAGATCTCGCGACCCTTGCCGGCTTCTCTCTACCCGCCCTCCCCTGCAAGCAATCCCCTCCCCCGCCCTTCAAACTCCCCCACCTGCCATCTGCCGTACGCTTGAGCCTTGCTCGCGACTGCTGCCACTCCCGCACTCCGCCCATCGCTCTCACCACCCCGACACCAGCACCACCCTCCGCCCGCCAACGTCCACACCGACACCCCCAACTCGATCCACTAGAGACTATCCGGATTCCGCTGAGTATCTCGCGTACCCGGTCTTCTCTCTACATCCGCACCCACCCTTCCACGACTCCCCGCAAAACGATCCCCGCTCTTCCATAGACGCTCCCCGCCCTTATCGGCCCAAACCCCTCCCATCCCAGCCATGGCCCTTCCCCTCGCTATCCCCGATTCTCCCGTCTCAGGCGCCTCCCCCTCCGCCTCCGACGCTTCAAACGGGCCCCAGACCCCCGTCTCCCCGCCCAACTCCGTACAGACCCTCGCTCTCCCCGCTTCAGACGGCGCTGCCCCCGCAGCCACCGCCAACAGCTCCTCCGCCACCAACCCGTCCTCTTCCCAGCCCGCAAAGCGCAAGCCCAGCCGTCGCGCCAACACCGCAGAGCGCAGGGCCACCCACAACGCTGTAGAAAGGGCTCGCAGGGAGACTCTCAACGGCCGCTTCCTGGTGAGTACTCGCATCAACCCCCGCCTTTCCCATCAAATCACGCGCTAATCTTCCGTCGCCAAGGATCTCGCCGCCCTCCTCCCCAACCTCTCCCAGATCCGCAGGCCCTCAAAGTCCTCCATCGTCAACTCCTCCATCGCCCACATCCACGCCGCCCGCAGGCACCGCCTTCTTGCCGCCCGCGAGCTCCGCATCCTCAAGCTCGAGTCTGACGCTCTCCGTCGCGAACTCAACGAATGGCGTGACCGCTCCGGCCTTCCCCGCGTCGACGAGCCCGTCCGCGGCGAAGCTTTCCAGATGATCCTCAGCGGTGAGGTAGAGGTCCTCAACGCCGGCCCTATCGAGGAGGAGGACGGCAACGACGACTATGGCGACGACGACTACACTCCTGGCCCCGCTCCCGCCGTTCACAACGGCATGATGCACGACGACGTCCAGATGGACGGCCCTCTCCATCTTCCCAAGTCTGGCGACGTCAACCCCTTCGCGCACTCCGTCCCTCAGCAGCGCGGTGCTCTCCAGCTCCAGACGATCCTCCCGCGTCCTGCCACACACGGCCCGCACACGCCCATGATCGTCCAGAGCCCCACCGCGGTCTCGTTCGAGAACCCGGCCATGTCCTCCATGTACGAGCCGCACGCTCACCACATTCAGCCCCAGTTCCCTGGCGGCCAGTACATGCATCAGCAGCAGCAGCAGCAGCCCATGGGCGGCCACGTCCACGACGACAAGTGGGGTGCTCAGATGTTCAACACGCAGGTCCCTGGCGGACCCGCGCTGTTCACGCCTCCCGCCTCCTCCCACGGCGCCGCAGGCAACGTCTCTCCCATGAACGTCGGTGCCCCCGGCCAGCAGCAGCAGCAGCAGGCGTACCTCCTCAACCTCCAGCGCCAGCACCTGATGCAGCAGCAGCAACAGCAGCAGCAACACGACGCGTCCCCCACCTCGGGTCCCATCAACGTCCGTCGCGAGCGCAGCGGCAGCGTCAACAGCAACGGCAGCGGCTACGGCAGCCCCGTCAGCAACCCCGGCAGCAGCTACGAGATGCCGAGCGTCATGAACGCCTCCGCCGCCGTCCCCCGCCGCATGGCTCCCGGCAACGGTGGTTGGGACGACGCTATGAGCATGGGCATGGGCGCGATGCCCGGCATGGGCATGATGAAGAGCGCCCCCATCAGCGTCGGAGGCGGCGGCAACGGCCACGGCTACGCCGCCATGATGCTTTGAGCGCGGCGGCGTCATTCTCCGCTTTTTGGTGCTCGTCTCCGCCGTCGCAGCTCGCCCCATTGCTCCTATGCCCGTGCCTGCGCCCCCTCCGTTGTGCCCTATGTTCCATGGAATCGCCTGTCGTCGTTGTGTCTTGGTTCTTCCCGTCGATTAACCCTATAGCTGCTCTTATGGCCCAACTGTATCTTTTATCCCAGCTCTTATCTATCCGGCGCCCCTGTCGCCGCCGCCGTTACCGCTGCCGCCGCGCTCGCCGCTCTCTCTCGCGATTCCGCGACGGCAGCGGCGCGTTGCTTCTTGTGCTTTACGCTACGCCCCGTCGTACTCGATACCACCCACTACCACCACCGCGCCCTTGTACCAATGTCCTGACCCGGTCCTATCCAGTCGTTTCTGTGCCGTCCTGTCTCTGTACTCTCCACGCTCCCTATAGCCCTTGCTCGTGAACTCCCCGTGTGCGCGCGTATGCATGCGTGTGTGACTGCAATGCTTGCTACACGTCACCCTGCCGCCGCGTTCAAGTGAGCGACCGGACTGTCTTGTCTGTCCGCGTGAGCGGTTCGTTCCCCTCCCACTCCTTTTCTGGGTCTGTCTGTTCCAGAGAGAAGCGTCTGGCGGGAGGTGCGTGGCGGACTAGTCGATAGTCGATCGCCCACGCGCCTCCCCGCGTTCTCTCCCCCCACGTTCCTTCGCATTCGTCTCGCTTGTTTGCCTTAGCGTACTTTATACCCTTCCTGGACCGGTGTCCCCCCTCGCAGGTCTAGGACTTTTACCGATGTACGTACGCCGTCGCTGGTGGCGCGGCTTCTTGCATTCGGGCATCGGGCTGCAGTAGTCGTCGTACTCGTAGTGCACTCGCGATCGCTGCCTGTTGCTCGCGCTCCTGTTCATGTGGACACGGAATACAGGCATTTGATCGTACGTGGTTGGTGGGCTCGCGTGCGGAGGGCGAGCGCGCTCTGTTGTACTCGTAGGGTCTCTCTGGTTGTAGGATACACATAAAAAGGAAGACGTTTGCCTGTTTTGCACCTCGTGAACTGCTCGAGCTAACCGTACCGGGCTTGCTGTGCGGGGTAGAGACACCACTGGTGAACCATAGTGCCGATCGTACGGTAGCGCGCACCTGTCGACAGAGCGAAACGCAAACCTAAATCCCAGCGGTCGGACGAGGACTGGCACTTGCATCACGAACTTTCGAAGGCTGGAAGACGCGAGGAACCTCGGATAGGGACGCTGCGAGCGAGCGCGGAGAGACGCTAAGTGCCTCGAGGCAGGACGGACGGTGGGACACTGGGAGAACGCGTACGCAGCGGCGGCAGGAAGTCGAAGCGGACTCGGAGGAAGATCAGGGCGTGAGCTCGGCGTTGTCGGGGACGCGCGGGGTCTGCTGACCTCGGTGCAGCGGTCACTGCGTTTCCGGGCACGGATGGGGCGATTCGGTAGCATTGCCCAATTCTGCTCGCGGTTCAGCTACGTCTGTTGGCGCACCCAACGGTGAGAGAGAGGCTTGGGGAACGTGCAGAAGGGACGAAATGCCCTCCGCTCTCGTATGATTGCATAGTTGGCTTGGTTTGACTTGTGAAGCGACTGGCTCTCTGAAAGGTATGTGAGAGAGGAGGTGTAGATTTATTCCTGCAGTACAAGTAATATGTCAGCGACTCAGGTGTTGTGGGACCAAATCGCGCCGGGAGTGCTGAAGAGCGAGAAGCTCTCAAGATGATGCCCGTAAGTCCTCCTCTCGATGGCCGTCTCGACTAGCCACTATCTCATCAGCCACGCTATAGGAGGAGCTCGGGAACCTTCAGAATTCTGTGAAGTCCGTTAAGGCAGAGTACACGGACCTCGACGGTCTCTCTTGGAACACTCCTGCCGCGCGTGAGCTCCTTGAGCAACGGGTACGTCCACCGCTGAAGCCATACCTGCCGTCGAAGACGACTTCTTTTGCTATCCTATTGACGTGGATGAAGACACCATCCGCCTTCTGCGCGTGCTTGACTCGAGACGCGGTTCCGCTGCTTCGACCATCGTCCCTGACCCGGGCGAGGATGCGCATACCCCTCTTCCAAGTCACCTTCCGTCCCTCGACAGTAATGAGGGCAACTCGACTAGAGACGATGTAGACGACGACGGCCGCCCAGGCCTGCACAAATCTCGTTCTGCTCCTCAAATATCTTTCATGAACCCACCCGCAGATGGATCGAAGCTCACAAGGTGGCTGGATTCTTAAACAAGGCTCTTCCGCCCAGCCGGATACCCATTCTCAGGAGCAAATCGCTGTCTGCCAAATCGTCTACTGCGGCCTTCACCTTCAATGTCACCCCGGCGACCTCTGGCTCGTCAGCATCGAAGGCTAGCACGCGGCGCTGTGTCTCCCTGAACCTGAACAAGCGCCTCGGCTCCCGCACCGTACTCGCTGACTCGCTTATCTGGAACGCCACGGCGGAGTCTCCGCGACCACGACGAGAAACTGCCACACCCATATCTCCTGCCAAACGGCTCCTTGCCACTGCTGGGCTCTTTGCGTCTCTGACGCGACGTGTTCCCGGTAGTCCTAGCGGAACGGCGTCTTCGTTAGTACGCCGGCGTTCAAGTGACGCTACGAAGCCGAACAAGTTTCGTATTGTTAGCGCGCCGCCGCCCTTGACGATCCCCACTATCCCTCCTACTTCGTCTGCGCTATCCACTGTGTACACTACCCCATCTCGTGTCTTCTCAGGGCCATCTCCGGTGTCTCGTCCTCGTCGTGCTTCGGTGCATGACTGTTCAATGGGCACGAAGGGCAATCCTGTACACCAGGTACTTACTCGCGACCGCGCCGTTGCACCCTCAGAGTCTTCGCCTTCACGAGACATGCGATGGCCAACTCAGGTCGACCCGAGCTCACCTACGCGTGTACCGAAGCGTTTGCGTGGTTGCGACAACGCGTCTCCCTCTCCCACACGGCCACCTGCACGTTCACCGATGCGCATGGACACAGGCGGGATCCCTATGCAGCGCACATAGTGTTCCCCCGGCTCCCATCCAAGTCATGATTCCTGCGGTATGCGTTCGCCCATTGCTACTGAGTGGTGTGGCAAACACCTCATCTCGTACCCACGCTCCTTACGTCTCTACGATCACGTGTTTTCTCGCATATTCACACCGATACCCTTACACTCCTTGACTCTCGACGTTATGTTGTGCCTTATCCCCGCTGTCGATCCCTCTTGTTATATTCTCGTCTTGTTCTGTCCATCCTGTGTTCTTGTGTCAGCCACCGGTTTACAGCGGCATCATCGTATCGGATTCAATGAGGCTCACGGGCACGTTGTGTCCATCGGCATCCTACAATCTCTCTTGTTATGTCACTGTAGTCCCCTCCCTTGCACTGCCGCATGTACCTCTGTAGCATACTAGTCACCAGCCGTGTATACATACCGTGCATCTTTTCCTCTAGCACGCAATAGGGTAATCACCACCGCCCGGTCTATCGTTTTGCAACGGGCTGGAAACTTCCGCATGCTGTGCCGAATATGACCCGTAACATGTATTGATACACTTTATAAGTAGCTCGGCCACAAGGACGCGCCACATTGTCTAGTCGACTCATCCACTCTGCGGACGAGTGAATTCGAGGCTCATCGGGACTCCTCCGCACTGGGAGGCGGAACAGCATGCAGCGTAGACACAAACTCACTCTCAGCGCTCTCACGTCGAACGCACATCATCCTACCCAATGTGTCTAAGAAGGACGTCGGCAGAGGCCCGTTGACGTAGAGTTGTACGCGCACATCTTCCTCTTCAGTCATGCCTTCGCTCCCGCCGGGCAGGAGAACTATCATGGATGCTCGAGTAGTCAGGATCACCGGACGGATATACCTAACGACACTGAACGTACCAGAACCTTGGGCCGATGCATCCATACCTCCCGCTGGGTCAGTTATCTCCTGAGCATGCTGAGTCCGGGTCTGCGCTGCGACCCGTCCCTGTGCGACACCGGCGAGCCACGGGAGCGCGCTGAGCTCCATGTACTCGAACCCGTCAGCTTCCCATCCGAACGACCGGTCCGTGCCCAATGCCCAAAGGTGCTCCGGGAGATATGTGAACGTGCGTGGAGGATGCATCCTGCCTTCGTACTTGACGTGTTGGCGCGGGAAGGAGCAAGTGCGCGTGCGCGTGAACGAGACGCGGAATTGAATAGTCGTAGTCGCATTCGTTGTTGAGGAGCTGGATGGATTCGTTATTTCGTCTTGCTTGCTTAATTCCGCTTCTAACGTCCTGAGAGTGTTGTCCGGGCCTACCGCACCGGCTTCGGGGCCTTGTTTCTGACTCGATCTTCCACTCTCTGTAGGTTCTTTAGCGGGAGTAGGGTTCGTATTTGCGCCCCTCGGGGCTTTCTTTGCTCTCGCCTTCCGTTCTTTCTGAACGGGAGCCGTAGTCGATGAGGGAGCGACAGTAGCTTGCTCCGCCTTGACCTTGACGTTTTTCTGCTTCTTGATTTGCTTGCTCGCTTTCGCTTTCCTATCGTATTGTTTGGCTGCAGTGACTAGAAATGATACAGCCAGGCTCTCCCATCAGTACGAATCTCGGAGGCAGTTCGTCATATCACAGTCGAGCTTTTGCGTACCTTGAATAGCAGTAGATTCGATAGGCTCGGTTTTTACTGCTGCCGCGGTGGACGCCTCGGTCTTTACCTTCCCTCGAGCATCACCACGAGCCTTGCTTGTGGTCGCTTTCTGTCGTCCTGCTGTGCTCATCGAGGGCGTAGTGTCTTTGACCAGCGCCGGCTTCACGCTAGTGCTCGCCGCGCCCACTCCAAAGCCTTTCCTGCGAGCCAAGACGATTGCCAGCGGCTCTAGAAAAGCGTCGATGAGCAATGATTGCACGGAGAAGAGAGGAATGGCGAGCCGGAGACGCACGGTCGTCTTCGTCCTCGGCCAACTTTAGGACCTCGCCAGGAGTCCATACTACCTCTGACCAGTGAGAGACGGGTGCGCGTGATTCGACGTCCTCGAGTTTGACAACCGTTGAGATGACAGGAGAACTAGCGGTGGTATTTTTTGGCTCTCGACTACGCTTCTTCGTCGATTTTATGGCCTTCTTCCCCTGCGCCTTTCTCTTCGCTGCACCTCCCTTCGTCTTCGCGCCCAACTGTCGGCTCGTCAGGACGAGTGTGTCGTTATCGAGGCCACCGGCCTTCACCAGATTCGGCGTCTTCTGTTGACTGCGTCCGCCTTCACCAGATGCAGGCGGTATATGCGGATGAGTCGAAGGTGGAGGAACATCCGCGGGACTGTCATTGGGAGCGCGTTCAGTTTGATACCCTGGTTTGCGCTGGGGTTCAAGACGGAGTGAGGACGAGACAGAAGGACAACAGGTTAGATGACTTGCGGCAGAAGGAGATAGCTGTCGTAGAGGTATAGTACTTGCCTTAGGTGCAGGTACGTCGACGTCGGAGCGAGGGGAATCTACAGTAATGCAGCTCGAGCTAGGCCTCACGGGCCTCCCCGGCGCCGGCGTCCCTGGCCTACTTCCACGCCCAGAAGGCCCGCTCGGAGAGCCAGGAGGTGTCCGCACTCGAGGTGGAATAGGCACCACGCGACTCACTGGTCCGTGCAGGTCGGCCTTGTAGACTCCTCGAACATCTGCACTAATGTTGTCGGCCGGCGCATAAAAAGAAGTGAAGGCGCCATAGTCCTCTGCTGTCGGACGAGGCGGACGCGCCGGCCGTGGCGTGCTAGGCTTGCTACCGCCTCCCGGGCCAGAGTGGGGCGGTGTACGAGGACGGGGCGGGATGTCTGCAGGAGGCGGAAGGGACGTCGTACCTGGGCTGGAGCGTGAGCTAGGGTCAAAACGTGAGAATACGCCAGTGCCTCGATTGTCGGAATTTGGGCCAGGCAGGCAATCGCCGGGACCCAAAAGAATCGGCCGTGGGGCAGATGGCGTAGGAAGCTTAGCGTCTCCCCGAAGGGGTACGCGCTGCACGTCGCGCGACTCCGGCTCGTCGGAAACCTTTTGCTCGAGACGACTGATGGTTGATACGAACTGTCCGTATATGCGAGCGGGGGATGGAAATGCAATCTCACCAACGACGGGAGTCGACGGGCACTCTGAGAGTGGCGTGGATTCACTCAGGCGGGTATTAGAAAGGGGAGACGTAGGCAGAGACGACGCCAGGAGCGCTTCGACTTCACCCTCAGCGGATGAGACTGAGACAGGCGAGGATGAGAAGAACGAAGGGGAAAAGAACGAGCGCGAGGGGTTTGAGTCAGGGTGTAGGCATGGACTAGGCGTCCTCGGTGTAGGAATAGCAACGAGTGCTCGCGCGTGAGATTGGACAGTGGTCGGGGTGGAGACAGGTTCACCAGAGGTGGGCGAGAGAGACAACTTTCGCTTCTTGTGAGCAGGAGAAGTATCCTTGTTGACAGAGAGAAGGGAACCAGGACTAGACAAGCCACCAGTTGCACGAGAGCGAGAAGAGACGGCTGGAGGAATATCCAAGGGAGAGACCAGAGCGGAAGAGGTGGCAGACGTATCCATGAGACCAGAACTCGAGACTGACGAACTTCCAGAGGAAGACAGGGAGACCAATGGGAGGCTTCCTGTATAAGTGCTTGAGATAGCGTCCTGTTTGCGCTTGTGACGGGGAGGTAGAGCAGTCTGGGTGGTATCGAGGTGACTATATGCGGATCGGTGGAGCTCTGAGGAGACGGAACGACGAGAGTGTGCAATGAGAATTTGATGATGGAGCTGGTTAGAGAAGCGAACTCGACGGAGAGGACGAGCTGAAGAGGCGGAGGCGTGGACTGCGGACTTGAGGATCGGACGAGGCCTGGAGAGATCAGAGACGTCGGGAATGCCGAGAGGACGGGACTCGAGAGGAGACGAAGACAAGGACAAGAGCGGAGTGAGAGAAGGCGAGAGAGTATGCGCAGAGACAGGCAGCTGGGACGACTGGGTGCAGGTGAGGCAGGCAGGATGAGGGCGGCCGTCGTGGGCACGGGTGTGGCGAACGAGAGCAGCAGGCCTAGGCTGAGCGAAGACTTGGTCCCGTTCGCGTATTCTCGCCCTTTTGTTCGCGGGATGGAAGAGGACGGGAGACTGTGCTCGTTCACGCTTGATACGCACCTCATCCGCTCTGGCTAGTTTATCGAGACCGGCCGTAGTATGACTGGGTCCATCGGGCTCCTGTTTGACCTGAAGCGTGCCGGCAGACCTGCGATAAACCCAGTCCAAGACGGCAGATACATCGACGCCGCGAGCTTCAGCCCAGGAGTGACAGAAAAATACGGAGAGGGATGAAGGGTCGTCTTGGAAGAGCGCATTGAGTTGGGCCCGGTGTTGACGAGACAGAGCCTGAGCCTGGGATGGTCTTTGGCGGACATTGGCAGGAGCTGAATTGTTTGTAGACCTTGTTCCGACCGTTCTCACCCGAGGCTGAAGTGCATATGACGGCTAGAAGCAAAAGCAGAAAAGACGACCTACTCAGAGTCTCAGAGCTGTTGTGACGAGAAACGCGCACGTGAACGTGACACTTGGCGTATCGTTCAGCGTACACATGGAGCGAACCGTGTGCAGAGTCCCACTCGGACGAGTGCGAGTCCTCCACTTGTCTTGCGCACCAGCTGACTCGTCGCTATCAGAAGGGATGAACTCAAGGTAAGCATCCGACCCCAGATGGCTTGAAACATCAGTGTTTCGACCGTTGGTCGCAGTCAAAATCACCGTCCTAATCCACCTGTATGCTCCACGCAGATCTGCCATATCTAACGCCAAGACATACTGTACTCTCAATCAATAACTCGCCAATCTCATGCCTACCCATACGTTTATGCTCGCAGTACGTCTCCAAGTCGACAATGTGGCGATAAAATCGTCATCCGACATATTCACCTGCTAGTCACGTAGCGACGTCCACCATTGCGCTCCAAGCTGCGGTGGACCTCAAACAAGGCCCCCGTCGACCGTGCCCTAGTACTAACCCTTCTTATATCAATTATATACCACACTCATGTTTAGGTTTACTCAGGTCTATTGACGCGTTGACATCCCTTGAAGGCCGTTGATTGGCAGACCAGCAATCGCTTCCACTCGACCATCACCCGTGACACTGCGCTGTTCTGCTGTGGCACTGCGCCATGAACGCCCTCACGCAGCGTTGATGATACTAGTACCGTGTAGCGCGTTGGTGGCATCCCGTCGGCACCGACAGCAGAGGCAACGTACTGCCCCCTCGGAAGCGGCAGTGGTCTCGCTGTTCGACCACACTGGCGATGAATTTGTCTGATGTGTCTACCCTCGAAACCCCAGGCCTCAGTAGACACCGGTGACGCAGTACCGGCGATGGCCAGGTCGCAACAACTTGTTGTCCTCTCGGCAATGTGCAGGCTCCTGGTGCAACCCTGAACATGGTCGTCTACGACGCTCTGTTACATCCACTCTACTCGCATCCTCCAAGTTGCCATCCGTTACTTGTTCATGTCTGGATATATTGCGATGCCAAGGCCATGTCTCCTCGTACAGAGGCATGCATTGCATGAGGTGGATGGGAGGTATATAATCTGCTAGTCGTCCTTGCGTGAACTCACACAGTCCTCCACTCTCAGACTCTGCGAGTCTTCCCTATCCTACCCACCTCTACCGCTACTCGTTTGTCCCGCGACACCCTTTGACGACCGTCCAATATGCCTGCTCAACTCACCCTCCTCCTTCTCCTCGCCCTTGCCACGGCCACGAGCATCAGCGCACGCGCTCTCTCGAGTAGGCACGCGCTCGCCCTCGATACTCCGACAAGCCGCGCTGTCTCTATCATTCTCCCTCGCGACCAGGACTTCAATGATACGGACTTGTTCAACTCTTGCCCTGGTGGCCCTGGCTCGGACAAGCTCGAGCGCGCGGACAGGTGCACGCTTGTACGTTTGCGCGCGTGGAAAGTCTGGAGTTGCTTATGTTAACGGAGTCGTATGTGTTTATACAGGTGAACGTCGCCAACAACCCAAACGTCCGGACGTTCGTCGTCCTCGGGGACCCTCAACTCAAGTATGTAACCCCATCGGCGCCCCCAGACTCCTCTTTCCTGTGGTTGTGTTTATGCTCACCCTCTCAACAGCTGCGGCGGCGCGACGGACCCCGTCACCGTCCAACTCGGCGGGCAACAGACGGTCTCGCAGTCCACCACACTGAACGCGAACATCGGCGTCGACATCGAGGGCATCAGCATCGGAGGCGGCGCGTCCACGACGGACGAGACGAGCACGACCGTTACCAAGTCTATCACGTACACTATCCCGCCCGGGCGCCAGGCCGTGTACGTCGCGGGGACGAACCAACTTTCCGAGACGGGTAACGCGCAGGTCAACTACGGAGACAAGCAGTATGGGCACTTTATTGTACGTCAATTTTGTCCTTGCTCTTCGCAGTTTGTAGCTCGGAGAGACTAATGCTTGTGTTATGCTAGTGGTTCACGAACGCCAAGGTGACGCAGCTCACCCCGATCGCGAACGACGTCGAGTTCGATGTGCACGAGTCTGCCTGTGGTACGTGCTCCTAGATCGGGCCTGGAGGTTGCACGACGTGAACCATTTGTACAGGCACCGACCCGCGCGACCTGTCCTCGTACAACTCGTGAAGAAGCCGCACGCTAAGGGAGGATCTCGACGTGCGAAGTCTAAGCTATTGCAACCTGTAATAGGTAGTCTTCGCATAGCGGTATATTCCGGTGACGTACCATACCCGCGCTTCCTCCTATTGTCTTACTGTACTTTGACTATATATACGATGCTGGACCATCTAATCTGATGCACTTTTGTATCATATATCAGTGGCTGCCAAGTGGGCCATTCCGTAGACCGGGTGCACGTACTGCACCCCGTTACATCTTATAGGATACGCGCATTGTAATATATTTGACCGGTATGCTACAGGAGTACATGCGGTAATGCAAGAGAGTGTACTGCATACGATAACAAAGCAAGGATGTGAGACGGTAAGCCACGAGGCCCAAGGATACCGATGGACACACAATGTGCCCTCGTGCCACCGTTACAACAATGTGGCTATAGACCATGCGGGAACATACAAGTAACCAAGGCAAGATGGGATAAATGAGACAAGAGCATCATAACAGAGGGAAGGATCGACAGCGTGGATAGGACACAGCATAACATCGAGGGCCAAGGAGTGTGAGGGTATCGGTGTGGATGTATGGGAGAACATGAGGGGGTATGGACGTAAAGACCGTGAGGATGCGACAAAGCGTCCGTTTCACTGCTCGACGTCAACGGACCGATACTACGGAGATATTAACACGGAAAAGGAGCAGTGATACGCTAAGTGCGTTGCATCGGAATCCCGCCTGGGCGCATATGCATCGGCGAACGTGCAGGCGAGCGTGTAGGGGAGGGAGAAGCATTATCGCGACCGCGTAGACGCTTTGGCACCCGTGTCGGCGAGCTCGGGTCAATCTGGGCTGACCACAGCGCTTTTCGTGAAGGCGAAGGCTGCGACGTCATGTTGCCGCGAGTGGGAGACTGACGTCTAGGGCTGCCCGTCGAGCGGTCGTATACTGAAGCACGACGAGGACGAGTTCCCAGAGATGGCCCGGAAAAGACGCGGGACGGGCTGGTGTGCACAGTTGACAGAGCGGATGAGGTAGGAGGGATGGTGGGGATAGTCAAGGGAGGTGGCGCGCTGACGATTCGGAACTTGTTCAACTTTGTGGTGTCGCTCGAGCGGCGTACTGACGAAGATGCAGTTCCGCTTGGACTACCGGGAACGCGTCGTGTTGGGGACGCAGAAAGTCCGGCAGTGGCAAGAGAGCGCTTCGCAGGCGACATACATGTGACGTCCTCTTGTGTTCGTCGCGGAGACTCGGCCGTGGCGTTTCGCACAAACGAATCGGTGAGAACGGCGCGCGAGTCGACGCGCTTGTTAAGATTTAAGGAGACATGGCGCCGGGTGGGATGATCCTTGGTTGACGAACTAGAAGCCGATGCAGTGACGTTGAAGGTAAACGCCGCAGCGGACGGTTTAGCAGAGAGCGACTTGCTCCTCAGAACAGGTATCCGGCTGGGTGGAAGACCTTTGGTCGAGGGTGTAGCCACCTTGTGGAATCCGCTATCGCTTGCAAACGGGTTTGTGAAAGATATCTGAGGAGCAGAACAAGATTTGGGCAGGCTAGGGCGGCTGCCGTTCTCAGTATCGTCTGTAATCGTCTTGTTTTCCTTGTCGCTGAGGGATGCATAGAGGCTGGGAAGAGGTGTGCGCGCATCTTCGCGGTCGGGGACAATGGTCGAAGCAGCCGAACTGCGTCTCGAGTCGGACACGCGCGGAAGACAAATAGTGTCTTCTTCCTCATCAACGGGGTGAGGGGAGAAGTTGTCTTCAGTGGAAGGCGTGGCTTCAGCGGCGGTGATGCCAACGCGCGGAGGAGTAGGGAATGTAATAGCCGTCTTCAAACGCCGCAGAGGCATCTCGCCGGTTATTTCTGGCGATTGTGCTCGAAGCGCAGCTTGTTCGGCATGCTTTTGACAGTCGGTTGATGATCTATAGATGTGGAGGAGAAATGAGAGAACGTACCCATTGCTCGAGGAGCTCGCGGGCAGCAGGAGTATCCCATGAGAGACCGTCGAGGTCAGTGAACTCTGCCTTGACGGACTTCACAGAGTCCTGAAGAATCTTGAGCTCCTCCTGGTGCGTATGACGTGACCGGTAAGACGGTGGCTAAACGAGACGGGGGATAAAACGGAAGACGATAGGGTGGACGACTCACGGGCGTCATCTTGAGAGCTTCCCGCTCTTCCGCCGCGAGTTCGGCCTGGATTACAGCCTGACGCATGAGTCTCTGCTGTGCTCTATCGCTGAGTGGTTGCGCGCGAGGCGGGGGACGCTTGAGGCCTGGGCTGCCACGGACGGTTACGGACTGATCGACGATAGCCATAGCAAGCGACAGAGGAAGAGACTGAGTGTCGGAGATAGCCATTGTCTGCAATGACCAGCACGCAGCAGCAAAGTGTTGAGATTGAGCTATTGAATAGAAACGAGGTTGTATGTGCCGAGATGCAGACCAGGAGGAGGAGGAGGAGGAAGAGGAGGAAGAGGAGGAAGAGCAAGTCAGCCGCAACCTCAGCCTCGGAGATCCACTCGTGATCTGTGACAATGCACGACCACGTGACTGTGATTGTCGCGTCTCTCAGCTCTCAGACCTTCCAAGGTCCCTTCGAGTCTGCGATGCTATAGTCGCACTACACGCCCAAACGAGGCGCATACCTGGGGGATATCAGCGGCCTGCAGATATCGGGGCTGGGAATCCGCGAGATCGGCCTGATATCTGCGCAAGCTATATCGGACCGACCTTGCACACATCTACCAGGGCGATATTGACGCCCCAAGGTTGGCCCGATGTTGGCAGCCAGATGCCCTGCCAATATCAGCCAAGTGCTGGGCTGTTCTCTGCAAGATTCGCATGCGCACGTCACTACAGGTTTGATACACTGGCCCATTTGTCATATAGAATTCATATCGTATTAATGGAATTACATTCTACTGTCGCACACAAAATATCAGAAGAGCGTGTAGTGCACAGAATGGTAGGATTGTATGCTACATATGAGAATACATGTAATGTATATGATCAACGCATCACACCGCAAATGGTTCCGCCCTGTTCCGCCGCATGGCATATGAGAAGAGGGAAGATAGTCGGACGTACGAGTAGCTTTCACATTGGTGCCTACTAACAGCATCGTATGATGTATCTAGGTCAGTCATATCGGCTGCAAGTGTCGAAGACTACACTAACACACCAAGAAAGCTCTGAAATATGCCACACCCTCGACCTGGTGGGATCCCAAATGATGGGATAGCCAGTTGTGTGGCGGCAGAGAGGAGGCAGCATGGGCTAGGGGAGATTGGGAGAAACAGTTGGAAGGGAGAGGAGAGGTACGAGTTGGAAGTGAGAGGGGGACGTCGACGTGGTGGTTGAAGGAGAGCTCCTGCAGACGTGGACGTGGCATGGCAGGCATGGCGTGTAAGCGGCGTGCAAAGCGCCTGAACCATTGATCACAAGGGAATGCAGGACTTGTGTTGGAGTGAATGCGCGCGCACGCGCGCAACGGACAAGCCGTGCGCGAGACCATGGCGCTGTGGCGGAGGGCGCGTGGGCATCGAGGCCCATGCGCGAACGGTTTGTTCTTCTTGTTTCGGTCTCGTACGTCCTTATTCGGTCCCCCTATACGTTCGCGGAGGTCCGTCCGGTATCATCCCTTTTGTTTACGATAAGTCTTGTCCCAGTACGTACTTATACGCGTCGAATCGCGTTCCGTCACCTCAGTCCTGCGAATAGCGACTGAGGTGAGCTTGAATACCTACTTACTTCGATTACCTTGCTGACTAGTACCGTTAGATTATCGCTCTATAGGTGCTTAACATTTGTACTATATAGTCCTGCGAATAGCGACTGAGATTATCGCTCTATAGGTTATGAGCCCTGCCTTCTAGGCGGATTCGAGAGCTGCAGAACAACAAGTTAGAACTTACCTCGCACGATGTCGAACAACGTCAAGCTTGGAGACGACTCCGTACGCGTCCCGAGGCTCGAGCTCAGTGGCGCGGGTTAGGGTTAGGGAGGGGGAGCCTGACGCGCGCGAGCGAAGCGAGCAGTGCGGCAGGCGACTGCACTAAGAAGGGAGTAGGCGAGTTGATGGGTCAACTTGGGCGTTGATTTCTCAACACCCCCCAAGTTTCGTCTACTTATAGACTCTTCAGGACCACTGTATAGTTCATACGACTAGGTTCAAGCCGCGATGGACCGGAACTTCGGCCGTGATCATCGCGTTAAACGAATTTGATGAAACGCGATGCCGTCGCATCGAAGCAACGGCACCTGATGCCGAGCGCCGCCGAAGGCGGCGAATGGCATCAGCTGATG
Source organism: Cubamyces lactineus (assembly GCA_022376465.1). Taxonomy (NCBI): domain Eukaryota; kingdom Fungi; phylum Basidiomycota; class Agaricomycetes; order Polyporales; family Polyporaceae; genus Cubamyces; species Cubamyces lactineus. Next base: position 67,745 of record JACDTU010000038.1, read on the forward strand.
ATGGCAACTAACTTACTTTGACAGCCGGCCCCCGTGGCCGGCCCGATGACTAAAAGTCATCACGTCAAGTAACTTAAACGCTCAACGATCTAATCTAATCGCTAGGGCGCTTATACTAACACCGAAAAGGGAAATGATAACTACCAAGTGACATCACCATCACGTGACCGGGTTCCCCTTAGTACCCGGGTTAGGGTTAGGGTTAGGGAGGGGAGCCTGACGCGCGCGAGCGAAGCGAGCAGTGCGGCAGGCGACTGCACAAAAGAAAAGGGTAGGCGAAGGGGTGGGTCAACTTGGGCGTTGATTTCTCAACACCCCCCAAGTTTCGTCTACTTATAGACTCTTCAGGACCACTGTATAGTTCATACGACTAGGTTCAAGCCGCGATGGACCGGAACTTCGGCCGTGATCATCGCGTTAAACGAATTTGATGAAACGCGATGCCGTCGCATGGAAGCAACGGCACCTGATGCCAAGCGCCGCCGAAGGCGGCGGATGGCATCAGCTGATGATGGCAACTAACTTTCTTTGACAGCCGGCCCCCGTGGCCGGCCCGATGACTAAAAGTCATCACGTCAAGTAACTTAAACGCTCAACGATCTAATCTAATCGCTAGGGCGCTTATACTAACACCGAAAGGGGAAATGATAACTACCAAGTGACATCACCATCACGTGACCGGGTTCCCCTTAGTACCCGGGCCGACTTGCCCGAATAGGAAACCGCCCCCACCATGGGGACTACTTAAAGGACGACAAAGGCGCCCACCGGCGTCTATTTCAGACGCCGTAGCTAAGCGCGCAGCCCGCCGGTGGACGGACCGGGTGTTCGGTATACGCGCTTAAGTAGACCGGGCCGTAGGTAGCCGTGGTCACGTGGATGATGTCACCCGGCGCCTAACTTACTTTACCTAAGCCGCCTGTTAGGGTTCGGTTAGGGTTCGGGTTCGGTTAGGGTTCGGGTTCGGGTTAGAGTTAGGGTTAGCTGAGGATGATTCATCAGCGGGTCATCTGTTACCGATTAAGGTAACTCAACGTACGGTTAGGGTTTGGGTTAGATTGCCTTACACGACGTCGGTGAGAGACGCCGTACGTTGAATAACTCGTTTTTGTGCTTGAGCTAAAGAATTGGAGATAAACCGCAGTCCAGCTGCGGTGGGCTTATGTCATTAAGCCGCGTGAGCGTAGAGGTTAGCGCCGACCTGCGCCGGCCCTGGAGATGGTTCCAAGCCGCGTACGACTGCCCAAGATGGCTAGCCGCTTGGTTCGTTTCCACGGTCGTGTCATCATGTGAGCACTCCCAAAACGGTCATAACCGGGTCAGTCGCATAAATCCGAATCCCGGACAGGCCGGAATCGAACACGCCATTAATCCCGGACGGTCTCCGGACTCACTCCGGTGTCGCCGGGCTACAGCGGGGATTTGCTTACAGGCGCTCTGGCCGAACGAATCGCCGACCAAACACCAACGTGCGCCGCACGCGACGAAACAACACAGTGTCCCCCTAGCCGAACATTGGTTTATTCGGTGAAGGCGAACGCCGGTGAATGTTCTCGTCATGCTCAATGCGCATAGAAATGCGCGCATCACCAGATATTTCGCGTCCGGCGGCGGCTGTGCCGGGCTGCTGGATTTCGCTTACGCGATCCGCAGCCTCGTTTTCGTCTACCTCCAGTAATACCAGTTTTTTCCAAAGATTTGTTAGGTCGAAAAGATTACGTGTACGTTTCCGTGACACGATCATTCGACGATCCAACAGACCCAGCTTACGAATATCTGGGATCAGCAGGGTGCCTCCGACGCCGTCGGGAACCTCCGTTAAAAGATCCCCTTCGACGTTATCAACAGCGCCCCACTGCCTTGACGGTCGTGGGAAGACCAGTTTCTCGTATGGAGATCCGCGGGCTTCCCCACGCTCGGCTTTTTCATACCAAGCGCGCCAGTAGTTGAATATGGTATCACCTAATTCTTTAGCGTGGAAATAGTTCCAAGCCGGGTTATAATGAGTTTTAAGCACAAGTACGCCCTCGTCATTCGCTGCGTCGTCGTTCTCACTCAGACGTTTTTCCCAGCGGACTTGAAGATTCTGCTTTACCCAATACGTAACCAGGTCACGAGGATAGCCGCGCTTAACATAAAGGGCTACCAAACCCTTTATGGCCTCCAAGTAGGTCGTAAATTTACTACTAAGCACTGCTAACCTCGACATCTCGCCAATAAAAGTCCCGCGCTTAACGTCGCGTGGGTGGCCAGATATCCAAGGAATTCTTTCCATATGGTTACCGGGCTTGCGGTACGGTTGCCAATGTAGGTTCTGACCTTTATGGTCGTCTTCTAATTGGAACGTTGCGTCTAAAAAGACGGCCCGCGAAGATCCGGTTTCCCATTTAATTTCACAGCCATCGAACTTTAATTTATTGTTCATGTATTGCGTCGCATCGGTACCGCTTGACGCGGCGACAATAGCGAAACAATCGTCGATGTATCGACCGTAAAAGGGAATTCTACGATCGGTCAAAACACCAGCATTGTTCTCGAAATGCCAACCGTAAAGGTTGGCGAGATCGGGAGACTCCGGGACGCCCATAGCGAGGCCCCGTAATTGGAGATAATACTCGTTTTGATATTCTGTGACAAGCTGCGTCGAGGATACTCGAAGCGACCGGCTGAATACTTCCGCAAACACGCGTTGGTCACTTCCCCAGTAACCGCGTGAAGATTCAGCTGTTTCGTTGAACGTCATCCAATCAGGGAACGTATGTTCCAGCCACATTTGCTCCACTATAGCTAAACAGGGCTCAAGCGGAATGTTTGGATAAAACGCAACAACGTCACCGGTTACAATATAGTAACGTTGCCCGATTAACGGGGCCGGTAGCTGCAGCTTACTTAATTTTAACACCAAGTCTTTAGTACCATGTATAATGGTTGGCGTCGCTTTGATAAGCGATTTAAGATTTTTGGAAACGAACTTACCACAAGGGCCTGTCAGCACGGAGTGACACGGCACAATCGGCCTGAATCCCGGTGGGTTCTTATGTATTTTGGGAATACCATAGAACATGGGAAACGTGTGTTTCGCGAGCGGTTCCTTAACCTTCGATCGAAGGAATTCTTCAACCTTGTAGGGCGAGAGCAGTAGTGAATCGTCCGACCGTTTCGCTATGGACTGCACCTCAAGTTGTTTCCGATCTAGAATGTGGACAGCTTCGGAGTACGTTAACCTCCGGTAATCAGACTTATTGTCTAAAAGCTTTCTAGTTTGTTTTATGATCCAGCTGCGCTCAGAGATAGCCAGCCCAAGGTTCTTATCAGTAAGAGTGACCACATACTGTCGCTCTTTCAAGAACGATTGAAGTTCGGCAACGTTGGGAGCGAGCGCTTTATCTGGTATCCCACGCTTAACCTCACTGGGTATTTTGGCGATCGTTTCTTTTACGAAGCGCCGGCCCTCAGAGAGTCCGATTTCAATCCACTTTGGCATTTCGGGTGGAGGTTTCTTTTTATAAGACGCCTTCACCTCGTAATCAGGATCATAATACTTATCCCCGTTGCTATTTGCGAAACCATGCTTAATGCGGCGACGCAAGCGCGCTTCGAAATCATCGTACGCAGATTGTATAATTTTAGAAAAACTATACGAGGGGAACATATAACGAAGTCCGACTGATAAGTCATACATGAGACGTTCAGGTACTACGACGCCAGGCGATAGGTGTACAACATTTCTGAATTGGGCGGCCTCGAGAATCTCGACGGGCGTTCGGAAAAGTACATAATCAATCGCACTGGAACGTGTGAGGGTTAGTACGCCGTCGGGTATGGTAGAAGGAGCGCCGTGTACATACTTGTTCACGGTTACGCCTTGCCCTTTCCCTTTCCCACGACGGCCGACTTCTTGCTCGGCGACGACGACGTCTTCTTCGGTTTGGAGGAGCCAGTCCCCTTCTTCGAAGACGCGCCCTTTTTCTTGGGCGTCTCGACGTTCTTCTTCGTCTTCCCAGATCCGGCGCTCTTGAGCGAGAGCTGAAGTTTCTTTTAGAAGGCGGCGTTTGACGCTAGGCAACGCGCTCACCTTCTTGATCTGGGCCTGCAAGTTTTTAACCTTGCCGGCGACGGCCTTGTCGACGAGTGCCTGCGTCGAAGGTCCGGCTTTCGCGGGGTCCTTGTCGACGGGCATGGCATCGTCGGCCGCCTTTGCGACGTCCTTTTTCTTCTCGATCTTGGCGTGCATAGCGTGCGCCTTGTTCTCGGCCATGTCGAGGACGCGGGTGGCGATCGGGAGGAGGTCGGTTAGGAGTTGGTGGAATTCCTCAACCACCGCTTTGTTAACGCCCCACGTAGTCACGCGTATGTCCGCACCCTGGGACGAATCGTCCGTGGGGTTTCCCGCAGCGTCGACGTAAGTCAACGTGGGGATCTTGGACTTCTCCTTCACCTCAGGCCATCGCTTGACAACGACGGACTTGAGGTTCTCGAAGAGGACCGCGGGGGATAACTGCCCATCGAGGTACGTCACCTCGTCGTTCTTGACGTTAAACGCCGAGAGGACGAGTGCCGACTCCGCCGCCTTGATAGACGTGGAGATGGCGGACTGCGTATCCGCGAGTCCTGACGAACCATCACGATACTCCTTGCACGCTTGGAGTATCGGCACCGACAAGCGAAGGTGCGATGGGGCTGTGCCAGCGTTTTTATGCGCTTCCAGCTTGTTACGGCCGGACTTGGCATTCTCGCGTTTTTCAGCGAGGTCGTAGATCTTACGGATCTCGACGCCAAGGGCTTCACGGTAGTTGGGCGGAATCTGATGAATCAGATCCGTCACCGTGATGCACTGCTCGAAGCCGAGTTGGCGAACGAGAGTGCTGGCTTCAGCGTCAGGCTGGATGGCCTTCAGCTGAGCCGCGATTGCCGGAGCAGAAGCTCTGGCGATGGCGAATGCGAGGGGAGTCGAAGAGGAGGCGGTGGCGGATGCGGACATGGCGACTATTGGGGAGTGGCAGTGCTTACTGGGTTAGGGAGGGGAGCCTGACGCGCGCGAGCGAAGCGAGCAGTGCGGCAGGCGACTGCACAAAAGAAAAGGGTAGGCGAAGGGGTGGGTCAACTTGGGCGTTGATTTCTCAACACCCCCCAAGTTTCGTCTACTTATAGACTCTTCAGGACCACTGTATAGTTCATACGACTAGGTTCAAGCCGCGATGGACCGGAACTTCGGCCGTGATCATCGCGTTAAACGAATTTGATGAAACGCGATGCCGTCGCATGGAAGCAACGGCACCTGATGCCAAGCGCCGCCGAAGGCGGCGGATGGCATCAGCTGATGATGGCAACTAACTTTCTTTGACAGCCGGCCCCCGTGGCCGGCCCGATGACTAAAAGTCATCACGTCAAGTAACTTAAACGCTCAACGATCTAATCTAATCGCTAGGGCGCTTATACTAACACCGAAAGGGGAAATGATAACTACCAAGTGACATCACCATCACGTGACCGGGTTCCCCTTAGTACCCGGGCCGACTTGCCCGAATAGGAAACCGCCCCCACCATGGGGACTACTTAAAGGACGACAAAGGCGCCCACCGGCGTCTATTTCAGACGCCGTAGCTAAGCGCGCAGCCCGCCGGTGGACGGACCGGGTGTTCGGTATACGCGCTTAAGTAGACCGGGCCGTAGGTAGCCGTGGTCACGTGGATGATGTCACCCGGCGCCTAACTTACTTTACCTAAGCCGCCTGTTAGGGTTCGGTTAGGGAGGGGAGCCCGACGCGATCGAGCGTTAGCGAGATTTGCGGCGGGCGACGACGTTCGAGAGGGTGTGTCGAAAGACTTGGGCCAACTGGGGCTGGTGAAGAACACCAACCCGCCCAGTTTCGACCTTTTAGCCGGTCTCTTCAGGGCCTATACAGTTCTTTACGATTAAGTTCAAACCCTATCCCAGCGGCGTATCACCGCTTGCACAAGGGACAGGTTTACGAATTCAGCTGACGCGGCGGCGGCCGAAGGCCGCCGTCCTTACCTTCTGCCGATGGGGACGGCTGAAAGCGTAAGACTGATTTGACTCTAAACTTTAACTCGCGGAGCGCCTTACCCCGGCGCTCCGGATGACACAATTAGTATGTGTCACTCGGACCGAGTAAACTAGCGCGCGATCTAATTAAAGACCGGCGCTTGCATACCCCTTAAAGGTTACCTTTTATTCCAGATCACGTGACCATAAGACGCCCTTTAGGCGCTAAAGACTTCCCCGGATAGGATCCGGACCCACCATGGGGGTAGCTAGGCGCCCCTTTCGGGCGCTTCGCCGGAACACGTGCCCCGCCTGTTACCGGTCAGGGTGTTCGGTTCACGTGCCCAATCAATTTATAGGGAAAAAAAGAGGGGGGTAAGGGTTAGGCCTTCGGCTAAGGCCTTAGGGCTTTGTTCCCGGACCCCGAAAAGTGCCAATTTTGGCATGTCATGCGGGGTCTACCACGCGGGCTACCACCTTTGTGGTAGCCCGCGCCACTGCGGGGATTTATAGGGAAAAAAAGAGGGGGGTAAGGGTTAGGCCTTCGGCTAAGGCCTTAGGGCTTTGTTCCCGGACCCCGAAAAGTGCCAATTTTGGCATGTCATGCGGGGTCTACCACGCGGGCTAGCACAAAGGTGGTAGCCCGCGCCACTGCGGGGATGTGTGCCCAGTGTGCGCGGTCTAGCACAAAGGTGGTAGACCGCGCATGGCATGGCGCACTCGCGCGGTCTACCACCTTTGTGGTAGCCCGCGCCACTGCGGGAGATGTGTGCCCGGTGTGCGCGGTCTAGCACAAAGGTGGTAGACCGCGCATGGCATGGCGCACTCGCGCGGTCTACCACCTTTGTGGTAGCCCGCGCCACTGGGGGATGTGTGCCCGGTGCGCGGGCTAGCACAAAGGTGGTAGACCGCGCAAGATGTGGCCAACTCGCGCGGGCTACCACCTTTGTGGTAGCCCGCGCCACTGCGGGAGATGTGTGCCCGGTGTGCGCGGTCTAGCACAAAGGTGGTAGACCGCGGATGGTATGGCGATGCCTCTGCCCGATATGCTGCTGAACACAGGGACATATCTGGCACTGCTGGAACATCTCTCCCCTGGGTCAGTCTCCTATGACCCTCGCCCAGAGGATGTCCGCTTGTGCTGTCTCCCGCCTATGTGATAAACTGCACCATTGTGAATATGTGTGCTCGATGTGCGCGGTCTACCACATGGAATGGGAGACCGCGCATGGCATGACGCACTCATGTGGGCTACCTATGTGGTAGATTGCGCAACAAAAACACCCAGTCCTACCAGAATGTCAGTGCATTATAGAGTGCGAGACTGGCTGCAGCTCAGAGTCAAACATATACTCTCAGCAGTCCGGGACATAGAACAATGTATCAAAGTGCGATTGCGGTACATTATGTGTGCCCAGGATGTATATAGCACATTGTGCAACAGCCAGTAGCTCTGAATACGAGGAGGGAGTCCTTACGTCCATCTGCACAGCCTCACATGCTAAACCGAGCAATGCAGACTCCAAAAACGACTGGGCGTCACCTGCGCGGTGTGGATTATTGCCGCTATTGATATTGCAATGAGGCGATCATGTGGAAGGACATTGTCGCTTAGTGCAGGCGAAGGGGCGGCGGAGGCGAAGGGGACGATGCCAGCATTTTTGCGGGGGTCTCTGCCCATCGCTACACCGACGCACGCCTGCGCAAGAGTCCATTCCCCATGTCGCAGTCCAGTCTCGCATTTACGTTCTGTACTTCTTCGCCGAGTACGCTCCGCGCGGGGTTTGCAAGATTTATTGCAGAGTTGGCAAACCTTCCGGACGCGAGCCCGACGTTAACATTCCACCTGGACGACGCGGACGCGCTGTCAGCATACACGGAGCTGCTAGAGGCGATCGCTCCGGAAGGGGCGGTGTCGCTGCACGTTCCGCATTTGCGGACACTAGGCCCGCTGTCCTCGATCCTGGAGCGGTGGACGGAGGTGAAGTGTGTGCACCTATCGCTGGATGCGACGGACGGGTCCCCATTCAGCTTTGGGACGCGGTTTGTCGCGCCGCTGCAACCGGAGGCAAAGTTCCCGCTGCCAGTGATGCCTGGGGTGGAACTGCTGATTGTCAGTATTCCGGATCGGACTGTTGAAATGGTACGTGGGCCTTACCAGGGTGCGCGACGGAAAACGGCCTGGTTCGCTAACATTGTTGGGCTACGGTATGTTAGGCGGACATTGGGGCTCTTTTGGAGAATGTAGCCTATGCCTTCCCTGCTCTACACACCGTGCATATCGACCAAGACGCGGCGGGCATGGAGGATTGCGTAGGTGGGGTTCCGTTCACGCCACGGAAGTGGATCGAAAGTATATTCGCTTTTCTCCGGAACCCATACTTTACTTTTGAGCATTTGGTGTGGGGGCGATGGATATTTGACGGCGCGCATCGTTGTTTCCATGGGATCGAGGATGTGAACTTTGTTTCGCATTACATGGAGTATGTGTTTCCTAGAATAGTGGGTATGTCTTGTAGATGCGATGACTGCGGGCGGGGTTAGTAGCGACGATATAGTATTATTCTAAGGGAACGCGTGGAGGGTGTGCGGTGTAGCATGCGGGTGGTAGACTGCGTTCGCGAGGAAATATATATCGACGGTGAGCGGTGTAGCATGTAGGTGGTAGACCACGTTCGCGAGGAAATATATATCAACGGTGAGCGGTGTAGCATGTAGGTGGTACACCGCGTTCGCGGGGCACATGCGACAGTGTGCGGTGTAGCATGTAGGTGGTACACCGCGTTCGCGAGGAAATATATATCAACGGTGAGCGGTGTAGCATGTAGGTGGTACACCGCGTTCGCGCGGGCAGATGCGACAAGTGTGCGGTGTAGCATGTAGGTGGTACACCGCGTTCGCGAGGAAATATATATCAACGGTGAGCGGTGTAGCATGTAGGTGGTACACCGCGTTCGCGCGGGCACATGCGACAAGTGTGCGGTGTAGCATGTAGGTGGTACACCGCGTTCGCGAGGAAATATATATCAACGGTGAGCGGTGTAGCATGTAGGTGGTACACCGCGTTCGCGCGGGCAGATGCGACAAGTGTGCGGTGTAGCATGTAGGTGGTACACCGCTCAGAAGGGAGGAGTTGGTTGCATGTATTGAATATTAACGGATGTTATGCGCATGGTGAGCGGGTCGAACAAAATACATTTGAGGTATGTAGCTAAACAGGCAGGGTCGGGGGACATATGCGCAGACTGCGCGAGACTTGGAGGCCAAACGCGCGAGACATGCGCGCAACCCGCGCGTGGAGTGAGAGAGACGCGCGAGACATGCGAGATGCGCGCTTGAGACGCGCATGAGACGCGCGAGCGGGCGCCGACCGCGACCGGCGGCACCGAAGCAGCGGGTCAGTCGCCAGCTGGCGCTGCGCGCTGGCAGAGCTCTCACTCTTGTCCCTCCATCTTCTCTGGTTCTCCGTCGGCTTCTTGCGAACAGTCCCTCTTCCCACAGTACTGCGGAACACTCTCAGATCTCTCAGCAATGCCACCGAAGCCGAGGCCGGCAGTAAGTTGTTTGATTGTTACATTGAAGAGCAGTCGCGCTGATCTATGGACACAACACATCTTCAGGGCGCGAGCGCGCAAGACGAGGGTGCGAACGCGGCGACCGTGACCGCGACGAACGCGAAGGGTGCTGCACCGAAGAAGGCTGCGGGCAAGGGCGCGAAGGGGAAGGGCAAGGGGAAGGGCAAGGGCGATGCGGAGGATGAGGAGAACGCGGACCGTAGCGGCGTGGAGGAGGCGGATGATGATGAGGAGGGTGGAAAGGTGAGTGCCCTGCGCGGTTGAGCGTGATCGCGCGGACGCGCTGCTGATCAGCATTGGTCGCGCTAGGGGAAGAAGAAGGGCGGCGCGAAGAAGGGCAAGACCAAGCAGCTCTTCATTGCGGAGTCGAACTTCAAGGGCTTCAAGCTCACGTCGAACCTGGAACAGCAGGACTTTGCGGAGGTGCACAAGGAGCGGAGCGTGCAGCTGTCTGTGAAGTGTCGGCTGGGGTACGCGTTCATGGACCTCGTCCACCCTCCGGACGTTCAGCTGCACTTTGGCCGCTACAACAACCGTCCGCTCGACCAGGCGCGCGTGAAGGAGCTCGCGAAGGGCTTCAGAGAGCAAGGGATTGCGCCGTGGCAGGATCCGATCCCGATCATGGCGCCACGCGCGTGGATCGACAAGGCGTCGCTCGAGGTGCAGTGGATGGAGGGACGGTCGGAGAAGATGGTTGCGTTCACGGAGGCGGCGAAGGGTGAGTGGATCGACGTTCTGGGCGGACACCACCGGCGCGCGGCGTACGTCGAGTACGTGCATTCGCTTCAACAGGACCTCGAGGCCGCGCAGAAGAATGTCACGAAGCTGCACAGCAACAAGAGGCTCGACGCGAACGTGAAGCAGGAGGAGCTGAAGAAGTGGGAGAAGGAAGTGGCGAACCTGCGCGCGAAGGTGCAGGAGCCGACGGTGTGGGAGGTGGTGGTCTACGCGATGGGTGAGTGATCTTTGTGTGCGCGGGGGGGGCGGGGGACGGACGCTCGCTGACTATGAGTACGCCTGCAGAGGATGTTACGGACGAGCTGGGTGCGTTCCTGTCGCGCAACGACGAGACTCCCCACCACCGCGAGACGGACATGGAGAAGTTCTGGCGGTACCTCGCGGTGATTCGGCAGTTGCGCACGAGGGAGGCGCCGACGGTGGCCATTGGGAGCTCGGAGTGGACGCGGTTCGTCGCGAAGCGGATTCCTGTGACGATTGGGCAGAAGGGGTTTGGGACGCTCTACAACGAGCCGCGCAGCTGGGACTTCATCAACCTGATTGTGAAGTTGGTGCCGCTGCGTCCGATGTTTCCGATCGAGGTTCTGCGACGTCGTGTGCGGTCGGTCGACGGGGTGCATGCGGTGTCACCGGGGGAGAAGCCTGGGAAGCGCAAAGGGAAGGCTGTGGACACGCGCGCGCCGGACACCGCGGGAGGGGTGAGTGCGAACGATTGTTGGGTGTGCGCGGATGGACGCTGACTTGGTGGACGCAGCTGTGGGTGGATCTGTTGGAGCCGATCATTGAGGACATGGTCTTCATTGCGACGTCTGGGAAGTGGTCGGAGGACAACGTCGTCATGCGGAACTACAAGATCTTCCTTCGGGCGTCGACGGGTCAGCGGCGGAGCAAGGACGCGGGCGCAAAGGTGGAGGCGTACAAGTTGTACTTGAAGAAGTACCTTGAGGAGGGCGAGGTCGACCAGGCGGTGTGGCCGACGTACTTGCTGGAGAAACTCGACGAAGTGTACGTGCAGCGCGTCCAGCCTGCGATGGAGTCGTTCATGAACCGATCGACGGACGTGTGGGCGAAGGCGATGGAGGCGTACTGGAAGGACGCGGACGCGGTGATGGAGATGGTGTGGAGCGGCGGGGTGCGGTATGGATCGTGGCGACCGGAGACGGGCGAGACGATGCGTGGCGCGCCCGGGCGACTTTCGTGGGTGAAGCAATGTCGCTGTGCCGGGATGCGGTTCGACATTCCGCTGGTCAGTGCGACGTTTGTGCAAGACCTGTATGCGACGTTTGCGGAGGTGTCCTATGGGATTCAATGGGTACGTGGCATATACTGGTTATTGTGAGGACACGCGGGCGATCTACCTGGAAGGTGGTACACCGCGCTGGGGGAGAGGAGGGTCGCGGTCTCGCGGTCTACCACCTTCGTTGTACACCGCGCTGGGGGGAGGAGGAGGGGTGCGGTCGCGCGGTGTAGCAGGAAGGTGGTAGACCGCGCTGGGGGAGGAGGAGAGGTGCGGTCGCGCGGTGTAGCAGGAAGGTGGTAGACCGCGCTGGGGGGAGGAGGAGAGGTGCGGTCGCGCGGTCTACCACCTTCCTGGTAGACCGCGCTGGGGGAGGAGGAGAGGTGCGGTCGCGCGGTCTACCACCTTCCTGGTAGACCGCGCTGGGGGAGGAGGAGAGGTGCGGTCGCGCGGTGTAGCAGGAAGGTGGTACACCGCGCTGGGGGAGGAGGAGAGGTGCGGTCGCGCGGTGTAGCAGGAAGGTGGTACACCGCGCTGGGGGAGGAGGAGGGGTGTGGTCGCTCGGTCTACCACCTTCCTGGTAGACCGCGCTGGGGGAGGAGGAGAGGTGCGGTCGCGCGGTCTACCACCTTCCTGGTAGACCGCGTTCTCATTGATATTTTCCCTCTGCTTTCCGTCGACGTTGCGCGATCAAATACTGATATTGTCCCTCCGTCATTAGATCAGTCGCCAGGTCGACCCAATGGTCGACAGGATCGCGCTGTCGAACTACCGCTGGGTGTTCGACCATACCTCCAACCTCCGCGAGTTCTTCATGAACAGCCACCTCACCGCGTACTCTTCGGAGCAGCCCAACAACGTATGTACATGCGCTTGTCGAACGTTCGTTACACAGAAAGCTGACGTTGATCGCCTATCTGCAGTTCTACCTCTGGCTATTCCAGAACATGGATCTCGTCCGCATGGTCGACCAGATCATCGCGGCCACGGTCGTCAAGCCGGAGTGGGAGGTCGTCCTCAACGCGCAGCCGAGCTTCTGGCAGAACGCCGCGGACGTCCTCATGAAGCGTGACGTGAAGCGCGACGGAAAGCGCGAGGGCAAGCAAGAGGCGAAGCGCGAGGTCGAGGAAGAGCCGCCCACCTTGGACGAGCGCATATTCAAGGTCTTCGACAGCGACTGCCCCAACGACCTCCCCACCCAGCTGGTCAAACTCAGCAAGGCGATCGAAGGTATCGTCCCCGCCTCCGCGCTCGATACAGACAACGGTGTGCGGACTTTGTACGTCCCTCGCATGCCCGGCGGCAAGCCCCTCAACGTCTCGCTCTCCACCCGTAAGGAACATCCGTCGCTCACCCTCCTGCTCGTCAACGCCGTCTCCTTCTACGCCGTCCTCGAACACAAGGCGCGTCCCGTCAGCATCTGTCGCCTCGCCGTCTCCCTCTATCTCCATCACTACATCTACAAGAGGACGATGGACGAAATGCTCCAGCACGACTGCGCGCGCGCCCTCCGCTTCCGCCTCGCGACGTACCTGCGCGAGAACCGTCAGCGCACGGTTCGGACGCAGATGGTCGAATGGATCCTGGGTCCCGCGGCGAGCAGCGCGTCACAAGTGGAGGACGAGCAGCAGCTGCTGAGGCAGAGGGAGCGCGAGAAGTTCGTCATGTGGGACGCGGGCTTCGTTTCGTGGTGCGACCCCAGCGACGAATTCAGCGAGAGCGCGGCGACGACGCCGGAGGAGCGCGCGCGGCTCCAGGCGATGATCAACATGAAAGGGCGTTGGTCGAAGTACAAGGAGGACATCAAGAAGCTCCACAAGGTCCTCATGGAGTCGACGATTGCGCGGTACAGGCCGACGACGCGCAACGTCGTGGAGAAGCGCGTTGCGGACCTCTTCGACCAGCTCGTCTCGGTGCGTGTCGCCCTTGTCCGCTCAACGGCTTTGTTCTTTGCGCTTCCGCTGACTTACCCCCCTTCACTTAGGGTTAGGGTTAGGGTTAGGGTTAGGGTTAGGGAGGGGAGCCCGACGCGATCGAGCGTTAGCGAGATTTGCGGCGGGCGACGACGTTCGAGAGGGTGTGTCGAAAGACTTGGGCCAACTGGGGCTGGTGAGGAACACCAACCCGCCCAGTTTCGACCTTTTAGCCGGTCTCTTCAGGGCCTATACAGTTCTTTACGATTAGGTTCAAACCCTATCCCAGCGGCGTATCACCGCTTGCACGAGGGACAGGTTTACGAATTCAGCTGACGCGGCGGCGGCCGAAGGCCGCCGTCCTTACCTTCTGCCGATGGAGACGGCTGAAAGCGTAAGACTGATTTGACTCTAAACTTTAACTCGCGGAGCGCCTTACCCCGGCGCTCCGGATGACACAATTAGTATGTGTCACTCGGACCGAGTAAACTAGCGCGCGATCTAATTAAAGACCGGCGCTTGCATACCCCTTAAAGGTTACCTTTTATTCCAGATCACGTGACCATGAGACGCCCTTTAGGCGCTAAAGACTTCCCCGGATAGGATCCGGACCCACCATGGGGGTAGCTAGGCGCCCCTTTCGGGCGCTTCGCCGGGACACGTGCCCCGCCTGTTACCGGTCAGGGTGTTCGGTTCACGTGCCCAGTCAATAGGCGCCATGGGTTGTCCCACGGTGTTGTGACCTTAGAATAAACCCTCGAAGTAAACCAGCGCCTGTTAGGGTTAGGTTAGGGTTCGGGTTAGGGTTTGGGTTAGAGTTAGGGTTAGGGTTAGGGTTAGGGTTAGGGTTAGGGTTAGGGTTAGGGTTAGGGTTAGGGTTAGGGTTAGGGTTAGGGTTAGGGTTAGGTTTAGGGTAGG
>JACDTU010000039.1:0-44119 GCA_022376465.1 Cubamyces lactineus
ACGAGGACGAGGTACGCTCGGATGGTGGATGGTCCATTCCCTCGACTGACCCTTGGAAGGTTTCCACTCCTGATCCTGAGGAGGAAGCCATCAAATGGGGTCCGACTTCAGTTGAGGGGTCGACCCCGACCCTATCCTCCTCAAGTTCTGACTCCTCCTATTCGGAAGTCGAGTCTTTCGACTTACTCCCTGAGCTCGAACAACTAGAGCTTAGCACGATCGACGAGCTCTCGGAAGAGGAGTTCCACGAAGCCCTGAAAGTCGCAGTAAGGGCCCCTTCCCCGCCTCCTCCTCCCCCGACTACGATCACCAAGCACGTCGAGGAACCCCATGGACGATGCGGTTTCTTTCGTGGAACCGGAGAAGATCGGTTCGGATACATCAACTCTCGAGGCGACATTTTCATGGTCCCCAACAGTTCCTTCGGCATCTCTGACGTTCGGATCATGGTCGCATACCATCTCCGATGGCCGGAAGCTTCAGTCAGGACCACCCAAGCCGCCTCCCTACTCATCGACGATGTCATCGCCCGGCGTGGAAATTACCCCGCCTTCAAGGTCGACGCTGAACGCATCACGACTACTTATCGCGAGGCTTTAGGCATGTCGGCGGCAGAGACTGCTCAATGGGACTGCATTCGAGCAGTAGGTAGCGATGCGGAGCTCGTCCAGATCTCCCTGGATGTCTTCCGTCCTGAGGTCGTCGAGAGAAACAATGCCATCGTTCACCTCTAAGGTCGAGGACGACCTTCAGCGGAGGGGGAGCTGATGTTACGAATGTACAATAGGTATTGCGACGTCTCGACGAACTGGTAACGGTTTCTAGTACTTACTCTGTACGATACAAGTATGGTAGGCTCTGGGACTCCAGCTACGATTGTATATGGCGGATTCTATGGAACAGTCTCGTATTATCTAGGATGCTCTAGGACTTTCCATGCACAGTTACTTCTGCACAGTGCACAGTCGCTTCCGCCTAGTGCACAGCAGCACTGCCACAGTGTTACTAGGTTCGACTAGCGCTGACTACTACGCACCAGAAAGTCCTTGTATACGCTAGAACGTTCTGTCTACAGGCTGGTATACATGTATATAAGAGGCGACGCCATAGAGCGACCCTCAGCTTTCAGTCTCTTCGCGAAATACGACTTTGGTTGCTCGTTAACTCGCTTTCAACTGTAAATACTACTACGCGCTTATCTTCGACAAGCTAGGGCTAGTAGCTGAATAGATACAAGCTCTCTATTCATTGACGTCTTAAGGCTTGATAGTTTAAGAGTCACGCTCGAAAGCGTAACAGAGGTTGGATGTACGACGGTCGATCATGTACGCTCCGTCGTCGACCAATCTAGCGCTCGGGTGAATGTGGAGGCCGTGCGGTCCCGCCCCAACACAAGGGCGCGGCTGACACGATCACCCGGGAGGACATGTGGCCCACTTGACGCAAGGACGCGGTCTTCGCCGACCTGCGGCGAGTTTGAGGCACGCGTCCTGTATTGCGGGCTTTCGGGTGGTAGACAAGTAGGCAGTTGAACGCATGCTGGCTACCAGGACCATGAGGGAGGGCGCAGAGAATACATATTCATGTAACGTCCGCCCTACGAATGTATACGTAGGGATAGAGATGTGTGCTAGCTGGTCAGATTCTCGACGGCGACGAGGACGGGCCTCCAAGTGATCGCGCACCTCATCGCCGAGGTAGCGCCCTGTCCTGCGCGTTTTTCTCCGCCCCTCTGCATCCCTTCTCTACGGTCTATGCCTGCCACGCCGCGCAAGAAGCGCAAGCTAAACAACGAATGGGGAGATGAGGAACTGCTGGGCGATGCGATGGACTCCCGCGGCAGGGCGCACACTTCTACACCCACCAAGAGAGCATGGCTTTCTCACCGCGCTCCGGTGCGTCCTGGCGCGGTTGGTCTGCAGAATGCCACTGCGTTCTCGTTGGGCGCGGGTGCGCCATCTCACGCGATATTCAACCTCACGCCAGAGCGCATTCCTGCTCCATCGTTTGGGCCGGCAAGAACGACGCACGCGACCGCTGCACGGGCCACGCTCGCTTCGACCACGACGCCCACAGCCTCTGCATCGATGCCTGCGCGCATACGTACCCCCACATGCGCTGACCCTCTCTCCTCGACGTCTCTCGATTACGCTGCCGGCTATCCACCGTCCTATGTTCCAACAAGCGTACATGACCCGCCTGTTGGCGGCGAGGCGGACACGGATGTCATCTCCACTGTGGTTGCAGGACCATCGGGGACAGCAGCACCGGCGGCGCAGGAGAGAAAAAAGGCGAAGGTGAACAACACCGTGGTAAGTAATAATTCTTTGCGAAGAGCTCAAACCCTGACGGCGCCAAAGAAACCGTCTGTTACGCTTTCGAGCGTGACTCTTAAACTATCAAGCCTTAAGACGTCAATGAATAGAGAGCTTGTATCTATTCAGCTACTAGCCCTAGCTTGTCGAAGATAAGCGCGTAGTAGTATTTGCAGTTGAAAGCGAGTTAACGAGCAACCAAAGTCGTATTTCGCGAAGAGACTGAAAGCTGAGGGTCGCTCTATGGCGTCGCCTCTTATATACATGTACATCAGCCTGTAGACGGAATGTTCTAGCGTATACAAGGACTTTCTGGTATGTAGTAGTCAGCGCTAGTCGAACCTAGTAACACTGTGGCAGTGCTGCTGTGCGCTGCGCAGAAGCGCCTGTGCACTGTGCATAACGACTGTGCACTGTGCAGAAGTGACTGTGCATAGAAAGTCCTAGACAACACAAGACTGTTCCATAGAATCCGCCATATACAGTCGTAGCTAGAATCCCAGAGCTCGCCATACTCGTATCGTACAGAGTAAGTACTAAGAAATGTCACTAGTTCGTTGAGACGACGCAATACCTATCGTACATTCATAACATCAGCTCCCCCTCCGCTGAAGGTCGTCCTCGACCTTAGAGGTGAACGATAGCGTTAGTTCTCTCGACGACCTCCGGACGGAAGACGTCCAAGGAGATCTCGACGAGATCTGCGTCGCTACCTACTGCTCGAATGCAGTCCCATTGAGCAGTCTCCGCCGCTGACATGCCTAAAGCCTCGCGATACGTAGTCGCGATGCGTTCAGCGTCGACCTTGAAGGCGGGGTAATTTCCACGCCTGGCGATGACGTCGTCGATGAGTAGGGAGGCGGCTTGGGTGGTCCTGACCGAAGCTTCAGGCCATCGGAGATGGTATGCGACCATGATCCGAACGTCAGAGATACCGAAAGAACTGTTAGGGACCATGAAGATGTCGCCTCGAGAGTTGATGTAACCGAAACGATCTTCTCCGGTTCCTCGAAAGAAACCGCACCGTCCATGGGGTTCCTCGACGTGTTTGGTGATTGCAGTCGGGGGAGGAGGAGGCGGGGAAGGGGCCCTTACTGCGACTTTCAGGGCCTCGTGGAACTCATCTTCAGAGAGTTCGTCGATCGTGCTAAGCTCGAGGTGTTCAAGCCCAGGTAAGGGGTCGAAAGACTCGACTTCCTCATAAGAAGAGTCGGAGCTCGAGGAAGATAGGGTTGGAGTCGACCCTTCAACTGTCAGACCCCATTTGATAGCTTCCTCCTCGGGGTCAGGAGTGGAAATCTTCCAGGGGTCAGTCGAGGGAATAGACCATCCGCTATCGGAGCGTACCTCGTCTTCGTCCTCTTCCTCATCTGAGGAGTCAACCTCAATAGGCTGAGGGTAGTCGTCAAGACGCTGCGGCCAAAAGACATGCCCCCAGCTATGTGTGCCGTGTTGATTGCGCAGGGGCATTAAGTCCGAGAGGGCCCCCGCGACCTGGGGGTTAGCGAGCATAGATAGCACCTTCTCTGCTCCTTGGATTACAGCGTGGTAAGCCTCGCTCGCAACTTGATCCACTTTCTTCTTCTCCGATCTGGGCGCCGACGTCTTCTTGTTGTATCGGACGAGAACCGAGTACGAGGGAGCGGCCCTAGCGAGGGCGCGATAGACGTCGATGAGGTCTTTGACCTCAGGGAGATGGGCAATCCGGGCCTCGACATGGCTGTAGAGGTCGGGGTGCACAATGACCCAACCAATACGATCAGCGAGAGTGCCTTCGTCGTTGCACGAGACAGTGTGTCGGGGGAGATGGTTGTAGAACACCGTCCATCGTTCCCGAATGAAGTTGGGAGGACGGGGAATGTTGCGACGAGTAGCCTCAGAGAAACGACGACCAGTAAGACGAGTTTGAGTGTGAACCATTGTGAGAGTATGAAAAATTGTTTGGAAAATCTGAGAATATTCGAGGAAATGTTCGAGTGGGCAGTGGGTTGAGTCTTTCACGACAACTTGTGCCTCTTCTTATAGTTGCGCAAGATCGACTGCGCATTCTTGAGATGTTTTTCTGGTTCCCAAGAATTCTCCGACGCAGGCCAGCCCTTCCAAGCCACTAGGTACTGTTTTCGGGTACCTCGGGTACGGTGGCTTAGGATTGCTTCTATCTCCCATTCTTCTCCTTCTGTTGATTCTGGAGTGGGAATCGGTGGAGGTCGGACGTAGTCTGGTCCGTGCTCCTTAGTTGTGTGGTACGGAGTAAGTAGCGCTGCATGGAAAACGGGGTGTATCTTCCATTTCTCCGGGAGTTTTAATTTGAATGTAACCGGTCCCAAGACCTTGACGATCGCGAACGGTCCCACCCGTTTTGGAATCAACTTCCTAGAGACATATGGAAGCCTGAGGTTCTTTGTATCGAGAAGAACCTTGTCTCCAAGCTTCAGCGGAACTTGAGCAGCGGGGAGCCTTTTTGACATGGCTGCGGCGGCCTGCGCGTGCGCAGCTATTGTATTCTCCCTGGCTTCCTGAAGACTTTGAAGCCTCTGCTCCGTACTTGGATGTTTTGGGGTGGTTCGGACTGTCCCAGCGGCCTCTGGCTGAAACCCGTAGAGGAGCTCAAACGGGGATTTTCCCGTGACAGAGTGTGTCCGCTGATTGTGCGCGAATTCGAATTGAGGCAGCAATTTGGCCCAGTTCTCCGGATTATTAGCACAGTAGAGCCGAAGTGCTAAGTCGAGTTCTTGATTGACTCGTTCCGTTTCCCCATCTGTCTGCGGATGGTAGGCCGTGCTGAGTGCCGTTTCAATTCCAAGGCTGTTGTGTAGTTCTTTGAATGCCTTGGATATGAATTGCGGTCCTCGATCCGAGATGACCTTCGCAGGTAGTCCGAATCTGCGATATACGTCCCTTTGCAGAATATCCATGGCTCCTTCCGCCGTAATATTCTTGGTGCAAGGGGAAAATACCGCTGCCTTTGATACATCATGATCGACTACCACTTGGATGGCATTGAATCCATCCGACTCTGGTAGATCCGTGATATAATCCATGGTAATTGTCCGGAAAGGCCTAGTGTCCCCACTGTGTTGAATGGGAATTAAGCCTGGTTTAATGGGATGCGTATTGACCTTGCTTGTTTGGCAAGCGGCGCAACCTTTGACATATTGCGCAATGAATTTCCGCATGCCTGGCCACATATATTCCCGTTTAACCAGATCGTAGGTTTTCTGGACTCCTGGGTGTCCCATAATCGGTGCGTCGTGATGCATCTTGACTATATCACGATACAATTGATTATCTGGTGGCACATATACCCTGTTCTTGTACAGGAGTATTCCGTCGTCGTCGGACCAATCTTCTGGTTTGCCGAACTCTGGGCGTTTGGTAGCCTTTCCTTTTAGGGTAATGTACTCTACTACCGAGCTGTCCCGTAG
The DNA here is from genome assembly GCA_022376465.1 of Cubamyces lactineus. Classification (NCBI taxonomy): domain Eukaryota; kingdom Fungi; phylum Basidiomycota; class Agaricomycetes; order Polyporales; family Polyporaceae; genus Cubamyces; species Cubamyces lactineus. The sequence continues at coordinate 5,741 of JACDTU010000039.1, forward strand.
CTTGCTATCGCGGATGCGCTCTTGTAGCTCAACGTTGACAGCTTTGGCAAAAAGTTCTGGTCCTAGTAATACGACGTCCTTGTTGTCATTTTCCCCCCCGTCATGCCCTGATCTCCGAGAAAGGGCGTCTGCTTGAGTGAGGGATTTTCCGGGTTGGTGCTTGATTACGATGTTGAACTCCGAGAGGAATAAATGCCATCGTGCTTGTCTGCGATTTAACTTCTGCGCCGTACGGAAGTAGGTCAGATTTTTGTGATCTGATAGAATTTCTGTAGGGTGTGGGGAACCCTGCAAAAAATGCCGCCATGCTTCGAGGGCTCGAACAATGGCCAGCAATTCCCTATCATAAATCTGATAGTTCCGTTCTGCAGGAGTAAAGGACTTGGACAAATAGGCACAAGGATGCCATAGTCCGTCCTCTCCTTGCTGTCGTAGTACAGCACCTGTTGCGACCTTGGAAGCATCGCACTCAATTTGAAACGGTTTCTCCGGATCCGGGATTTGCAGGATCGGTTCTTCAGTAAACCGCTTCTTGAGTGTGTCGAATGCTTTCTGACAATCAGGGGTCCACAGAAAAGGCTGGTCCTTCTTGGTTAATTCCGTGAGGGGTCGGACTATCTTTGAATAATCCCGAATGAACCGTCGGTAGAAATTACCGAACCCCAGGAATGCCTGAACCTGCTTGACTGTTTTCGGTGGTTCCCACTCGATAATTGCCTTGAGCTTTACTGGATCCATAGCGACTACTCCTGGCCGGATTATTGATCCTAGGAATTCGACTTCTTGTCTGTCGAATTCGCATTTTTCCGCCTTAAGGAATAGATCACTGTCTTGAAGTCGCTGTAAAGCTCTTCGCGTCCGCTCATGGTGATCCTCGACATTGTCTGAGAATATCAGGATGTCGTCCATGTAAATGACCATCCATCCTTCCTGGAGCATGTCTCGGAAGAGGTCGTTCATCATGTTCTGGAATGTGGCCGGTGCATTGCACAGACCAAAAAACATGACTGTTGGTTCGAACAATCCACTGGGTGTTATAAACGCAGCTTTCCACTCATCGCCCTCCTTGATGCGCACATTATTGTACCCTGCTCGCACGTCGAGTTTGGTGAATATTGTGGCCCCCTTCAGCCGGTCAATGATGTCGCTGATGAGCGGCAAGGGATATGCGTTTTTGATAGTCCCCTCGTTAAGAGCCCTGTAGTCTTGAACAGGTCGAAGACTCCCATCCTTTTTGGTGACAAAGAAAAATGGCGAGGCTAGTGGAGACTTGGATTTTCGAATGTAGCCCTTCTCAAGGTTCTCCGCAATGAATTTGTCGAGTTCTATACGTTCCGTATAGGTCAGAGGGTAGATTTTCCTCCAAGACCCCTTGGTATGATGGTCGAAGTCCTTCTTGAATTCGATCGCATGGTCCCATGGTCTCGAGGGCGGAAATCTACTTGCTGCCTTTTTCTCAAAGACCTGTCGATAGTCCTTTACAAAATCAGGTAGGATTTCGTCCAAGGTCTTCTCCTTCTGGTCTTTCTTCGCTGCTATAGCGATCTCCGTAGACTTATTAATCTTTCGGATTTTCTTCTTGCGGTACCATAGCTCAATGGCACTCGAAGGATTAAATGTAAGCCTTTCGGAGTCGGGGTCTGCATCGTCCTCGTCCGGTATAGCACGTACGAACGATATGACCAGGTCTTGATTTAGAGGTTTTACTGGGAAGTTCCACAGCATCCCTTCGGGTGGGTCGTGCTCGCATTGGTATTTATAGATCTGCTGCTGCTTCTTGATAATATCCGACTTGAAAGTAATGCGACCACTTTCCCAGTCGATATTAGGATTGTACTTGCGTATCCATGGCATGCCGAATAGGACATCGTCCCGCCCAATGTCGGCCACATACCAATTTGTTGGAAGCTTCTTCCCATGGAGATTAAATGTCCCTTCCACCCGATGGGTAATGGTCCCCATACTATTAACGCTATCGTCCGCGTTCCGGAAAGTCAGAGTCTTTGGTAGTCTGACTGTCGGAAGATTGTACTTGTCCACAATCTTTTTATTGACGATTACTGCGTCCGCACCAGTGTCGAGGAGTCCCTTGATTTCGACGGCTTTGTCTTGAACCTGCATGTAACCGGGTATCAGCAGAGCACTGCGTCTCCGCTCTGTATTGGTTACAATAGTTACATGCAGTTCCTTGGGCAAATCAGGCGTCGAGTCTGCTTGCCTGCCTAAAAACCCGTCTCGAAATCTGTAGCCCTGAGTGCGTTAATAGAAATATTGTCCTCTTCGTCCTCGTCGTCCTCTTCGTCTGAGATCTCCTCAGACTCGTCCTCTAAGTCCTCGTCGGTAACCTGTCGTACCTTCCGACTGACAGGTTTGCCGGGCTTCTTAGGTTTAGAAGGACAGTCTCTGGAAATATGTCCCGGCTTCCTGCACCGGAAACATAGTCCCTTGTCTTGCAGCTCCTGTCTCTCCTTGACAGAGAGCTTGTTAATATCGAGCGAGTCGTCCTCGATATTAACCGTCTTGACATTCTTCTTAGTCTTCAAGGTTTTGGCCTTGCGTCCTCTGCGATTAGCCAAAATCTTCTCCGTAAGGTGATAGCTATGGTCGATCTCCTTAGTCCTAGTCATCCACTCTTCAATGGTCGTCGGCGGAGGGTACGACATGGATATCTTCTTCAGTAAATATTCTGGAAGCGCATTCCTGTACAGGGCCAGTTGCGCTGCTGGGTCCAGAATTTTTCCCTTAAGAGCTAGATCCATGAACCTCGCATTGAACTCATCGACTGAAGAGTAGTCCTTGAGCTGTATCGTCGTGAGATTAACCATAGAGTCATCCACCTCGTCTACTGGGGCAAATGCGAGCAGGAAATTCCTCTTGAAGACCGGCCAAGAGTCAAATCCTCGATAGACTCCCGGTCTGATTTCCTCTTCAGCTCGCTGAATTGTGATGTCCTTCCAGTAGTTTATATTGTCCCCTTCCATGAAGGATAGGGCCGTCGCCACCTTCGTGTAATCATTAACGAAGTCGTGGGGTCGCGCCGTGAACAACAGGAACAGTTGATTGAGGAAGGACCTGGTTTTGTCTCGGTCTCCGTTGAAGACCTCAGGGTCCTTGATCTTGCCCTTTCCGTGTCCTTGCGGCGCATTTCCTGGAGCTTCTTGCGGTTCCGGGTCTGGGTCTGGTCCTGGTGGTCCTCCTCCTGGGGAGTAGGGATCTGAAGGCTCAGGGTCAGGCCGACCTCCGGGCCTACCTGGTCCGCCTCCTCCTCCACCTCCAGAAGGATTGATAACTCCTCCAGAAATTGCCGTTGCCCGAGGGGCTGGTCCACTTGATAAAGACCCGTATCTTTCTCCTTCTGAGCCTTGCCCTTGCGGAGTGAACGCATATCTATGGGCTCCAGAAATGGACTCTCCTGTCGCTGTTCCCGACATGTACGATGGTACTGATTTTCGTACAAATTCTGGGGTTGCGCTGTGACCAGTATACTCCAATTCAGATTTAGTCTCCTCGACCTCTGTCTGAATATGCTCTTCTCTCGGTTCAGGTGTTTCTGCCTCGACCCGAGTGTCTTCTGTTTTCGGTGCAGATACTACGACCTTAATCCGAATAGTTTCTTCGATTTTCGGTTCAGGTGCTTCGACCGTCGTCCGAAAAGTCTCGTCCTCCTTGTCCGAGTCCTCTACCTTAGGCGGTTCGGTCTCCTTTCCTTTCTCCTTGAAGGATGGACCTGATTCCTTAGGTGATTCGGATTCTTGAGGTTTTGGGGTTCCTACTCTTGAAGTCGGAAACGATCCTGACACAACTCTCGGACTATTAATCCGACCAGTAGCTTTTCCAGCAAGTAGTGGCTTCTTGACTAACGCGGGTTGTCGTCCGTGGGTGTTAGTAATATCCCGCTCTTGTGAAGAGTGTGTTAGGATTAAAGCCGATGCGTGCTTGACGTTTGGAACCTCCTTAGTGTTGTACCGAAGTGGACACCTTTCGTTGGTGCAAAAATTCCACTTGTCTACGCTTTCTCGATAGTATACGTCCCGAGCTTTGTCGGAGTTGTAGAGATGATATAACCTTGAACAACTATATGGTTCAGCTGAACTCATACACGTTGTGCTTGTCGTAGGAAAGCCTGATGTAGTTCCCTAGCTCGGAGGCAACTACGAAATTTCCTAAGATTTTCTTCGAGGTCTATATCTGCGTAGTTCTCCGGATTGAGGACCTTTGCTCGCAGGTAGTCAATCTGGTTCTGAAGATATCCCGCAAAGTTCCGTACCCTCGTTGGAGGCGTAACAGCTTGTCTTGGAATAAATTCGAGTGTCTGGATGACCTGAGTTATGTATCGATGGGCTCGTTCGAGAGTCGCGTGATATCTCCTCGTGAAGTCTTCCTGTCCTAGTACTTCCAAGTTATCTGCTATAACTCGAAGTGTATCGATCGCGTGCACCGGAAGCTGTGTTCTCCGATAGAATATCCCTGCCGTTGAGGATGCTTCTTCAACACTAGTTTCTGGAGTCGATCGATCCGAACTATCCGTTCCTGGACTCGCTCGGGTTGGAATGGGTACGCCTATTGCTACTCCTGATTCCGCCTGAATGGCCAGAGAATTCCTATATTCTCTCCACTCTTGTGTTCGCTGAAACGCGGGTTCGTGGTCCGATACTCGAGTGCTCTGACCCGACGATATTGAACCGGTACTTTCTACGTAAGGGATTGTCGAGCTAAAACCTCTTATCAAGGGGAATGGGGATCCTCTTGGCGAACTTGGGAGAGCAACTATATTCTCCGGGATCGCGAGTGGTGGTAGCCTCGGCAGTGTTTTGTTCCTTCCGTCTAGTACCCTGGGTGATTGTCGCAATGGGGGTTGTGTAGTTCCCTCCGTATTGACTATCGTCTCTCTGTACGTTACGAGCAAGAGAGGGTTCTGATGCGTTTCGTAGTCGTTGTCTTCCGACGTAGGCCTCTGCACTTTTAACAAGTGGAGGGTTAAAGCTTTCAGTCTAATGTTACGCTTTCGAGCGTGACTCTTAAACTATCAAGCCTTAAGACGTCAATGAATAGAGAGCTTGTATCTATTCAGCTACTAGCCCTAGCTTGTCGAAGATAAGCGCGTAGTAGTATTTGCAGTTGAAAGCGAGTTAACGAGCAACCAAAGTCGTATTTCGCGAAGAGACTGAAAGCTGAGGGTCGCTCTATGGCGTCGCCTCTTATATACATGTACATCAGCCTGTAGACGGAATGTTCTAGCGTATACAAGGACTTTCTGGTATGTAGTAGTCAGCGCTAGTCGAACCTAGTAACACTGTGGCAGTGCTGCTGTGCGCTGCGCAGAAGCGCCTGTGCACTGTGCATAACGACTGTGCACTGTGCAGAAGTGACTGTGCATAGAAAGTCCTAGACAACACAAGACTGTTCCATAGAATCCGCCATATACAGTCGTAGCTAGAATCCCAGAGCTCGCCATACTCGTATCGTACAGAGTAAGTACTAAGAAATGTCACTAGTTCGTTGAGACGACGCAATACCTATCGTACATTCATAACACCGTCAACGCGATATGCGGCATTCTTGAAAGACAACGCTCGGGAGGCGCTGGACGAAATGCTCGAACTAGAGGCTGGCCCGCGGCCCGACGACCAGTGTGCCAATTGCAGCGAGACCCTTGCACTTCCGACCGACTCTCAAACGACACGACTGCGGTGTTATGATTGCTTTGGCATCCCTCATTTGTGCCTGGACTGCCTCAGGAAGACCCATCGTATGAATCCGTTTCACCGCGTCTGGCGATGGGACGCTACCAAGGCTTTCTGGGAGAAGACGACGACCGCGGCGGTGGGAATGCGTCTTAACGGAGGACATAACGGCGAGCGGTGCCCTTATGCGACACGGTCGCATCGTGACCTCGTCATTGTCCACGAGCACGGGGTAAGCACTATGCCCTTCAGCTTCTGTGAATGCCCTCGGGTACCTGGGCAGTCTGGACTGCTCGTGCCTGAGCCTCTGCAGCTTTTGAAGCTTGGCCTTTACCCCGCGTCATGGAAGGAACCGCGATCTGCCTATACGATCAGCCTTCTACAATCCTGCCACCTGCTGTCACTGCAAACCCACTGCAGCACCGAGGACTTCTATACTTACTTGAGGCGCCTCACGGACAATGTGGACCCCAGCAGCGTCCCGGTAAGCACACCTTTGACATGTCGCCTGGACACATTGAACCTGACCCACGAGGTAGGATCGTTATAGAGAGCTGAGTGCATCGATGCGCGAATATGCGTACCTGCGCGCGTGCAAGAGGGCTGGTCGAGATCCTGACGGAGAGATTCCGCGCGGAGGCCTGACCGTGCAATGTCCATGTTGCCCGCAACCGGGAATCAACATGCGTCCAGGTTGGGAAGCCCGGCAACAGGAATACGGGTATGTATAGTATGGCAGAGGTGGGCGGCGTCGTGCTGATGCTTTGCAGATATGTCGATGCGCTCTTCTACTCCATAGACGGGAACTTTCGTCAGAACGTTCGCAACAAGGCTATGGACAAGGACGATGTAGCTCTGACTAGAGGTGCTGGCTACTTCGCTTCGACGGAAGACTTTCAGCGCTACGTCAAGTACATCGGTAAACCAGAGGAAGAAGTGAGTGGCGGAACTTTTGAGGAGGAGGATGACTGACGTCTTTGAGTAGAAGACGACCTGTCACAAGTTCGGAGCTATGGGATACCATGGACATTCAGGCAAGGTGTCAGGGATCGTAGCGCTGGCATGTCGTCACATGTACATGCTGCCCGCATCCATCGTCGACCTCAACAAACGCGAAGGGTGAGTGGCTAGGGGCTAGGTAGTAAAGGTAGACGTGTACTAACATGACTACAGATATCTCTATGTGGACTTCGCGGTCGTGTCAGGCGTGCAGCAGTATGTTGGGTTACGGCTGTTCAAGCAATCCTACGACATCAACTGCCAATATCTCCTGAATTTCGGAAGGCGCATCTCAAAGTGGAAAGAAGTCTGTCCGCCACTCGCCTCAATCGCCACGATGCTCCTCCCGTCCATCCACGGCTGTGTCGGGTGCTGGCACGTCAATGCGCACAAGCGAGCGTGCCGCGTGTTCCAGTCCCCTGCATTTCTGCCGGGTTCAGGGAGGTATGAAGGCGAAGGGTTGGAACGGGTGTGGGCGATCACGAACGACCTGAGCAGCCGTACGAAGGAGATGACATTAGGACACCGGCACGACATACTGAACGACATGTACTCGGATCTACACGTGCGTCGGATGCATGCCACAGGTATCAATCATGGTTCTGACGAGCGCCAGAGCATTATCATCACACTTCCTCCAGCAGACACGCTGGTACAAGCCTTGGAAGAGGCCGAGAAGCACTTGACCGAGGCGGAAGAGAGTCTGAAAGGTGTTGAGAAGAGCATCCCGAAGGGAACGCTGGACGAGTGGAAACGGGACGAGGCGGAATGGCTTCGAGATGTCGTGGAAATACGAAATCATGAAATCATGGACGACCCATACAGCCCGCCTGTGGATGCGTGTGAGTATAGCGCAAACAAATTCTGAGCGTCGCTGACAGTGTCCTGCAGCTCTTTCGGAAGAGGCGGTAGCGGCGGTGATGAAACAAGGCTACGCAAAGACGGCAAATACGTGTTACGAATGTACGATAGGCGTGTTACGAACTTTACGAACTGGTACAGTATCTGCTTCGATCTCTGTACGATACAGATATGGCGGACTCTAGGATTCTAGCTACGGTTCTATAAGACAGGAATGGTCTCGTATTATCTAGGACACTCTAGGACTTTCTATGCACAGTCACTTCTGCACAGTGCACAGTTAATTCCGCGCAGTGCACAGGCGCTTCTGCACAGTCCACAGCAGCACTGCCACAGTGTTACTAGGTTCGACTAGCGCTGACTACTACGTACCAGAAAGTCCGTGTATACGCTAGAACATTCCGTCTACAGGCCTGCATACATGTATATAAGAGGCGACGCCATAGAGCGACCCTCAGCTTTCAGTCTCTTCGCGAAATACGACTTTGGTTGCTCGTTAACTCGCTTTCAACTGTAAATACTACTACGCGCTTATCTTCGACAAGCTAGGGCTAGTAGCTGAATAGATACAAGCTCTCTATTCATTGACGTCTTAAGGCTTGATAGTTTAAGAGTCACGCTCGAAAGCGTAACATTAGACTGAAAGCTTTAACCCTCCACTTGTTAAAAGTGCAGAGGCCTACGTCGGAAGACAACGACTACGAAACGCATCAGAACTCTCTCTTGCTCGTAACGTACAGAGAGACGATAGTCAATACGGAGGGAACTACACAACCCCCATTGCGACAATCACCCAGGGTACTAGGCGGAAGGAACAAAACACTGCCGAGCTTACCACCACTCGCGATCCCGGAGAATATAGTTGCTCTCCCAAGATCGCCAGGAGGATCCCCATTCCCCTTGATAAGAGGTTTTAGCTCGACAATCCCTTACGTAGAAAGTACCAGTTCGACATCGTCGGGTCGGAGCACTCGAGTATCGGAACAAGAACCCGCGTTTCAGAGAACAGACGAGTGGAGAGAATATAGGAATTCTCTGGCCATTCAGGCGGAATCAGGAGTAGCAATAGGCGTACCCATTCCAACCCGAGCGAGTCCAGGAACGGATAGTTCGGATCGATCGACTCCAGAAACTAGTGTTGAAGAAGCATCCTCAACGGCAGGGATATTCTATCGAAGAACACAGCTTCCGGTGCACGCGATCGATACACTTCGAGTTATAGCAGATAACTTGGAAGTACTAGGACAGGAAGACTTCACGAGGAGATATCACGCGACTCTCGAACGAGCCCATCGATACATAACTCAGGTCATCCAGACACTCGAATTTATTCCAAGACAAGCTGTTACGCCTCCAACGAGGGTACGGAACTTTGCGGGATATCTTCAGAACCAGATTGACTACCTGCGAGCAAAGGTCCTCAATCCGGAGAACTACGCAGATATAGACCTCGAAGAAAATCTTAGGAAATTTCGTAGTTGCCTCCGAGCTAGGGAACTACATCAGGCTTTCCTACGACAAGCACAACGTGTATGAGTTCAGCTGAACCATATAGTTGTTCAAGGTTATATCATCTCTACAACTCCGACAAAGCTCGGGACGTATACTATCGAGAAAGCGTAGACAAGTGGAATTTTTGCACCAACGAAAGGTGTCCACTTCGGTACAACACTAAGGAGGTTCCAAACGTCAAGCACGCATCGGCTTTAATCCTAACACACTCTTCACAAGAGCGGGATATTACTAACACCCACGGACGACAACCCGCGTTAGTCAAGAAGCCACTACTTGCTGGAAAAGCTACTGGTCGGATTAATAGTCCGAGAGTTGTGTCAGGATCGTTTCCGACTTCAAGAGTAGGAACCCCAAAACCTCAAGAATCCGAATCACCTAAGGAATCAGGTCCATCCTTCAAGGAGAAAGGAAAGGAGACCGAACCGCCTAAGGTAGAGGACTCGGACAAGGAGGACGAGACTTTTCGGACGACGGTCGAAGCACCTGAACCGAAAATCGAAGAAACTATTCGGATTAAGGTCGTAGTACCTGCACCGAAAACAGAAGACACTCGGGTCGAGGCAGAAACACCTGAACCGAGAGAAGAGCATATTCAGACAGAGGTCGAGGAGACTAAATCTGAATTGGAGTATACTGGTCGCAGCGCAACCCCAGAATTTGTACGAAAATCAGTACCATCGTACATGTCGGGAACAGCGACAGGAGAGTCCATTTCTGGAGCCCATAGATATGCGTTCACTCCGCAAGGGCAAGGCTCAGAAGGAGAAAGATACGGGTCTTTATCAAGTGGACCAGCCCCTCGGGCAACGGCAATTTCTGGAGGAGTTATCAATCCTTCTGGAGGTGGAGGAGGAGGCGGATCAGGTAGGCCCGGAGGTCGGCCTGACCCTGAGCCTTCAGATCCCTACTCCCCAGGAGGAGGACCACCAGGACCAGACCCAGACCCGGAACCGCAAGAAGCTCCAGGAAATGCGCCGCAAGGACACGGAAAGGGCAAGATCAAGGACCCTGAGGTCTTCAACGGAGACCGAGACAAAACCAGGTCCTTCCTTAATCAACTGTTCCTGTTGTTCACGGCGCGACCCCACGACTTCGTTAATGATTACACGAAGGTGGCGACGGCCCTATCCTTCATGGAAGGGGACAATATAAACTACTGGAAGGACATCACAATTCAGCGAGCTGAAGAGGAAATTAGACCGGGAGTCTATCGAGGATTTGACTCTTGGCCGGTCTTCAAAAGGAATTTCCTGCTCGCATTTGCCCCAGTAGACGAGGTGGACGACTCTATGGTTAATCTCACGACAATACAGCTCAAGGACTACTCTTCAGTTGATGAGTTCAATGCGAGGTTCATGGATCTAGCTCTCAAGGGAAAAATTCTGGACCCAGCAGCGCAACTGGCCCTGTACAGGAATGCGCTTCCAGAATATTTACTTAAGAAGATATCCATGTCGTACCCTCCGCCGACTACCATTGAAGAGTGGATGACTAGGACTAAGGAGATCGACCATAGCTATCACCTTACGGAGAAGATTTTGGCTAATCGCAGAGGACGCAAGGCCAAAACCTCGAAGACTAGGAAGAATGTCAAGACGGTTAATATCGAGGACGACTCGCTCGATATTAACAAGCTCTCTGTCAAGGAGAGACAGGAGCTGCAAGACAAGGGACTATGTTTCCGGTGCAGGAAGCCGGGACATATTTCCAGAGACTGTCCTTCTAAACCTAAGAAGCCCGGCAAACCCGTCAGTCGGAAGGTACGACAGGTTACCGATGAAGACTTAGAGGACGAGTCTGAGGAGATCTCAGATGAAGAGGGCGATGAGTGGAAAGCTGCGTTTATAACACCCAGCGGATTGTTCGAACCAACAGTCATGTTTTTTGGTCTGTGCAATGCACCGGCCACATTCCAGAACATGATGAACGACCTCTTCCGAGACATGCTCCAGGAAGGATGGATGGTCATTTACATGGACGACATCCTAATATTCTCAGACAATGTCAAGGATCACCACGAACGCACGCGAAGAGCTTTAAAGCGACTTCAAGACAGTGATCTATTCCTTAAGGCGGAAAAATGCGAATTCGACAGACAAGAAGTCGAATTCCTAGGATCAATAATTCGGCCAGGGGTAGTCGCTATGGATCCAGTAAAGCTCAAGGCAATTATCGAGTGGGAACCACCGAAAACAGTCAAGCAGGTTCAGGCATTCCTAGGGTTCGGTAATTTCTACCGACGGTTCATTCGGGATTATTCAAAGATAGTCCGACCCCTCACGGAATTAACCAAGAAGGACCAGCCTTTTCTGTGGACCCCTGATTGTCAGAAAGCATTCGACACACTCAAGAAGCGGTTTACTGAAGAACCGATCCTGCAAATCCCGGATCCGGAGAAACCATTTCAGATTGAGTGCGATGCTTCTAAAGTCGCAACAGGTGCTGTACTACGACAGCAAGGAGAGGACGGACTATGGCATCCTTGTGCCTATTTGTCCAAGTCCTTTACTCCTGCAGAACGGAACTATCAGATTTATGATAGGGAATTGTTGGCCATTGTTCGAGCTCTCGAAGCGTGGCGGCATTTTTTGCAGGGCTCCCCACACCCTACAGAAATTCTATCAGATCACAAAAATCTGACCTATTTCCGTACGGCGCAGAAGTTAAATCGCAGACAGGCGCGATGGCATTTATTCCTCTCGGAATTCAACATCGTAATCAAGCACCAACCCGGAAAATCCCTCACTCAAGCAGACGCCCTTTCTCGGAGATCAGGGCATGACGGGGGGGAAAATGACAATAAGGACGTCGTATTATTAGGGCCAGAACTTTTTGCCAAAGCTGTCAACGTTGAGCTACAAGAACGCATCCGTGATAGCAAGCTACGGGACAACTCGGTAGTAGAGTACATTACTCTAAAAGGAAAGGCTACCAAACGCCCAGAGTTCGGCAAACCAGAAGATTGGTCCGACGACGACGGAATACTCCTGTACAAGAACAGGGTATACGTTCCACCAGATAATCAATTGTATCGTGATATAGTCAAGATGCATCACGACGCACCAATTATGGGACACCCAGGAGTCCAGAAAACCTACGATCTGGTTAAACGGGAATATATGTGGCCAGGCATGCGGAAATTCATTGTGCAATACGTCAAAGGTTGCGCCGCTTGCCAAACAAGCAAGGTCAATACGCATCCCATTAAACCAGGCTTAATTCCCATTCAACACAGTGGGGATACTAGGCCTTTTCGGACAATTACCATGGATTATATCACGGATCTACCAGAGTCGGATGGATTTAATGCCATTCAAGTGGTAGTCGACCATGATGTATCCAAGGCAGCAGTATTTTCCCCTTGCACCAAGAATATTACGGCTGAAGGAGCCATGGATATTCTGCAAAGGGATGTATATCGCAGATTCGGACTACCCGCGAAGGTCATCTCGGATCGAGGACCGCAATTCATCTCCAAGGCATTCAAAGAATTACACAACAGCCTCGGAATTGAAACGGCACTCAGCACGGCCTACCATCCTCAGACAGATGGGGAAACGGAGCGAGTAAATCAAGAACTCGACTTAGCACTTCGGCTCTACTGTGCTAATAATCCGGAGAACTGGGCCAAACTGCTGCCTCAATTCGAATTCGCGCACAATCAGCGGACACACTCTGTCACGGGAAAATCCCCGTTTGAGCTACTCTACGGGTTTCAGCCAGAGGCCGTTGGGACAGTCCGAACAACCCCAAAGCATCCAAGTACGGGGCAGAGGCTTCAAAGTCTTCAGGAAGCCAGGGAGAATACAATAGCTGCGCACGCGCAGGCCGCCGCAGCTATGTCAAGAAGGCTCCCCGCTGCTCAAGTTCCGCTGAAGCTTGGAGACAAGGTTCTTCTCGATACAAAGAACCTCAGGCTTCCATATGTCTCCAGGAAGTTAATTCCAAAACGAGTGGGACCGTTCACGATCGTCAAGGTCTTGGGACCGGTTACATTTAAGTTAAAACTCCCGGAGAAATGGAAGATACACCCTGTCTTCCACGCAGCGCTACTGACCCCGTACCACACAACTAAGGAACATGGACCAGACTACGTCCGACCTCCACCGATTCCCACTCCAGACTCGACGGAAGGAGAGGAATGGGAGGTAGAAGCAATCCTAAGCCACCGTACCCGAGGTACCCGAAAACAGTACCTAGTGGCTTGGAAGGGTTGGCCCGCGTCGGAAAATTCTTGGGAACCAGAAAAACATCTCAAGAATGCGCAGTCGATCTTGCGCAACTATAAGAAGAGGCACAAGTTGTCGTGAAAGACTCAACCCACTTCCCACTGAAATATTTCTTCCAATTTTCTGAACAATTTCTCATATATTCACAATGGTCTACACTCGCACTCAGCTCACTGGTCGCCGTTTCTCTGAGGCTTCCAGGCGTAACATCCCTCGTCCCCCCAACTTCATCCGCGAACGACGAACGGTTTTTTATAACCACCTTCCTCGACACACCGTCTCGGCCAACGATGAAGGTACCCTCGCCGACCGCATCGGCTGGGTCATCGTTCACCCTGACCTCTATAGTCACGTCGAGGCAAGGATCGCTCATCTTCCCGAGGTCAAGGACCTCATCGACATCTACCGCTCTCTCGCTAGAGCCGCTCCCTCTTATGGAGTTCTCGTCAACTACAATAAGAGAACGTCGGCTCCTAGGTCGGAGAAGAAGAAGGTAGACCAGGTAGCAAACGAGGCGTACCAAGCGGTGATCCAAGCGGCAGAGAAAGTACTCTCTATGCTCGCTAACCCCCAGATCGCGGGGGCTCTCTCGGATCTCATGCCCCTTCGCAACCAACACGGCACTCACAGCTGGGGGCATATCTTTTGGCCGCAGCGCCTCGACGATTACCCGGAGGCTATTGAGGTAGATGAGGATGAAGACGCAGATGTGAGTTCAGTCGGCGGATGGTCAATTCCTTCGACTGATCCCTGGAAGGTATCCACCCCCGACCCTGAAGAGGAAGCTATCAAATGGGGTCAGACTTCTACCCAAGAGTCGACTCCTTCCCTGACCTCCTCCAGTTCCGACTCATCCTATTCCGAGGTTGAGTCTTTCGACCTCTTACCTGAGCTCGAACACCTCGAGCTTAGCACGGTCGACGAAGTCGATGAGCTCCTTGAAGAGGAGTTCCATGAGGCTTTGAAGGTCGCAGTCAGGGCGCCCTCTCCTCCTCCTCCTCCCCCGACAACGCTCACCAAGAACGTCGAGGAACCCCGAGGACGTTGCGGGTTTTTTCGAGGAACCGGTGAAGATCGACTCGGATATGTCAACTCCAACGGCGACATCTTTGTCGTTCCCAACAACCCCTTCGGCATCTCGATTACTCGCATTATGGTCGCATACCACCTTCGATGGCCGGAGGCTTCTGTTCGGACCACCATGGCGGCAGCACTTCTTATCGACGATGTCATCGCTCGTCAAGGTAATTTTCCTGCTTTCAAGATCGAAGCAGAGCGTACCCCGACAACTTATCGCCAGGCTCTAGGCATGTCGGCGGCAGAGTCGGCGCAGTGGGACTGCATTCGGGCGGTAGGTAATGAGTCTGACCTCGTCGAGATCTCGTTGGACGTCTTCCGTCCTGAGGTTGTCGAGAGAAACCAGAACATTATTGTGCATGCCTAAGGTCGAGGACGACCTTCAGCGGAGGGGGAGCTAATGTTACGAATGTACGATAGGCGTGTTACGAACTTTACGAACTGGTACAGTATCTGCTTCGATCTCTGTACGATACAGATATGGCGGACTCTAGGATTCTAGCTACGGTTCTATAAGACAGGAATGGTCTCGTATTATCTAGGACACTCTAGGACTTTCTATGCACAGTCACTTCTGCACAGTGCACAGTTAATTCCGCGCAGTGCACAGGCGCTTCTGCACAGTCCACAGCAGCACTGCCACAGTGTTACTAGGTTCGACTAGCGCTGACTACTACGTACCAGAAAGTCCGTGTATACGCTAGAACATTCCGTCTACAGGCCTGCATACATGTATATAAGAGGCGACGCCATAGAGCGACCCTCAGCTTTCAGTCTCTTCGCGAAATACGACTTTGGTTGCTCGTTAACTCGCTTTCAACTGTAAATACTACTACGCGCTTATCTTCGACAAGCTAGGGCTAGTAGCTGAATAGATACAAGCTCTCTATTCATTGACGTCTTAAGGCTTGATAGTTTAAGAGTCACGCTCGAAAGCGTAACAATACGTCCGCCCAGGGCATGGTCAGTGCCATACAGGGAACAATCGAAGTCGAAAGAGAAAGGTACGCACGCTGAAATCTGCGTCCCTGCCAACAGCTCACACCCGCGACAGATTGGCGCTGCTCAAAAGTGTACGCGCTTGCGACCCGAATAAAGTACGGCAGCGAAATGCATTGGGTAAGAGAGTGGCTGCTCTGCAAGACAAAGGCGCGGTGTGCCGTTCACAGTATGATCGTTATGTGAACGAGCATCGCGTCGCGGCTATGGAGGGCTTACATCGAGCGAAGATGACGTCAAGTACAGATACGGCGCGCGTGTCGAGCGGGAGTACATCATTGCCCCTCGCGTTTCAGCAGCAAGAAGTTATGGTTTACGAAGCCGCATCAGGTGAGAGCCTCACGATGGTGATGATGTGTGCCCACTGAGCAACGATTACAGGCCTCGAGGAGGACCTCCTTGAAGATGCGTATCTGGCGGAGTACACGGACATACTACACAGTATTCCAGTTGAGCTGCCATCGACGTATACAGCCGAGATACGAAGTCACCCGGCGATGGTGTCTGCCGTTTCGATTGAGAGGAAACTTCGAGAAGGACAGGCCAACGACGCTTTGAATGAGCTGCGCGCACATCTCACCGCTCTGTACAGTTTGGAGGACCTGCAGAAACAAGGGTCCGGACAAGCGCACGGAAAGCGAGTCCGAGCAATGGCAGCAACCGAGGTAACTATAGGCCACCATGCGCGGGACGAATACCGACGCGTGCGCAACATACTGCTGAAGCTTGGCATGCCGGAGGGCGATGAAACGTACCGACCTTTGACGGACAACGACGCGCGGCCGTTCATCGTCTTCAGTCACCAGCATCAACGCGGCGACAGCAAACGGCCTCCAAGCTGGATTTGGAACGATTTCTCGTTCTTGACGAACCAACAAGATGCTGAGGTTAAGGACTACATGTGGCAAAGTAAGAATCCCGAAATGATGTCAGCGGAATGGAAGCTGACCCCGTCCAGAGCTGCGTCCTTTCTGGTTTCGAAGGCGCGCCGCGCGCGCACGATGGCAAGAGGAAGTATACATGAAGCGCGAGGAGATGTATAGGACTCAGAAGTTCTTCGAATGGCACCGCGCACGGTGGACAGAACGCGCGCAAGACGCGGAGGAGGAGGGTCGTAGAGGCGCTGCTGCATTCGCGCGACGGTGGGCTAGGCGGTTTGGCAGAGTACTCAATGCTCATGTACATCTGCAGGCAAAGCCATCGATACTCGCGCCTGCTGCAAGGGACTCGATGTTTCCCAAATGACATCGACAAGGTGTGTGCTTATTGGCGCGCCTTGCAAACCCTCTTACTGACAGGCGCGATAGAGCGTCGGTTTGACATAGCCACATGGGTAAATGATGCGCGGCGCGCACAGGCTCAACGGATTGTGGGGAGTGTGCTAGGCGAAATAAAGGGGCGGCGAAGTAGTGTACGAGGAGGGCACATAGGTGTGGTAGCACGCTGATCCGCGCGAGATGGCCGAGAGAAGGGCGCGCGCGCGTATGTCTTCTGCGGGCGAAGTGAGGAGAAGATCGGAATGGCAATACCCAGGACTGCAGGAGAAATGGGATCATCGTAGGGCCATTGTTTGGACACGTACACGTAGAGCGCTGAAACGTTGGCCTAACACACTAGGGCACGACGATCATGTATTAGACTGACAGGTGCTGATAGTAGGCTAATACCCCACCGGAGCGACAGCGCGGCACTCAATATTGATGTCGTAGCGGATCGCCCGAGACGTTACAAATGTATGTGGTGGTAACGTGTGAGGTACAGTCGTAGCTCACATTCGGTCGCGCGGTGTGAACGCGATTTGTAGACTGACGCAGCTGAACATCCGTGTGCTAGGCGCCCATGTTAGTCCCTGGCTGTGCGCGATTACATGGAGAACCATCGCGCCGGAAGCAAAGCATTTGTGTTGGTAAGTGGCCCATGATGTCGACGGGGCATTGACTGCGCTGACAAATACACTAATCATAGGGCTTATTAAAGCTATTGGCGGAGTGTAACACTGTCGAGCGGTTGCAACCCAGGTTGTGAAACGGTTGCAACCAAGACTGTCGATGTTACGCTTTCGAGTGTGACTCTTAAACTATCAAGCCTTAAGACGTCAATGAATAGAGAGCTTGTATCTATTCAGCTACTAGCCCTAGCTTGTCGAAGATAAGCGCGTAGTAGTATTTGCAGTTGAAAGCGAGTTAACGAGCAACCAAAGTCGTATTTCGCGAAGAGACTGAAAGCTGAGGGTCGCTCTATGGCGTCGCCTCTTATATACATGTATGCAGGCCTGTAGACGGAATGTTCTAGCGTGTACATGGACTTTCTGGTGCGTAGTAGTCAGCGCTAGTCGAACCTAGTAACACTGTGGCAGTGCTGCTGTGGACTGTGCAGAAGCGCCTGTGCACTGCGCGGAAGTAACTGTGCACTGTGCAGCAGTAACTGTGCATAGAAAGTCCTAGAGAGTCCTAGATAATACGAGACCATTCCTGTCTTTAAGAACCGTAGCTAGAATCCTAGAGTCCGCCATATTCGTATAGTACAGAGACAGAAGTAGAGACCATACCAAATCGTACAGTTCGTAAGACGCCTATCGTACATTTGTAACATTAGCTCCCCCTCCGCTGAAGGTCGTCCTCGACCTTAGGCATGCACGATAATGTTCTGGTTACGCTCGACGACCTCAGGACGGAAGACGTCCAAAGAGATCTGGACGAGGTCAGACACGTTACCTACTGCCCGAATACAATCCCACTGCGCCGATTCCGCCGCCGACATGCCTATAGCCTGGCGATAAGTCGTCGGGGTGCGTTCGGCCTCGATCTTGAAGGCAGGGAAATTTCCTCGACGAGCGATGACGTCGTCGATAAGGAGAGAGGCTGCCATTGTGGTCCTGACAGAAGCTTCCGGCCATCGCAGATGGTATGCGACCATGATCCGAGTGACGGAGATGCCGAAAGGATTGTTGGGGACCACGAAGATGTCGCCGTTGGAATTGACATAGCCAAGTCGATCTTCTCCGGTTCCTCGAAAGAAACCGCAGCGTCCGCGAGGTTCTTCAGCGTTCTTAGTGAGAGTCGCTGGTGGGGGAGGAGGAGGAGAGGGTGCCCTAACCGCGACCTTCAGGGCTTCGTGGAACTCCTCCTCAAGGAGCTCGTTGTTACGCTTTCAAGCGTGACTCTTAAACTATCAAGCCTTAAGACGTCAATGAATAGAGAGCTTGTATCTATTCAGCTACTAGCCCTAGCTTGTCGAAGATAAGCGCGTAGTAGTGTTTGCAGTTGAGAGCGAGTTAACGAGCAACCAAAGTCGTATTTCGCGAAGAGACTGAAAGCTGAGGGTCGCTCTATGGCGTCGCCTCTTATATACATGTATACCAGCCTGTAGACGGAACGTTCTAGCGTATACAAGGACTTTCTGGTGTGTAGTAGTCAGCGCTAGTCGAACCTAGTAACACTGTGGCAGTGCTGCTGTGTACTGTGCAGAAGCGCTGTGCACTGCGCGGAAGCGACTGTGCACTGTGCAGAAGTAACTGTGCATGGAAAGTCCTAGAGCATCCTAGATAATACGAGACTGTTCCATAGAATCCGCCATATACAATCGTAGCTGGAGTCCCAGAGCCTACCATACTTGTATCGTACAGAGTAAGTACTAGAAACCGTTACCAGTTCGTCGAGACGTCGCAATACCTATTGTACATTCGTAACATCAGCTCCCCCTCCGCTGAAGGTCGTCCTCGACCTTAGAGGTGAACGATAGCATTGTTTCTCTCGACGACCTCAGGATGGAAGACATCCAGGGAGATCTGGACGAGCTCCGCATCGCTACCTACTGCTCGAATGCAGTCCCATTGAGCAGTCTCTGCCGCCGACATGCCTAAAGCCTCGCGATAAGTAGTCGCGATGCGTTCAGCGTCGACCTTGAAGGCGGGGTAATTTCCACGCCGGGCGATGACATCGTCGATGAGTAGGGAGGCGGCTTGGGTGGTCCTGACTGAAGCTTCCGGCCATCGGAGATGGTATGCGACCATGATCCGAACGTCAGAGATGCCGAAGGAACTGTTGGGGACCATGAAAATGTCGCCTCGAGAGTTGATGTATCCGAACCGATCTTCTCCGGTTCCACGAAAGAAACCGCATCGTCCATGGGGTTCCTCGACGTGCTTGGTGATCGTAGTCGGGGGAGGAGGAGGCGGGGAAGGGGCCCTTACTGCGACTTTCAGGGCTTCGTGGAACTCCTCTTCCGAGAGCTCGTCGATCGTGCTAAGCTCTAGTTGTTCGAGCTCAGGGAGTAAGTCGAAAGACTCGACTTCCGAATAGGAGGAGTCAGAACTTGAGGAGGATAGGGTCGGGGTCGACCCCTCAACTGAAGTCGGACCCCATTTGATGGCTTCCTCCTCAGGATCAGGAGTGGAAACCTTCCAAGGGTCAGTCGAGGGAATGGACCATCCACCATCCGAGCGTACCTCGTCCTCGTCTTCTTCCTCATCCGAAGAATCGACCTCGATAGCTTGCGGGTAGTCATCGAGGCGTTGCGGCCAAAAGACATGCCCCCAACTATGCGTACCGTGTTGGTTACGCAGGGGCATCAGGTCCGAGAGTGCTCCCGCGACCTGAGGGTTAGCGAGCATAGAAATTACTTTCTCTGCCCTTGAACCACTGCCTGATAGGCCTCGCTCGCAACTTGAACTACCTTCTTCTTCTCGGACTTGGGCGCCGACGTTCTCTGGTTGTGTTTGATGAGAACAGAGTAAGAGGGGGCGGCCCTGGCGAGAGCGCGGTAGACGTCGATGAGGTCCTTGACCTCAGGAAGATGGGCAATACGGGCCTCGACATGGCTGTAGAGGTCGGGGTGCACGATGACCCAGCCGACCGATCGGCGAGGGTGCCCTCGTCGTTGCCGAGACGGTGTGTCGAGGGAGATGGTTGTAGAAAACAGTGCGCCGTGCCCTAATGAAGTTGGGGGGACGGGGAATGTTGCGACGAGTCGCCTCAGAGAAACGACGACCAGTAAGACGAGTGTGGTGTAGACCATAGTGAATAGAGGAAAATTTGTTCAGAAAATTCGAAGAGATATTGGGTGAGGAGTGGGTTGAGTCCTTCACGACAACTTGTGCCTCTTCTTATAGTTGCGCAAGATCGACTGCGCATTCTTGAGATGTCTTTCTGGTTCCCAAGAATTTTCCGATGCGGGCCAGCCCTTCCAAGCCACTAGATACTGCTTTTGGGTACCTCTAGTGCGGTGGCTCAGAATTGCTTCTACCTCCCATTCCTCTCCTTCAGTTGATTCAGGAGTGGGAATCGGTGGAGGTCGGAATAGTCTGGTCCGTGCTCCTTAGTTGTGTGGTACGGGGTAAGTAGCGCTACGTGGAAGACGGGGTGTATCTTCCATTTCTCCGGAAGCTTTAACTTAAATGTAACCGGTCCCAAGACCTTGACGATGGTGAACGGTCCCACTCGTTTTGGAATCAACTTCCTGGAGACATATGGAAGCCTGAGGTTCTTTGTATCGAGAAGAACCTTGTCTCCGAGCTTCAGCGGAACTTGCGCAGCGGGGAGCCTTCTTGACATAGCTGCGGCGGCCTGCGCATGCGCCGCTATTGTATTCTCCCTGGCTTCCTGAAGACTTTGAAGCCTCTGCTCCGTACTTGGATGCTTTGGGGTGGTTCGGACTGTCCCAACGGCCTCTGGCTGAAACCCGTAGAGTAGCTCAAACGGGGATTTTCCCGTGACAGAGTGTGTCCGCTGATTGTGCGCGAATTCGAATTGAGGCAGCAGTTTGGCCCAGTTCTCCGGATTGTTAGCACAGTAGAGCCGAAGTGCTAAGTCGAGTTCTTGATTTACTCGCTCCGTTTCCCCATCTGTCTGAGGATGGTAGGCCGTGCTGAGTGCCGTTTCAATTCCGAGGCTATTGTGTAGTTCTTTGAATGCCTTGGATATGAATTGCGGCCCCCGATCCGAGATGACCTTCGCAGGTAGTCCGAATCTGCGATACACATCCCTTTGCAGAATATCCATGGCTCCTTCTGCCGTAATATTCTTGGTGCAAGGGGAAAATACCGCTGCTTGGATACATCATGGTCGACTACCACTTGGACGGCATTAAAACCATCCGATTCTGGTAGATCGGTGATATAATCCATGGTAATTGTCCGGAAAGGCCTAGTATCCCCACTGTGTTGAATGGGAATTAAGCCTGGTTTAATGGGATGCGTATTGACCTTGCTTGTTTGGCAAGCGGCGCAACCTTTGACATATTGCGCGATGAATTTCCGCATGCCTGGCCACATATATTCCCGTTTGACCAGATCATAGGTTTTCTGGACTCCTGGGTGTCCCATAATCGGTGCGTCGTGATGCATCTTGACTATATCACGATACAATTGATTATCTGGTGGAACGTATACTCTGTTCTTGTACAGGAGTATTCCGTCGTCGTCGGACCAATCTTCTGGTTTGCCGAACTCTGGGCGTTTGGTAGCCTTTCCTTTTAGAGTAATGTACTCTACTACCGAGTTGTCCCGTAGCTTGCTATCACGGATGCGCTCTTGTAGCTCAACGTTGACAGCTTTGGCAAAAAGTTCTGGCCCTAGTAATATGACGTCCTTGTTGTCATTTTCCCCCCCGTCATGCCCTGATCTCCGAGAAAGGGCGTCTGCTTGAGTGAGGGATTTTCCGGGCTGGTGCTTGATTACGATGTTGAACTCCGAGAGGAATAAATGCCATCGCGCCTGTCTGCGATTTAACTTCTGCGCCGTACGGAAGTAGGTCAGATTTTTGTGATCTGATAGGATTTCTGTAGGGTGTGGGGAACCCTGCAAAAAATGTCGCCATGCTTCGAGAGCTCGAACAATGGCTAACAATTCTCTATCATAAATCTGATAGTTCCGTTCCGCAGGAGTAAAGGACTTGGACAAATAGGCACAAGGATGCCATAGTCCGTCCTCTCCTTGCTGTCGTAGTACAGCACCTGTTGCGACCTTAGAAGCATCGCACTCAATCTGAAATGGTTTCTCCGGATCCGGGATTTGTAGGATCGGTTCTTCAGTAAACCGCTTCTTGAGTGTATTGAATGCTTTCTGACAATCAGAGGTCCACAGAAAAGGCTGGTCCTTCTTGGTTAATTCCGTGAGGGGTCGGACTATCTTTGAATAATCCCGAATGAACCGTCGGTAGAAATTACCGAACCCTAGGAATGCCTGAACCTGCTTGACTGTTTTCGGTGGTTCCCACTCGATAATTGCCTTGAGCTTTACTGGATCCATAGCGACTACCCCTGGCCGGATTATTGATCCTAGAAATTCGACTTCTTGTCTGTCGAATTCGCATTTTTCCGCCTTGAGGAATAGATCACTGTCTTGAAGTCGCTGTAAAGCTCTTCGCGTGCGTTTGTGATGGTCCTCGACATTGTCTGAGAATATCAGGATGTCGTCCATGTAAATGACCATCCATCCTTCCTGAAGCATGTCCCGGAAGAGATCGTTCATCATGTTCTGGAATGTGGCCGGTGCGTTGCACAAACCAAAAAACATGACTGTCGGTTCGAACAATCCGCTGGGTGTTATAAACGCAGCTTTCCACTCATCACCCTCTTTGATGCGAACATTATTGTACCCTGCTCGCACGTCGAGCTTGGTGAATATTGTGGCCCCTTTCAGCCGGTCAATGATGTCGCTGATGAGCGGCAAGGGATATGCGTTTTTGATAGTCCCCTCGTTAAGAGCCCTGTAGTCTTGAACAGGTCGAAGACTCCCATCCTTCTTGGTGACAAAGAAAAATGGCGAGGCTAGTGGAGACTTGGATTTTCGAATGTAGCCCTTCTCGAGGTTCTCCGCAATGAATTTGTCGAGTTCTATACGTTCCGTATAGGTCAGAGGGTAGATTTTCCTCCAAGACCCCTTGGTATGATGGTCGAAGTCCTTCTTGAATTCGATAGCATGGTCCCATGGTCTCGAGGGCGGAAATCTACTTGCTGCCTTTTTCTCAAAGACCTGTCGATAGTCCTTTACAAAATCAGGTAGGATTTCGTCCAAGGTCTTCTCCTTCTGGTCTTTCTTCGCTGCTATAGCGATCTCCGTAGACTTATTAATCTTTCGGATTTTCTTCTTGCGGTACCATAGCTCGATGGCCCTCGAAGGATTAAATGTAAGCCTTTCGGAGTCTGGGTCTGCGTCGTCCTCGTCCGGTATAGCACGTACGAACGATACGACCAGATCTTGATTTAGAGGTTTTACTGGGAAATTCCACAGCATCCCTTCGGGTGGGTCGTGCTCGCATTGGTATTTATGGATCTGCTGCTGCTTCTTGATAATATCCGACTTGAAAGTAATGCGTCCACTTTCCCAGTCGATATTAGGATTGTACTTGCGGATCCATGGCATGCCGAATAAGACATCGTCCCGCCCAATGTCGGCCACATACCAATTTGTTGGGAGCTTCTTCCCGTGTAGATTAAATGTCCCCTCCACCCGATGGGTAATGGTTCCCATGCTATTAACGCTATCGTCCGCGTTCCGGAAAGTCAGAGTCTTCGGTAGTCTGACTGTCGGAAGATTGTACTTGTCCACAATCTTTTTATTGACGATCACGGCATCCGCACCAGTGTCGATGAGCCCCTTGATTTCGACGGCTTTGTCCTGAACCTGCATGTAACCGGGTATCAGCAGAGCACTGCGTTTCCGCTCTGTATTGGTTACAATAGGTACATGCAGTTCCTTGGGCAAGTCAGGCGTCGAGTCTGCTTGCCTGCCTAAAAACCCGTCTCAAAATCTGTAGCCCTGAGTGCGTTAATAGAAATATTGTCCTCTTCGTCCTCTTCGTCCTCTTCGTCTGAGATCTCCTCAGACTCGTCCTCTAAGTCCTCGTCGGTAACCTTTCGTACCTTCCGACTGACGGGTTTGCCGGGCTTCTTAGGTTTAGAAGGACAGTCTCTGGAAATATGTCCCGGCTTCCTGCACCGGAAACATAGTCCCTTGTCTTGCAGCTCCTGTCTCTCCTTGACAGAGAGCTTGTTAATATCGAGCGAGTCGTCCTCGATATTAACCGTCTTGACATTCTTCCTAGTCTTCGAGGTTTTGGCCTTGCGTCCTCTGCGATTAGCCAAAATCTTCTCCGTAAGGTGATAGCTATGGTCGATCTCCTTAGTCCTAGTCATCCACTCTTCAATGGTCGTCGGCGGAGGGTACGACATGGATATCTTCTTAAGTAAATATTCTGGAAGCGCATTCCTGTACAGGGCCAGTTGCGCTGCTGGGTCCAGAATTTTTCCCTTGAGAGCTAGATCCATGAACCTCGCATTGAACTCATCAACTGAAGAGTAGTCCTTGAGCTGTATTGTCGTGAGATTAACCATAGAGTCGTCCACCTCGTCTACTGGGGCAAATGCGAGCAGGAAATTCCTTTTGAAGACCGGCCAAGAGTCAAATCCTCGATAGACTCCCGGTCTAATTTCCTCTTCAGCTCGCTGAATTGTGATGTCCTTCCAGTAGTTTATATTGTCCCCTTCCATGAAGGATAGGGCCGTTGCCACCTTCGTGTAGTCATTAACGAAGTCGTGGGGCCGTGCCGTGAACAACAGGAACAGTTGATTGAGGAAGGACCTGGTTTTGTCTCGGTCTCCGTTGAAGACCTCAGGGTCCTTGATCTTGCCTTTCCCTTGTCCTTGCGGCACATTTCCTGGCGCATTTCCTGGAGCTTCTTGCGGTTCCGGGTCTGGGTCTGGTCCTGGTGGTCCCGGTGGTCCTGGTGGTCCTCCTCCTGGGGAGTGGGGATCTGAAGGCTCAGGGTCAGGCCGTCCTCCAGGCCTACCTGGTCCGCCTCCTCCTCCACCTCCAGAAGGATTAATAACTCCTCCAGAACTTGCTGTTGCCTGGGGGTTTGGTCCACTGAATAAAGACCCGTACCTTCCTCCTTCAGAGCTTTGCCCTTGCGGAGTGAACGCATACCTATGGGCTCCAGAAATGGATTCTCCTGTCGCTGTTCCCGACATGTACGATGGTACTGATTTTCGTACAAATTCTGGGGTTGCGCTGCGACTAGTATACTCCAATTCAGATTTAGTCTCCTCGACCTCTGTCTGAATATGCTCTTCTCTCGGTTCAGGTGTGTCTACCTCGATCCGAGTGTCTTCTGTCTTCGATGCAGGTACTATGACCTTAATCCGAACAGTTTCTTCGATTTTCGGTTCAGGTGCTTCGACCGTTGTCCGAAAAGTCTCGTCCTCCTTGTCCGAGTCCTCTACCTTAGACGGTTCGGTCTCCTTTCCTTTCTCCTTGAAGGATGGACCTGATTCCTTAGGTGATTCGGATTCTTGAGGTTTCGGGGTTCCTACTCTTGAAGTCGGAAATGATCCTGACGCAACTCTCGGACTATTAATCCGACCAGTAGCTTTTCCAGCAAGTAGTGGTTTCTTGACTACCGCGGGTTGTCGTCCGTGGGTACTAGTAATATCCCGCTCTTGTGAGGAGTGTGTTAGGATTAAAGCCGATGCGTGCTTGACGTTTGGAACCTCCTTAGTGTTGTACCGAAGTGGACACCTTTCGTTGGTGCAAAAATTCCACTTGTCTACGCTTTCTCGATAGTATACGTCCCGAGCTTTGTCGGAGTTGTAGAGATGATATAACCTTGAACAACTATATGGTTCAGCTGAACTCATACACGTTGTGCTTGTCGTAGGAAAGCCTGATGTAGTTCCCTAGCTCGGAGGCAACTACGAAATTTCCTAAGATTTTCTTCGAGGTCTATATCTGCGTAGTTCTCCGGATTGAGGACCTTTGCTCGCAGGTAGTCAATCTGGTTCTGAAGATATCCCGCAAAGTTCCGTACCCTCGTTGGAGGCGTAACAGCTTGTCTTGGAATAAATTCGAGTGTCTGGATGACCTGAGTTATGTATCGATGGGCTCGTTCGAGAGTCGCGTGATATCTCCTCGTGAAGTCTTCCTGTCCTAGTACTTCCAAGTTATCTGCTATAACTCGAAGTGTATCGATCGCGTGCACCGGAAGCTGTGTTCTCCGATAGAATATCCCTGCCGTTGAGGATGCTTCTTCAACACTAGTTTCTGGAGTCGATCGATCCGAACTATCCGTTCCTGGACTCGCTCGGGTTGGAATGGGTACGCCTATTGCTACTCCTGATTCCGCCTGAATGGCCAGAGAATTCCTATATTCTCTCCACTCTTGTGTTCGCTGAAACGCGGGTTCGTGGTCCGATACTCGAGTGCTCTGACCCGATGATATTGAACTGGTACTTTCTACGTAAGGGATTGTCGAGCTAAAACCTCTTATCAAGGGGAATGGGGATCCTCCTGGCGATCTTGGGAGAGCAACTATATTCTCCGGGATCGCGAGTGGTGGTAAGCTCGGCAGTGTTTTGTTCCTTCCGCCTAGTACCCTGGGTGATTGTCGCAATGGGGGTTGTGTAGTTCCCTCCGTATTGACTATCGTCTCTCTGTACGTTACGAGCAAGAGAGAGTTCTGATGCGTTTCGTAGTCGTTGTCTTCCGACGTAGGCCTCTGCACTTTTAACAAGTGGAGGGTTAAAGCTTTCAGTCTAATGTTACGCTTTCGAGCGTGACTCTTAAACTATCAAGCCTTAAGACGTCAATGAATAGAGAGCTTGTATCTATTCAGCTACTAGCCCTAGCTTGTCGAAGATAAGCGCGTAGTAGTGTTTGCAGTTGAGAGCGAGTTAACGAGCAACCAAAGTCGTATTTCGCGAAGAGACTGAAAGCTGAGGGTCGCTCTATGGCGTCGCCTCTTATATACATGTATACCAGCCTGTAGACGGAACGTTCTAGCGTATACAAGGACTTTCTGGTGTGTAGTAGTCAGCGCTAGTCGAACCTAGTAACACTGTGGCAGTGCTGCTGTGTACTGTGCAGAAGCGCTGTGCACTGCGCGGAAGCGACTGTGCACTGTGCAGAAGTAACTGTGCATGGAAAGTCCTAGAGCATCCTAGATAATACGAGACTGTTCCATAGAATCCGCCATATACAATCGTAGCTGGAGTCCCAGAGCCTACCATACTTGTATCGTACAGAGTAAGTACTAGAAACCGTTACCAGTTCGTCGAGACGTCGCAATACCTATTGTACATTCGTAACACTCGTCGACCTCGTCAACCGTACTGAGCTCGAGATGCTCAAGCTCCGGGAGAAGGTCGAACGATTCCACCTCGGAGTAAGGTGAATCCGAGCGAGATGAAACCAAAGAGGGGGTGGACTCCTCAGAGGTTTGTCCCCACTTGACGGCTTCTTCCTCGGGGTCTGGAGTAGCAATCTTCCATGGGTCAGTTGAGGGAACTGACCATCCTCCGACTGAACTCACGTCCGCGTCTTCATCCTCATCTACCTCGATAGACTCCGGGTAGTCATCGAGACGTTGCGGCCAGAAAATATGTCCCCAGTTATGAGTACCGTGTTGGTTGCGGAGGGGCATGAGATCCGAGAGAGCCCCCGCGATCTGGGGGTTAGCGAGCATCGAGAGTACCTTCTCTGCTCCTTGGATCACCGCCTGGTAAGCCTCGTTCGCAACCTGATCGACCTTCTTCTTCTCCGACTTGGGCGCCGACGTCCTCTTGTTATAGTTGACGAGAACTCCGTAGGACGGAGCAGCCCTGGCGAGAGAGCGGTAGACGTCGATGAGGTCCTTGACCTCAGGGAGATGAGAAATTCGAGCCTCTACGTGACTGTAGAGGTCGGGGTGGACAATGACCCAGCCGATGCGGTCGGCGAGGGTGCCTTCGTCGTTGGCCGAGACAGTGTGTCGAGGGAGGTGGTTGTAGAAAACCGTCCTCCGTTCGCGGATGAAGTTGGGGGGACGGGGAATGTTGCGTCTGGAAGCCTCAGAGAAGCGGCGACCAGTAAGATGAGTGCGAGTGTTGACCATAGTGAATATCAGAAAATGTTTAGAAAATTGGAGGGAATATTTGAGTGAGGAGTGGGTTGAGTCTTTTTACGACAATTTGTGCCTCTTCTTATAGTTGCGCAGGATTGACTGCGCATTCTTGAGATGTTTTTCTGGTTCCCAAGAATTCTCCGATGCAGGCCAACCCTTCCAAGCCACTAGGTACTGTTTTCGGGTACCTCGGGTACGGTGGCTTAGGATTGCTTTTACCTCCCATTCCTCTCCTTCCGTCGAGTCTGGAGTGGGAATCGGTGGAGGTCGGATGTAGTCTGGTCCGTGCTCCTTAGTTGTGTGGTACGGAGTAAGTAGCGCTGCGTGGAAGACTGGGTGTATCTTCCATTTCTCCGGAAGTTTTAACTTAAATGTAACCGGTCCCAAGACCTTGACGATAGCGAACGGTCCCACTCGTTTTGGAATCAACTTCCTAGAGACATATGGAAGCCTGAGGTTCTTTGTATCGAGAAGAACCTTGTCTCCGAGCTTCAGCGGAACTTGTTACGAATGTACAATAGGTATTGCGACGTCTCGACGAACTGGTAACGGTTTCTAGTACTTACTCTGTACGATACAAGTATGGTAGGCTCTGGGACTCCAGCTACGATTGTATATGGCGGATTCTATGGAACAGTCTCGTATTATCTAGGATGCTCTAGGACTTTCCATGCACAGTTACTTCTGCACAGTGCACAGTCGCTTCCGCGCAGTGCACAGCGCTTCTGCACAGTACACAGCAGCACTGCCACAGTGTTACTAGGTTCGACTAGCGCTGACTACTACACACCAGAAAGTCCTTGTATACGCTAGAACGTTCCGTCTACAGGCTGGTATACATGTATATAAGAGGCGACGCCATAGAGCGACCCTCAGCTTTCAGTCTCTTCGCGAAATACGACTTTGGTTGCTCGTTAACTCGCTCTCAACTGCAAACACTACTACGCGCTTATCTTCGACAAGCTAGGGCTAGTAGCTGAATAGATACAAGCTCTCTATTCATTGACGTCTTAAGGCTTGATAGTTTAAGAGTCACGCTCGAAAGCGTAACATTAGACTGAAAGCTTTAACCCTCCACTTGTTAAAAGTGCAGAGGCCTACGTCGGAAGACAACGACTACGAAACGCATCAGAACTCTCTCTTGCTCGTAACGTACAGAGAGACGATAGTCAATACGGAGGGAACTACACAACCCCCATTGCGACAATCACCCAGGGTACTAGGCGGAAGGAACAAAACACTGCCGAGCTTACCACCACTCGCGATCCCGGAGAATATAGTTGCTCTCCCAAGATCGCCAGGAGGATCCCCATTCCCCTTGATAAGAGGTTTTAGCTCGACAATCCCTTACGTAGAAAGTACCAGTTCAATATCATCGGGTCAGAGCACTCGAGTATCGGACCACGAACCCGCGTTTCAGCGAACACAAGAGTGGAGAGAATATAGGAATTCTCTGGCCATTCAGGCGGAATCAGGAGTAGCAATAGGCGTACCCATTCCAACCCGAGCGAGTCCAGGAACGGATAGTTCGGATCGATCGACTCCAGAAACTAGTGTTGAAGAAGCATCCTCAACGGCAGGGATATTCTATCGGAGAACACAGCTTCCGGTGCACGCGATCGATACACTTCGAGTTATAGCAGATAACTTGGAAGTACTAGGACAGGAAGACTTCACGAGGAGATATCACGCGACTCTCGAACGAGCCCATCGATACATAACTCAGGTCATCCAGACACTCGAATTTATTCCAAGACAAGCTGTTACGCCTCCAACGAGGGTACGGAACTTTGCGGGATATCTTCAGAACCAGATTGACTACCTGCGAGCAAAGGTCCTCAATCCGGAGAACTACGCAGATATAGACCTCGAAGAAAATCTTAGGAAATTTCGTAGTTGCCTCCGAGCTAGGGAACTACATCAGGCTTTCCTACGACAAGCACAACGTGTATGAGTTCAGCTGAACCATATAGTTGTTCAAGGTTATATCATCTCTACAACTCCGACAAAGCTCGGGACGTATACTATCGAGAAAGCGTAGACAAGTGGAATTTTTGCACCAACGAAAGGTGTCCACTTCGGTACAACACTAAGGAGGTTCCAAACGTCAAGCACGCATCGGCTTTAATCCTAACACACTCCTCACAAGAGCGGGATATTACTAGTACCCACGGACGACAACCCGCGGTAGTCAAGAAACCACTACTTGCTGGAAAAGCTACTGGTCGGATTAATAGTCCGAGAGTTGCGTCAGGATCATTTCCGACTTCAAGAGTAGGAACCCCGAAACCTCAAGAATCCGAATCACCTAAGGAATCAGGTCCATCCTTCAAGGAGAAAGGAAAGGAGACCGAACCGTCTAAGGTAGAGGACTCGGACAAGGAGGACGAGACTTTTCGGACAACGGTCGAAGCACCTGAACCGAAAATCGAAGAAACTGTTCGGATTAAGGTCATAGTACCTGCATCGAAGACAGAAGACACTCGGATCGAGGTAGACACACCTGAACCGAGAGAAGAGCATATTCAGACAGAGGTCGAGGAGACTAAATCTGAATTGGAGTATACTAGTCGCAGCGCAACCCCAGAATTTGTACGAAAATCAGTACCATCGTACATGTCGGGAACAGCGACAGGAGAATCCATTTCTGGAGCCCATAGGTATGCGTTCACTCCGCAAGGGCAAAGCTCTGAAGGAGGAAGGTACGGGTCTTTATTCAGTGGACCAAACCCCCAGGCAACAGCAAGTTCTGGAGGAGTTATTAATCCTTCTGGAGGTGGAGGAGGAGGCGGACCAGGTAGGCCTGGAGGACGGCCTGACCCTGAGCCTTCAGATCCCCACTCCCCAGGAGGAGGACCACCAGGACCACCGGGACCACCAGGACCAGACCCAGACCCGGAACCGCAAGAAGCTCCAGGAAATGCGCCAGGAAATGTGCCGCAAGGACAAGGGAAAGGCAAGATCAAGGACCCTGAGGTCTTCAACGGAGACCGAGACAAAACCAGGTCCTTCCTCAATCAACTGTTCCTGTTGTTCACGGCACGGCCCCACGACTTCGTTAATGACTACACGAAGGTGGCAACGGCCCTATCCTTCATGGAAGGGGACAATATAAACTACTGGAAGGACATCACAATTCAGCGAGCTGAAGAGGAAATTAGACCGGGAGTCTATCGAGGATTTGACTCTTGGCCGGTCTTCAAAAGGAATTTCCTGCTCGCATTTGCCCCAGTAGACGAGGTGGACGACTCTATGGTTAATCTCACGACAATACAGCTCAAGGACTACTCTTCAGTTGATGAGTTCAATGCGAGGTTCATGGATCTAGCTCTCAAGGGAAAAATTCTGGACCCAGCAGCGCAACTGGCCCTGTACAGGAATGCGCTTCCAGAATATTTACTTAAGAAGATATCCATGTCGTACCCTCCGCCGACGACCATTGAAGAGTGGATGACTAGGACTAAGGAGATCGACCATAGCTATCACCTTACGGAGAAGATTTTGGCTAATCGCAGAGGACGCAAGGCCAAAACCTCGAAGACTAGGAAGAATGTCAAGACGGTTAATATCGAGGACGACTCGCTCGATATTAACAAGCTCTCTGTCAAGGAGAGACAGGAGCTGCAAGACAAGGGACTATGTTTCCGGTGCAGGAAGCCGGGACATATTTCCAGAGACTGTCCTTCTAAACCTAAGAAGCCCGGCAAACCCGTCAGTCGGAAGGTACGAAAGGTTACCGACGAGGACTTAGAGGACGAGTCTGAGGAGATCTCAGACGAAGAGGACGAAGAGGACGAAGAGGACAATATTTCTATTAACGCACTCAGGGCTACAGATTTTGAGACGGGTTTTTAGGCAGGCAAGCAGACTCGACGCCTGACTTGCCCAAGGAACTGCATGTACCTATTGTAACCAATACAGAGCGGAAACGCAGTGCTCTGCTGATACCCGGTTACATGCAGGTTCAGGACAAAGCCGTCGAAATCAAGGGGCTCATCGACACTGGTGCGGATGCCGTGATCGTCAATAAAAAGATTGTGGACAAGTACAATCTTCCGACAGTCAGACTACCGAAGACTCTGACTTTCCGGAACGCGGACGATAGCGTTAATAGCATGGGAACCATTACCCATCGGGTGGAGGGGACATTTAATCTACACGGGAAGAAGCTCCCAACAAATTGGTATGTGGCCGACATTGGGCGGGACGATGTCTTATTCGGCATGCCATGGATCCGCAAGTACAATCCTAATATCGACTGGGAAAGTGGACGCATTACTTTCAAGTCGGATATTATCAAGAAGCAGCAGCAGATCCATAAATACCAATGCGAGCACGACCCACCCGAAGGGATGCTGTGGAATTTCCCAGTAAAACCTCTAAATCAAGATCTGGTCGTATCGTTCGTACGTGCTATACCGGACGAGGACGACGCAGACCCAGACTCCGAAAGGCTTACATTTAATCCTTCGAGGGCCATCGAGCTATGGTACCGCAAGAAGAAAATCCGAAAGATTAATAAGTCTACGGAGATCGCTATAGCAGCGAAGAAAGACCAGAAGGAGAAGACCTTGGACGAAATCCTACCTGATTTTGTAAAGGACTATCGACAGGTCTTTGAGAAAAAGGCAGCAAGTAGATTTCCGCCCTCGAGACCATGGGACCATGCTATCGAATTCAAGAAGGACTTCGACCATCATACCAAGGGGTCTTGGAGGAAAATCTACCCTCTGACCTATACGGAACGTATAGAACTCGACAAATTCATTGCGGAGAACCTCGAGAAGGGCTACATTCGAAAATCCAAGTCTCCACTAGCCTCGCCATTTTTCTTTGTCACCAAGAAGGATGGGAGTCTTCGACCTGTTCAAGACTACAGGGCTCTTAACGAGGGGACTATCAAAAACGCATATCCCTTGCCGCTCATCAGCGACATCATTGACCGGCTGAAAGGGGCCACAATATTCACCAAGCTCGACGTGCGAGCAGGGTACAATAATGTTCGCATCAAAGAGGGTGATGAGTGGAAAGCTGCGTTTATAACACCCAGCGGATTGTTCGAACCGACAGTCATGTTTTTTGGTTTGTGCAACGCACCGGCCACATTCCAGAACATGATGAACGATCTCTTCCGGGACATGCTTCAGGAAGGATGGATGGTCATTTACATGGACGACATCCTGATATTCTCAGACAATGTCGAGGACCATCACAAACGCACGCGAAGAGCTTTACAGCGACTTCAAGACAGTGATCTATTCCTCAAGGCGGAAAAATGCGAATTCGACAGACAAGAAGTCGAATTTCTAGGATCAATAATCCGGCCAGGGGTAGTCGCTATGGATCCAGTAAAGCTCAAGGCAATTATCGAGTGGGAACCACCGAAAACAGTCAAGCAGGTTCAGGCATTCCTAGGGTTCGGTAATTTCTACCGACGGTTCATTCGGGATTATTCAAAGATAGTCCGACCCCTCACGGAATTAACCAAGAAGGACCAGCCTTTTCTGTGGACCTCTGATTGTCAGAAAGCATTCAATACACTCAAGAAGCGGTTTACTGAAGAACCGATCCTACAAATCCCGGATCCGGAGAAACCATTTCAGATTGAGTGCGATGCTTCTAAGGTCGCAACAGGTGCTGTACTACGACAGCAAGGAGAGGACGGACTATGGCATCCTTGTGCCTATTTGTCCAAGTCCTTTACTCCTGCGGAACGGAACTATCAGATTTATGATAGAGAATTGTTAGCCATTGTTCGAGCTCTCGAAGCATGGCGACATTTTTTGCAGGGTTCCCCACACCCTACAGAAATCCTATCAGATCACAAAAATCTGACCTACTTCCGTACGGCGCAGAAGTTAAATCGCAGACAGGCGCGATGGCATTTATTCCTCTCGGAGTTCAACATCGTAATCAAGCACCAGCCCGGAAAATCCCTCACTCAAGCAGACGCCCTTTCTCGGAGATCAGGGCATGACGGGGGGGAAAATGACAACAAGGACGTCATATTACTAGGGCCAGAACTTTTTGCCAAAGCTGTCAACGTTGAGCTACAAGAGCGCATCCGTGATAGCAAGCTACGGGACAACTCGGTAGTAGAGTACATTACTCTAAAAGGAAAGGCTACCAAACGCCCAGAGTTCGGCAAACCAGAAGATTGGTCCGACGACGACGGAATACTCCTGTACAAGAACAGAGTATACGTTCCACCAGATAATCAATTGTATCGTGATATAGTCAAGATGCATCACGACGCACCGATTATGGGACACCCAGGAGTCCAGAAAACCTATGATCTGGTCAAACGGGAATATATGTGGCCAGGCATGCGGAAATTCATCGCGCAATATGTCAAAGGTTGCGCCGCTTGCCAAACAAGCAAGGTCAATACGCATCCCATTAAACCAGGCTTAATTCCCATTCAACACAGTGGGGATACTAGGCCTTTCCGGACAATTACCATGGATTATATCACCGATCTACCAGAATCGGATGGTTTTAATGCCGTCCAAGTGGTAGTCGACCATGATGTATCCAAAGCAGCGGTATTTTCCCCTTGCACCAAGAATATTACGGCAGAAGGAGCCATGGATATTCTGCAAAGGGATGTGTATCGCAGATTCGGACTACCTGCGAAGGTCATCTCGGATCGGGGGCCGCAATTCATATCCAAGGCATTCAAAGAACTACACAATAGCCTCGGAATTGAAACGGCACTCAGCACGGCCTACCATCCTCAGACAGATGGGGAAACGGAGCGAGTAAATCAAGAACTCGACTTAGCACTTCGGCTCTACTGTGCTAACAATCCGGAGAACTGGGCCAAACTGCTGCCTCAATTCGAATTCGCGCACAATCAGCGGACACACTCTGTCACGGGAAAATCCCCGTTTGAGCTACTCTACGGGTTTCAGCCAGAGGCCGTTGGGACAGTCCGAACCACCCCAAAGCATCCAAGTACGGAGCAGAGGCTTCAAAGTCTTCAGGAAGCCAGGGAGAATACAATAGCGGCGCATGCGCAGGCCGCCGCAGCTATGTCAAGAAGGCTCCCCGCTGCGCAAGTTCCGCTGAAGCTCGGAGACAAGGTTCTTCTCGATACAAAGAACCTCAGGCTTCCATATGTCTCCAGGAAGTTGATTCCAAAACGAGTGGGACCGTTCACCATCGTCAAGGTCTTGGGACCGGTTACATTTAAGTTAAAGCTTCCGGAGAAATGGAAGATACACCCCGTCTTCCACGTAGCGCTACTTACCCCGTACCACACAACTAAGGAGCACGGACCAGACTATGTCCGACCTCCACCGATTCCCACTCCTGAATCAACTGAAGGAGAGGAATGGGAGGTAGAAGCAATTCTGAGCCACCGCACTAGAGGTACCCAAAAGCAGTATCTAGTGGCTTGGAAGGGCTGGCCCGCATCGGAAAATTCTTGGGAACCAGAAAGACATCTCAAGAACGCGCAGTCGATCTTGCGCAACTATAAGAAGAGGCACAAGTTGTCGTGAAGGACTCAACCCACTCCTCACCCAATATCTCTTCGAATTTTCTGAACAAATTTCTCCTCTATTCACTATGGTCTACACCAACACTCGTCTTACTGGTCGTCGTTTCTCTGAGGCGACTCGTCGCAACATTCCCCGTCCCCCCAACTTCATTAGGGCACGGCGCACTGTTTTCTACAACCATCTTCCCCGACACACCGTCTCGTGCAACGACGAGGGCACCCTCGCCGATCGTGTCGGCTGGGTCATCGTGCACCCCGACCTCTACAGCCATGTCGAGGCCCGTATTGCCCATCTTCCTGAGGTCAAGGACCTCATCGACGTCTACCGCGCTCTCGCCAGGGCCGCCCCCTCTTACTCTGTTCTCATCAAACACAACCAGAGAACGTCGGCGCCCAAGTCCGAGAAGAAGAAGGTAGTTCAAGTTGCGAGCGAGGCCTATCAGGCAGTGGTTCAAGCGGCAGAGAAAGTAATTTCTATGCTCGCTAACCCTCAGGTCGCGGGAGCACTCTCGGACCTGATGCCCCTGCGTAACCAACACGGTACGCATAGTTGGGGGCATGTCTTTTGGCCGCAACGCCTCGATGACTACCCGCAAGCTATCGAGGTCGATTCTTCGGATGAGGAAGAAGACGAGGACGAGGTACGCTCGGATGGTGGATGGTCCATTCCCTCGACTGACCCTTGGAAGGTTTCCACTCCTGATCCTGAGGAGGAAGCCATCAAATGGGGTCCGACTTCAGTTGAGGGGTCGACCCCGACCCTATCCTCCTCAAGTTCTGACTCCTCCTATTCGGAAGTCGAGTCTTTCGACTTACTCCCTGAGCTCGAACAACTAGAGCTTAGCACGATCGACGAGCTCTCGGAAGAGGAGTTCCACGAAGCCCTGAAAGTCGCAGTAAGGGCCCCTTCCCCGCCTCCTCCTCCCCCGACTACGATCACCAAGCACGTCGAGGAACCCCATGGACGATGCGGTTTCTTTCGTGGAACCGGAGAAGATCGGTTCGGATACATCAACTCTCGAGGCGACATTTTCATGGTCCCCAACAGTTCCTTCGGCATCTCTGACGTTCGGATCATGGTCGCATACCATCTCCGATGGCCGGAAGCTTCAGTCAGGACCACCCAAGCCGCCTCCCTACTCATCGACGATGTCATCGCCCGGCGTGGAAATTACCCCGCCTTCAAGGTCGACGCTGAACGCATCGCGACTACTTATCGCGAGGCTTTAGGCATGTCGGCGGCAGAGACTGCTCAATGGGACTGCATTCGAGCAGTAGGTAGCGATGCGGAGCTCGTCCAGATCTCCCTGGATGTCTTCCATCCTGAGGTCGTCGAGAGAAACAATGCTATCGTTCACCTCTAAGGTCGAGGACGACCTTCAGCGGAGGGGGAGCTGATGTTACGAATGTACAATAGGTATTGCGACGTCTCGACGAACTGGTAACGGTTTCTAGTACTTACTCTGTACGATACAAGTATGGTAGGCTCTGGGACTCCAGCTACGATTGTATATGGCGGATTCTATGGAACAGTCTCGTATTATCTAGGATGCTCTAGGACTTTCCATGCACAGTTACTTCTGCACAGTGCACAGTCGCTTCCGCGCAGTGCACAGCGCTTCTGCACAGTACACAGCAGCACTGCCACAGTGTTACTAGGTTCGACTAGCGCTGACTACTACACACCAGAAAGTCCTTGTATACGCTAGAACGTTCCGTCTACAGGCTGGTATACATGTATATAAGAGGCGACGCCATAGAGCGACCCTCAGCTTTCAGTCTCTTCGCGAAATACGACTTTGGTTGCTCGTTAACTCGCTCTCAACTGCAAACACTACTACGCGCTTATCTTCGACAAGCTAGGGCTAGTAGCTGAATAGATACAAGCTCTCTATTCATTGACGTCTTAAGGCTTGATAGTTTAAGAGTCACGCTCGAAAGCGTAACAGAACTTGAGCAGCGGGGAGTCTTCTTGACATGGCTGCGGCGGCCTGCGCATGCGCAGCTATTGTATTCTCCCTGGCTTCCTGAAGACTTTGAAGCCTCTGCTCCGTACTTGGATGCTTTGGGGTGGTTCGGACTGTCCCAGCGGCCTCTGGCTGAAACCCGTAGAGGAGTTCAAACGGGGATTTTCCCGTGACAGAGTGTGTCCGCTGATTGTGCGCGAATTCGAATTGAGGCAGCAGTTTGGCCCAGTTCTCCGGATTGTTAGCACAGTAGAGCCGAAGTGCTAAGTCGAGTTCCTGATTGACTCGCTCCGTTTCCCCATCTGTCTGAGGATGATAGGCCGTGCTGAGTGCCGTTTCAATTCCGAGGCTGTTGTGTAATTCTTTGAATGCCTTGGAGATGAATTGCGGCCCTCGATCCGAGATGACCTTCGCAGGTAGTCCGAATCTGCGATATACATCCCTTTGCAGAATATCCATGGCTCCTTCTGCCGTAATATTCTTGGTGCAAGGGGAAAATACCGCTGCCTTGGATACATCATGGTCAACTACCACTTGGACGGCATTGAATCCATCCGACTCTGGTAGATCCGTGATATAATCCATTGTAATGGTCCGGAAAGGCCTAGTATCCCCACTGTGTCGAATGGGAATTAAGCCTGGTTTAATGGGATGCGTATTGACCTTGCT
>JACDTU010000040.1:0-36408 GCA_022376465.1 Cubamyces lactineus
CTCATTGTGCTCTCATCACCATTCAGGTTCCCTTACATGGATTATCTTGTGGTTTCCACGCTCCTCGGCTCGCTCATGTACATGCTAGTTCTGTCGTACGATGTCGCATGCCAGTACCACAAGAATTTCGAGAAACGACTACGTGAAGATTTTGTTCCGGACATGCATCTGGACCTGGACGATGTCAAAGTTCGTTTCGTGATACCGAAGAATCACATCAGTGTCCATGGACGTAACCACTCACAGTACTCGCTAAACCTCGTGCCTCATGTCGGACGCACCTATGGCGAAGGCGTTGAAAGCTCGTGGAGTCACTTAAATCCCGCCGCCATGAGCACCCGCGAGATGGCTCTGGCTACTCGACACGAGATACTCAACGATCATATGAGTGCGTGGAACTGGCGCAAGAAAATAGAACTCGGTGAGTATCTTGACGACTTTGCATTTTGACTTGGGCTGATTCCCTGGATCCCAGGCCCTTTTCTCCTCAGATCCTTGCGGCAAGCTGCGCAAATTGCGCACAAGCAGCGGCGTCTGTTCAACGAGTTCACGGCAACATTTCCGCCAGACGTCGTCAAGGAGTGGGAACGAGTCATAGCGCTGTGGAACGTCAATCCAGGACACGGAGCCGACCCCTACGAAGAACCAGAGACCAGTACGTTCACGTTCACACCAGCACTATTGCGTTGCAGTGTGGCTGACTTCCCATAGCTACGACCATCAGCAAGGTCCGCCTCGAATTGGCCAAGGAAGAAGCTGCAGACGCTGCGGTGAACCCGGAGGTTCTTGATATGTCCCCGAGCGTATTCATACAGGTGGGGTTGGATTTGGAGGATCAACAGTATGTTCTCTTCCTGCACTGTCCTCTGCATGCTCATTTCCGTTTCAGGCGTTCTCTCAAACTCAGGGACGCTGGGAAGACCGAGGGCGAATTGGCCGACCATCTGGAGCGAAGAAACACGCTTGCTCGACGCATTCGGTGCTGGGCCGAGGCTCAAGACGTTTATATGCCCGCTGTTATCCAGCTCCGTGTCCAGACCAACACTCTCCTCTCGCCGTCAGGTGTCGATACCCAGGGAGTCCCGCCTACTGCTACCAACACGGACACGGAGAGCGACGGCCCGCCGATCCCAAACCCCGAGGACGCTTCCCTCTTTCTCCCCTCTGCACTCCCACCACATCTTCTTGTCGGCGAACACACCTCACGACTCCTCAATTACGAGCGCCGCCTCCGCCTTGCTCAGCTCGAGGATTCCCTTGCAGATATCCGTCGCCTCCGTCGCATCCTCAAAGGCATCTCGGAGTTCAAGCGGCTCAATGTTTCAGGCACGGGGAACAAGCCCAACACCAGAGTCCGAGCACTCTACGCTAAGTTCTTACGGAAGCAGGTACGACTGGTTGCGAGATACCGCGCCGCTTACTGCGCCCTTGCAAAGATCGATGCCGATGGAAACTGGCGAAGAACATTCCGTGAACTGCTAGATTCACATCTCACAGGGCCAGGAAGGGACGACGACGACGTTGGGGAGGGGCACGTCGAGATATCCTGGATATGGCTTGCTCCCTGCAGTGCTTTCTCGGACTCGGACGAATCACGCGAATACAACGACAGTATGCGCGCCGAGTGGGCTCGGAGCAAGGCCAGGGCGGAACGGTGGGAGGAGGAGGTTGAGTTGCTGGTGGAGGAAATGGATCGCGTGGTCAAGTTCCTGGAGGCTGAAGCGTCGCAGTGGCGACTCCGAGCTGACCGCCGGGTCCACATATTCTCCAACCCTCGCCTTCCCTTCGATATCGCGGACGGCGTACGCGCTTTCGCCCTGCGCCAAGTTGATATCTACAGTGCCCTCGCCCGCCGATTTGCATGTCAGTGGACTCCCCTTCTCCGCACCCTCGGCCGCCCTGTGAAGTGGGTTGAAGCGTACTATACCACCGCCGGAGCGAGCACCAGTGCAGATGGGGAGGGTTTAGGCGAAGATGCTGATGGTTCAGATGCGGACGAGGATGACTAGAGGTTCGAGCGCTCTGTAGTACCCGTCTGTCGTACTTGTTGCATGCACGTTATGTCTTGTAGTCGAGAGAATTCTATTCATGACTTTCGTATGCTGCTGGTACAAGCTCGACAGGGAAGGACAAATCAGACAGTACGAAGTACATATGAATGTATTAGAACGGGAGGCGGAGACATGCAGGCCAGATCAAGCATCGTAATCGCCTGGGGCACGGGTGATTATGCCGGGAAAATGTGCTGGATATGGTGAGTTGTTTGCAGGAAGGTGACATCTCTGTACCATAATCGTTGTATCATCTGACCACAAACCGAGCCGTGCGGAGATTCGTTTAGTACCAAGAAGAAACATTGTACATAGCAAGCTACTTGTGAGACGAGGATACAAACCGCTGACGTGATGCATGAGGGTACTAGTAATGCGACACGCGCGCGATGTACAAAGCCGGAGAGGTGCTAGGACAAGGGTGGGGAGGTTGTAAACGAAGTGTTTGTCAGCGCGGTGAGCGTGGTGTACATGAATGGTGGGAAGGTTGTGCTTCACGGGATGGTGGTTCGTCTGCGAAAACTGTCCAAGGGGAGGGAATGGGGTCGTCGGAACGCGC
Source organism: Cubamyces lactineus (assembly GCA_022376465.1). Lineage (NCBI taxonomy): Eukaryota > Fungi > Basidiomycota > Agaricomycetes > Polyporales > Polyporaceae > Cubamyces > Cubamyces lactineus. The sequence continues at coordinate 2,611 of JACDTU010000040.1, forward strand.
GCCAGCCAGTGTGGTTAAGATGCTATCAGTACCCGCGATCACGTTGCGCAGACATTGCGGGGTCGACTCGAGTGAGTCGTAACGGACCGTTATGGCATGACTCGTTGAACTTTCGGACGTCGCTGACATGTTTGGGATGATGATGAGCTGCAGCCGCGTCGCAATGGTGCGATAAGATTGACTGATCACGTTCTCTTGCTACCACACGCCCTTCCAGCTCGTACACGACCCGGACTTGACCTTCCTGTTTGCACGATCTAGCAGAGCACCGGAAGTCAGGGAGAGATACATTAGACTAGACGCGAGAGAATGGGCCTACTGACCGGGATTGAATGCCAATTTGCAAGTAACGGTGTAGCATGGCGACAGGATCGTTCTGCATGTAAAAGAGGGCAGAGAGGGCGGCGGGTGATGCACGTTTCTGGTGGGGATGCTGTAATAGGGAGGTGGGGCTGTTGTATGATTCGGACCAGGCCGTGGTGCGAGAGAAAAGGAGGGAGAGTATATGTCTGAGCGGGGATGTTGTACAATGGCAGTAATGGGGACGGCGAGGCTGAGACAACGACGGCAAAAGCGCTCCGTGCATCCCACGCACACAACGCGCGAGATCAAGGTTGCATGAGAAATATGAGGGCGCTGGATGAGGATCAGTGTGGGTCTCACAAGACAGACATGAGCACGTACCTGTACAACGAGCCGTCCCTATCCCGGACAGCGGTGAGTTCAGAAGAAATCCTCGACGTGTTGACGAGCGAAGCCGTTGGCACGGAGGATGTTTGCGCGTTGACGATGACCAGTGAGCAGGCGGCGGCGATGGAGGTGGCGAGTCCGAGATTCTGGATGCGCTCTCTGGGGTTGACGTTGCTGTGATTTGGCTGTTGGGAGGACTGTGCGGGGTTGTGGGCGGACTGGGGAAGGATGTGTTGTTGCTGTGGGTTGGGAGCGAGACTCGGGAGCCGCTGGTGCTAAACACTGCCCGCCTGCTCGCAAACCTTCCAGAGCGCCTCGACGTGTTGACGAGCGAAGCCGTTGGCACGGAGGATGTTTGCGCGTTGACGATGACCAGTGAGCAGGCGGCGGCGATGGAGGTGGCGTGTCCGAGATTCTGGATGCGCTCTCTGGGGTTGACGTTGCTGTGATTTGGCTGTTGGGAGGACTGTGCGCCGGTGGGCTTGGGAAAGGTGTGTTGTTGTTGTGGATTGGGAGCGAGGGCAAGACTCGAGGCGGCCATCCTGAGGACAGCGATGAAACGTCTATAGGACACGTGTGTGAGTTGTGAGGAACGTGGAGGCGTTGTACGCACCTGTAACGTACAACGGGCCGACGCGCGCAGCCATATTGTGGATGTACCGGGAGGGAGCGTTGTAGAGGGGCACAGAGGCGTCGTTGTGGATGAGCAAGGAGGGGATTGTTGTGGAAGCGCGAGGAGGTGTTGTACGCGCCCTGGCGTACAACGTGGTGACGTGTGCGCGGCTGCATTGTAGAAGGATTAGGCGGGGTCGTTGTTGAGAAGTAGGGAGGGCTCGTTGTTGGCGACCAAGGAGGGGATGTTGTGAGAGCGCGAGGAGGCGTTGTACGCGTCCTGGCGTACGAGATGACGTGCGCGTGACCGCGCTGTAGGAGGACCGGACGGGATTGTTGTTGCTGTGCAGAGACAGGCCGGTGTAAACAAGCAGAGGAGGGTCGCTGTAGGCCTGTGGAGACGGACGGGGAGAGGGCATTGTGAACGAGCGGGGAGACGCCGTTGTCGAAGGCCACGGAGGCGTCTTTGTAAATGAGCGAGGAGGGGATTGTTTTTGGAGAGCGTGGAGGCGTTGTACGCGTCCTGGTGTACACCGGGACGACGTGCGTGCGGCCGAATTGTAGCAGAATCTGGTGGGGTCGTTGTGGATGCAGAGAGGGGTCGTTGTAGACGAACATGGTGGGATAGTTTTCATAGAGCGATGGGCTGTTGTACGTTCCCTGATGTACAATAGGCTGGCGTGCATGTGGTCGTATTGTAGATGGACTGGGAGGGGTGGTTGTTAGTGTGTGGCGAGGGATTGTTGTCGGGGAAGGCGGAGGCATTGTACGCGCCCCGATGTACAATCGGGAGTCGACGAGCAGGTGGCCCGCGTTGCAGGGAGATGTTGTAGGAGAGGGTGGTCGTGTTGTATGCACTGGGTGTACAACGGACAAACGAGTCGCTCGGGAGGATGGTTTGTGGATGGGGAGGAGGGGTTCTTGTGGGCTGAAGGTGGACGCGTTGTAAGTGTACTGATGGGCCGCGCGATTGTGCTTGATCTGCGTTGTACATCGGTACCGTGTCATAAAGCAGGCGAGCTGTGAATGACGTGAGCAACAAACGGCGGATTCGTTGTAGATCGAACCTACAACGCAGTACCGTGTAATGACGACGGCGACCTGGTAGTGTTGTAACGCGGGGGGCGGTGGATTTTAAAACGCATCCCCGGCGTAGGGGTGGGGTAGTCGTCGCGCGTTGTAGATGTGAGGAGGGGTTATGGATAAATTGTCGGGGCCTGGTGGAGTCGTTGTAAGAGAGTGTGGTGGGATCGGTGTTGTTGGCAAGCTGCAAACGCGGGCGCGTACAGCCACGCGAGGTGGCAGTGTTGTAGATGTTAGTGTGGAGATACAATGGCGGTTGGATTGTTGTTGCTACAACAATATACAATAAGCCCTCCATTGTACATGTACAACGCGTAGTGCCTAAGTTCACAATGATTTAGCCACGTAGGTGGCTAATGTGTTGATACTGTTGGTGACCACAACTGTCAGACTCATCTCCAGTATCTACGGTTGGCGACATGCGTCCTTCCCCATCTGGGGAGCCTGGCGAGTGGCGACGGAGCTCATCGGAAAGGGGGGCTGGGGCGGGCTCTATCTCTGAGGTGACGCCGATGTGAGTGGTAGAATGGCGCTCTTCATCACTGCAGGTAGAGGAAAACCGGGCCAAGGGAGGAGAGCGTGATCGAGGTTGTTGAAGGTCGTACTGCGTAGACGATGTAGGATGAGAGGTCGTGTCACAGGAAGGAGTTGCCTGTATGGACGAGACATTTGGAATGATGTCCTTGGGACCACTATCACCCGATGCATCATGCACGTCTCGTGCCGACGACGTTTCTCCGAGCTCAAAGTACGACCGCTGAGAGCCCGTGTCATCGAGTGACGGATCTACTTGTTGCACCGGAGGGTTCCTCGCCAATACCGGACTGGGTGGTGTTCGACAGTGCTTTGTCAATCGCGTAGGAACCGGTATTGGAGGCGGTGACGCGCCGCACAGGCCTTCATGCATTTTGTGGAGATTGGATTGTACCCCAGGGGAAGGCAGTACGATTGGAGCGGACACTGCAAGGTTCGAGGGTAGGGAAGCGGAGCGAGAACGCGTGTAAGAGCCAGAACATCCTTGTAGGGGCGTGCGCTGTTTCAGAGGGCCAGTTGGCTGGTGTATTGGAGGTAGTGACGAAAGACGAGGTGGTATGTGCCCCGAAGCCACCGACGGAGGGCGGGATGGTATTCGTCCTGGAGGAAGCGAAGGGGGGCGGGATAGCACGTGTCCCCGAGCAACTGATGGAGGGTGGGATGGTATACATGCTGGAGGAAGCGAAGGGGGGCGGGATCGCGTGGGTCCTGGCGTCACTGATGTAGGATGAGACGGTATACAAATCGTCAAGGACAAAGATGGATGGATAGTGAGGTCGACTGAGGAAGCTAATGCCTCCGCTGGAGTGTGGAGGGCTTGTGTGGTAGCAGAGACAACAGAAGTGGGAAATGTAGGGGCTGCTTGTGGACACCTGAGCAAGAGGGGATCCTGCGAGTGAGAATGGTGGTTGACCGCTGAGAGGTCGTAGTACGGCTCTTCTGGTATTGGCGAGAGGCCTGACCTCAGAACTCCTTCTCCCTCACCTGCTCTACCATCGGCGAGGCCTTGCCGGAACTGATGCAATGGATTAATGGGCGAAACGGTGTGGCTAAGTGCAAATTCGAGCCCGTGGCCCTCAAGAACCGACGGATTGGGGATAGCCGTCCATACGTCATACTGCGGAAACTGTCCATATCCTCCGCCTTGGATGAGGTGCTTTGGCAACATGGACAGGCCTGAGTAATCCCCTGTCCCAAAGCCAGTTGCTGGAGTATCCCAAGGTCCGGACGACACGTCGGTGAACTGCCACTCCGCGAGCTGTTGGCCAAGTGAATCTTGTCCGTACTCATAGGCCATACCGTAGAAAGGGAAGGAGTTTGTCGGAAGCTCTTGGTCGTCGGCAGGAGCGGGGTCTTCGGGGGTTTCTTGGGCGAGATACACCCTCGTGTTGCCAATTTCGTCGGGACGATCTTCAACGCTTGGCGTGCTATCCTATGACACAGTTAGAGCGAAAGGATCGGATTATGTGTGCGAACATCTATGGCGGCTTGTCGGGCTCTTGATAACCTGGCAGTCTGCATGAAGGCCAGACCCCTTCCACGCAACGATGGGGTAATATTTGTGCGAATCAATCGAGACGGGCTGTCTAGAGGCGTCGGCTTGGAAAGACGGCTGGTGGGCGTTCGTCCTGGTCGACCACTTCGCCTCGAAGGCCTTGACATTGGCCGGCCTGCAGAGTGCAGAATTGTGAATCCGATCCTTCGTGAGCAATCAGGTCAGGATAGGGGAACCGCATGGACGCAGGTCACAATCACATACCTTTAGCCACTCGCTGTCTGCTTGAAGGCTGTGACAGAACACTCGAGTAGATGTTGGTGGAAGATGTAGGAGGTGGTTAAGGATTAGCCGTCGGGACGAGCCTACTAGTAGAATGGAGAGTCGTACGGCCGCAGAGAGTTGTAAGGCCCAAGGCGGCAGTCAGAAGAATGAGGTACATGGTTTTTCTTGAAGATGAAGAGATGCTTTGGAGGCTCTGTTCGGCTACGCAAAGCATGCCTTGGCCGACCAGGGAGCGAACTAAGCCTCGTGCCAAGTGACATACCTTAGTCGTGAGATTGTGAGATTTGATCCGATCGGCCGGCTCTCTCCTGCGTCCCCATCGTCGTCGTAAACGACCGTTCCATCATCGTCCGCTGCGCGCTGATGTCCACTGGAGATACATCCATTTCTGATTTGCCTGTGTTTGACAGTCGTTCGCTGTGGTCCAGAGCCTCCCCAACCGCGCTCAACGGATAGTCAAAGACGGTGGCCTTCTGGCTTACCTCGGTCCTCTCTGCCCTCTCCCTCGGTGCCCTCCGCGTCTTCGCGTTCGACAACTCGAGGTCTGACAACGTATGTACCCGGCCTCCTCACGAAGGTATTGCTGATTTGCTAACATGCCTTGTAGCTTGCGGTGTGCGTGCTGTATTCTCGAGCTTGTTAACCCGATGCGCTTAGACTGTGACTGCATCCAGTTACTGGGGTCAGAACTCGTATGGCGCTACTCACAGCGATACCGCCAACTTCCAGAAGAGCCTCGCGACCTATTGCCAGGTAGCGTTTATCTCTTAAGATTCGACTTCGCATGTACTCAAGCAACGCCTTCCAGGATGATTCGATTGACGTGTTGCCCATTGCGTTCCTGAACGTCTTCTTCGGCACCGGCGGTCAACCTTCGATCGATCTTTCGAATGTCAGTACAATTACCTTGACACCTGATGCGTCGGATGCATTGATGGCTTAGATCTGCGGCAGCTTGGACGATCCGGTCTTCCTGGGCATGCCCGACTGCAGCTTCCTGCGCGCCTCGTGTTCATCGGCCACAGAGCTGACGCTTACCACATGCTCAGAAACACGCCCTTGACAACAGTGTCGGCTATAAAATGAGCATGGTCGCAAAGGCCGTAGTAGCTACTGCACCTCAGCCCTCGTCTCGACTCCTACTACCCCGCCGCCCGATATGTCTTTGCACACCATCCCCAAACCGCTCCCCGATGCCGTTGAACTTGACTCTTGGGCTGAAGCTGGAGAAAAAATTCAGCAACTCAGCCCCCAGTCAGAGGACCGGGCGGTCACATTCGCGGCTTCGGTGTATAAGGCCGCAAAGTTTCTCATGGCTGTTATGACCAAGGGAGGTGTCTCCCTCACGGATGTCACCGCCGCCAATGATATCATAGGTCAGGGATGAGCCTGAGGGTTGGCTGTTTTGAGCGTTACTAAAGAAACCTTTTCCACCAGGGGTAAAAATATGGGATGTACTGAACAGGGCAATCGTTAGGGAGAAGGAAGGGGATGATGAAGAGGGTCCCGCATGAGAAGTCATCCAGTTCGTGGCCGTCATGAGCAGATCATGGCACATAGTCGCGAAAATCCAGAGACAGGTCGCTGTGTGTCGGCGGTGTGTGTGTGCAGCGTAGTCGACTCTTATATTATAAGCATAGCCGGTATTGACCAAGCGGCTTTCGACCAGCGCCCACGAGCCGAGCGGCTCGAATATTTGAGCACCGCCGGGACGCTTTTAGTCAATCACCATATTTAGTGGTCAACAACTACGAACGGTGTTAGTCTCGTAACCAGACGTTATGGAGATCGCTCCTTATTTGGACACGCGGGATGGCCAACGAACCGAGACAGACGTCTGGTGGATTTTGGACAGGGGGGTAGGGGGTTGTCACGTTTGGAGAAGATGTTTTTAGTTTGTTTAATAGACCCCCATTAACTAATGGAGTAGGCCTCTCCCAGAGCCGTTAATTTTTTGCACCTTAATCACGGCCCGGATTAACTCACCTGTTTATCCCGTCGCGTCCCGGGCAGCCCAGAGGATTAACCACTCGGCCTGGTTTAGCGTGCGTTGAGCACCACCCCGCGGCCCTCCGTCAGCCTCAACAACGACGATGAGCACAGGATGTTGAACTTCCAGGTTATTGGCTGTGCCGGACCGGGAATGTGGACTTTGTGGCTGTGGCGCCTACAACGCGCACAGCATGGACTTTATTCCTTTTATGGACTGCTTAGCATACGTACTGTAGTTAGACATTCTTTCATTCCCTCCATCTTTCTATTGCGTTCTACACTGCTATGGATCCTTCCAGAGGGTTCTATATCTATGACACCATATGTCGCGATACTCGCACCATGGTCTTACTCATCATACATAGCGATCACATGCCTCCTTTCTTCGCTTACTCATGGCACTCCTCTCTCAGTATATAAGGAGGACATTCTTCGCCCCTGCTCTTCAGTCGTTCGCTCACAGACTGAAGAGTAAGTTCCTTCATTACCTATGGTTACTTATGCAGTTACTTACCAAGTACTTGTAGCTCTCTTGTGTCGCTTACAGGTACTTGTACTATGCAATATAGTCGTTCGCTCACAGACTGAAGACTTCTTTGTGTCGCTTACAGGTCGCTCCCCAGCCTTCTAGGTTCAGAAGTTCGTCAGGTTATGAGCCCTGCGCTCTAACTTGTTGCTACTTCTGTCGACATCTCTGCGTGCACCCTCCCTTTGTCGACATTGCTGTTGTGCACCCTCCCCTCCATAATTCCTTAACTCTTGACTGTTGCCCGCCGACACTGCTACCAGGGGGACATTTCTGCGCTCGTGACGCAGCCCTGAGTGCTTTTACTATAGCCCTAGTACTCAGTAGGCTGTACAGCTCTTTGTAGTGAGCTCTTTCAAGTATCCCTGGGTCAGGCCTCGCACTTGCGACAGCCAGCCCTTGTATCCGGGTTCTTTAGGAACTTAGGACCGGAGGACAACCGTCTGGACCCTCCTTACGATACTCTTTTTTGTCGGATAGCAGTACATAGTTTTTCTTGGGCACAGTTGGCAACCTCTACCCAGATTTTCGGGCATTTCGGCTGTCTGGATCTCTGGTTCTCCTGAACAGGTGTTCCCATCTACCAGGACTTCTCGGTGCACACAGCAAGTTAATCATCGCGCTTTTTCTGAACCGTTTTGGAGCCGACCACAGCGGAACCTCTTGCCATAGACTCTGAGGAGGAAGTCGACGCCACTCTCGACAACCCTTCGGAATCATCTGCCTTTGATTGTTCTGGGCTTATCCACTTCTTCGACGTCGACGAGAACCTCGACCGTTACTACGACCCAGAAGACGACAGCTACTTTGCTTGCGATAGCTTCCCCTGTCCTAATCGCTACCAGAATCTTCAAGAGCCTCCACCCGGTAACCTCTGGGCTGTAGTCCCAGAACCTTGGCAAGTTACTCCGCTTCCTCCTTCTTCGACAGAAGAAGAAGAAGACCTAGAATCAGTCTATGAGCTTTCACCTCTCCTTGCTCCCACACCCCTTCCTCCGGACGTGCCTCTCCAATTCGCGCCTCCACAATCTCCACTTCCTACACTCGATCTCACCGAGAACCTCGTCGATTCGCCCCAATTCTTTCTCCTCACTATGGGCGACATCAAACCTGAATCTGTCCCTCTCCTTTCTTCGGCCAGCCAGTACGCCGACTGGGCTGCGAAGATGAAGGGTCTTCTCATGTTCATGAACTGCTGGGATGTAGTCTCTTCGGAGACGACTGAACCTACCGACGCTGAAGAGCGCAAGGAGTATAAGAAGAAGAATGCTCAGGCTTGCGGTCTGCTCTTCATGCGGACTGGGCCTAGCTTCCACTATCTCCTTGAGACGAAGACGACCAATGGTACCTCCTCTCCGGCCAATCTCACTGCCAAAGAGATGTGGGATGCGCTGAAAGACAAGTTTGGGAAACCGAACTCTGCGCACGTTTGGGGTCTCTTCGAGTCGCTCATCAGCGAGTCTCGCATGTCGGACCAGCGTTTGCTTCAGGATCAGATGAGTCGGATCGTCACGCGTATCCGCGAGATCTCGACCAACGGCCTGAAGTTAGAGGACAACATCCAGGCCCTCATCCTTCTCTCCAAGGTCCCGGAGTCCTACCGACCCATGATCTCTGCGCTTATGGCCACTATGGACCTCGACAAGATCACCGTCGACGTCATCCTCGAGAAATCTCTCTCTGAGGAAGCCATGCGCAAGACCGGTCAATCTGCTGCTAGGATCTCCAAGACCAAGCCCAAGCCGTCCGGCCCCTGCGACTTCTGTGGCAGTCAGACCCATCACGAGTCGACTTGCTACAAGAAGCACCCCGAGCTTTGCCCCAAGGGCAACAAGGGTAAGGGCAACGGTGGCAAGAAGAAGGACAAGGATAAGGAGAAGGACAAAGGGAAGGGAAAGGACAATTCTCATGACCATGCGCACGTCTCGGCCAATGTACTTGTAGCTGAATCCGGCTCTAACATGCACGCTTCTTTCTATGATGCGGCGAAAGCTGCTGCTGGTGTGCGGTATACTCGTTGGCTGATGGACTCTGGCGCATCTCAGCACGTCACTTGGTGCTTTGACGACTTCACCGAGTACGAACCCTTCGACAAACCACTGACCTTCAATACCGCCTCATCTGGCGAAGGTTCAGTCATTCAGGGACTCGGTCAAGGCACTGTCAAAGCTGAGACTCTTGTCGATGGTCAACGGTGGACTATCACTCTTCCAAACGTCTGCTATGTGCCTCAGGCCTCTGCACGACTATTTTCCACCTGTACCATTGAGAAGAATGGTTATTCTCTCTTCCAAGGAGTGAGGAAGATGATGATCTTTGACAAGCAGCCGGAAGGCGCTGTTGACTCAGGCTCGACGATTCGCATCAAGGGTCGAAAGATCCTTGAAGCACCGTACAATCCTGCGAGTAATCTCTATGATTTGACTCTGGAGATTCTTCTGAACAGGCATGTCCACCTCAACGTTCGCAGTTACAAGACCTGGCATCGTCGCTTTGGTCATGCAGGCAAGGAGCCTCTTCGCCACCTGCCTAAGAATGTAAAGGGTGTTGACCAGCTTGATCCTGCGGATGATGAACCGTGTGAGGGTTGTGCCTTTGGCAAATCCCACAGACTCCCTTTCCCGCCGTCAGAAAAGCGTGCGACTGAGCCCCTTGAGCTCGTCCACACTGATCTAGATGGGCCAATGCGCACTGCATCAGTTGGCAGTGGATTCAAGTACTTCGCTAGTTTCATCGATGATTACTCCGGTCTCGCCCATGCTTACTTCCTGAAGTACAAGTCGGACGCCTTCAAAGCGTTCAAGGACTTCAAGGCTTGGGCTGAGAATCAAACCGGGAGGAAAATCAAGCGAGTCCGCTCTGATCGTGGTGGGGAGTACACGTCAAACGAGTTCTCCGAGCTTCTCCGCAGCCTAGGGATCGAGCACCACAAAACCATGCCTGATTTGCCTCAGCAGAATGGACGCGCTGAACGCTGGAACCGTACAATCACTGAGAAGGCTCTGTCTATGCTTCATCATGCTGGACTTAGTCACAGTTTCTGGCAACTCGCTATCGAGGCAGCCGTACATATCTACAATCGTCAGCCTATGCGTCGCCTGAAATGGCGATGCCCCATCACTCTGTGGGATGGGACCATCCCTGATGTGTCCTATTTCCGCGTTTTTGGCTGCAAAGCCTACGTTCACGTGCAAAAGGACAAGCGCAAAGGAAAACTCGACAAGAAGGCTGTCGAGATGATCTTTGTCGGGTATGAGCAGGGTTCCAAGGGGTATAAGTTCTGGAATCCAGCCACCCACTCTATCGTCGTATCTCGCGATGTGATCTTCGACGAAGAGTCTTTTCCTGCACGCAAGATTCCTGGCAATCGTCCTGTTACCCCAGACGATAGTCCGTTCTCAGATCAAGAAGTCCCTTCAGACGATGCCTCCAATGCTGAGCCTGAAAACTTCGAGATCGATATCCCTCTTCCTATTCCTCTCCCGGAGGCCGCACCTCCTGCACCTCCTGCACCTCCAGAGCAACCTGCTCCCCCTCCTCCGCAACAACCTAATCCACCACCTGCTGTTCCTCCTCCGCAGCCTAACCACCAGCGAAATCGTCATGAGCCAGTGGGAGGTCCTAGCATAGCACGTGATCGCCCTCGTCGCGAGAACGTTCCTAGACCTCAGCACTACAGGGACAGCGTGTATGGTGATGAGCCACCTGCAAAGGTTGATGCTCGTACAGACGCGGAAGGAAACTTGGAGGACGATGAACAAGTTGTACAAACTATCATTGCGATGCTCGCTGCCGCAACCCATAAGCCTGGCATTCCTAACTCTCATCGACAAGCCATGGCATCTCCAGACGCGGAGAAGTGGCGTGCAGCTGAGAAAGCAGAGTATGACTCGCTCATTGAGAACAAGACCTGGCTTCTTGTGCCTAGGCCGAAAAACCGACAAGTCGTCGCCAATCGTTGGGTGTATGACATCAAGCATGATGGTCGGTACAAGGCTCGTCTTGTGGCCAAGGGTTTTACTCAGGTCTGGGGGGAGGATTACAATGAAACCTTCTCGCCTGTTGCGCGTTTTGAGTCGATTCGTTACCTCCTCGCGCACGCTGCGCTTGAGGACTGGGACATCGAGTCAATGGACGTCAAAACTGCGTTCTTGAACGGCGACTTGGAGGAGGAGATCTACATGGAACAGCCTGAGGGCTGGGTTGTTCCTGGCAAGGAAAACTTCGTGTGTCTATTGCTGAAAGCTATCTATGGCTTGAAGCAGGCGTCTCGTCAATGGAACGCCAAGATACACCAAATCTTGCTAGATCTGGGATTCATATGGACATACTCTGATGCCGGAGTCTACGTATATCGGCGACATAGGGGATTCCGTCACTATCATCGTTCTGTATGTCGACGATCTACTCCTCATGGGTGACAAGCCTGGCCACATCAAGGCTACCAAGGAGGCCTTGATGCAGCGGTTCAAGATGACGGATCTGGGTCCTGTCTCGCGTTTTCTTGGTCTGAACATTGTTCGCGATCGTAAAGCTCGAACGATCAACATCGACCAGATAGACTACATCCAGTCTGTTCTCGAACATTTCGACATGGCTGACTGCAAGCCGGCTCGCACTCCCCTCCCTGCTGGTGCTGTACTGGAGAAATCTAGTCACACCGCCGCCGACCACTCCCGGAAACGGTACCAGAGCCTGATTGGCAGTCTGCTCTATGCAACTTTGGGTACACGTCCGGATATCTCCTTTGCGGTCCAGAAGTTGTCTCAGTACAACTCTAATCCTAGTGACGCACACTGGAACTATGCCAAGTATGTTCTGCGGTACCTGCAAGGGACCAAAGACTACCGGTTGCGTTACTTCGGTTCCTCGAATGACGGTCTTTTGGGTTATTCAGACTCGGACTGGGCTGAGGACCGAGATGACCGCAGGTCCACTGGAGCTTACGTCTTCTTGATGGCAGGCGGCGCTATTTCCTGGCAGTCTAGGAAACAGCCGACTGTTCCGCTCTCCTCGACCGAGGCGGAATACAAGGCTGCATCAGACGCTTGTCGTCAAGTTGTATGGCTTCGCACGTTTGGTGAAGAGTTGGGGGATGACATCTCTCGTCCTACACCCTTGTGTCTCGACAACCAAGGGTCCATCTTCTTGTCGGTTAATCCCGTCACCGAGCGTCGCACGAAGCACGTCGACGTCCAGTACCACTACACTCGCGAACAAGCTGAGTTAGGGACGATCGACATCTTCTACGTAGCGACAGAGGATCAACTAGCTGATTCCTTGACGAAGAATGTCTCCTTCTCTATATTGGAGCGCTTCAGAAAGGCGATTGGTCTAGTCTCTCCCTCCGCAGTTTGAACGAGTGGGAGTGTTGAACTTCCAGGTTATCGGCTGTGCCGGACCGGGAATGTGGACTTTGTGGCTGTGGCGCCTACAACGCGCACAGCATGGACTTTATTCCTTTTATGGACTGCTCAGTGTACGTACTGTAGTTGGACATTCTTTCATTCCCTCCATCTTTCCGTTGCGTTCTACACTGCTACGGATCCTTCCAGAGGGTTCTATACCTATGACACCATATGTCGCGATACTCGCACCATGGTCTTACTCATCGTACATAGCGATCACATGCCTCCTTTCTTCGCTTACTCATGGCACTCCTCTCTCAGTATATAAGGAGGACATTCTTTGCCCCTACTCTTCAGTCGTTCGCTCACAGACTGAAGAGTAAGTTCCTTCATTACCTATGGTTACTTATGCAGTTACTTACCAAGTACTTGTAGCTCTCTTGTGTCGCTTACAGGTACTTGTACTATGCAATATAGTCGTTCGCTCACAGACTGAAGACTCTCTTGTGTCGCTTACAGGTTGCTCCCAGCCTTCTAGGTTCAGAAGTTCGTCACAGGATTATCACAGGTTTATCCTTGAGATCATCCCCAGAGGTTCATCCTCGCAATCATCCTCGAGATCATCCTCAAGATCATCCTCAGATCATCCTCCAGATAATCCTGGAGGCCAAGTTCAACACCGCGCAGCTGCGCTTGTGCGAGTCAAAAAGCGGCTTGCAAAACAGCGAACCGAGGGTTCGAACCATCGCCATACGGAAAGACGATACATAATATTGCCGTTGAGCCACATGTCCTTGCTCATTCTTGTACATATGCACATATCCATTATAGATCGCGTTCAAAATGTCCTTTATCACTACATGCCTGGTGATTATCCCCCAGTTAGTGTACTCAACACCCCCTGATTACCTGCTAAACACGCCGCTAATGATCCACCGTAAACCGCCGCTTATCCGCCGTGCATCCAGCGCGCTCCTGCTCACACCAATGCTTATATGTTGATGTACCACAAGACGTCGGTACGTAGTATAACTATGCCTCGCCGCCGCCAGCTGTCTCCGTATCGACCGCCGAGTCTGCTGCTGCACTGCGCCGTGTAACTCTGTATAGTAATAATCAGTCAGGCACTTCTCGCTCCATACCATTGCATCGTACCTTCTCGGCATGGGAGGACCCTCTTCTCTTCTCCTTTTGCGGCTCTTCGCTGATGAAGTTGCCGACATCTCCCCCCCCCCAGTACCATCCATCGCCATCGCATGATCACGCCCGGTATTCATCGCAGGACCAGCGGTTGTGGCCGTCGTCTTGGTGGAATGGTCCCCGTCGCCTTGTCCACCTGTCGCACTTTTTGCACCGTTCGCCCCCGACCCACCTCCCCTCCCTCCCCTCCCTCCCCTCCCTCCCCTTCCGCCTCTGCCCCTTCTACCGTTCCCATTTTGCACAGTTAATTGCTCGCGTTGATTGTTCATCGTCGAGAGAGGTTTCAATCAAATCTTCAGGCTCGTCTCGCGCTCGCAGACCTCCAGGTCAGCTCCTTCACCTCGCAACCGTTCTTCATCGCGCGCCTCCTCACCGCAGGGGCTTGTGGTGTTGCCGGAAACATGTGGGTCGCTCAGCGCCACTGCCGATGGCTTGAACGCTCCATCCGAGGTGTGACGCGTGCGAGGGTGCCCATCGGGCACCGGTGGGCGAACGTTGGCCACGGGACGGGCTGCGTCAGGTTCTGCAGGGCGCGTGTCGGTTTGAAGAAGGCGCGCGTCGGTTTGAAGAGGGCGCGCGCCAGCTTCCGGAGGACACACGTCGGTCTCGGGGACGTCCACCACGGGATGGGGAACGTCGGGTTCCGGCGGGCGCGCGTCTGGTTCTGGAGGGCGCGCGTCTGGTTCTGAAGGGCGCGCATCGGGTCCTGGAGGCCGCGTGCCAGCTTCTGAAGGGCACGCTTCGGTCTGGGGAGGGTGAGCGTCGGCCACGGGACGGGGAACGTCAGGTTCTGGAGGGAGCGCGTCGAGTTCTGGAGGAATCACGTCGGGTTGAAGAAGGCGCGCGTCGGTTTGAAGAGCACCCGCGCCAGCATCTGGAGGGCACGCGTCGGGTTGAGGAGACCTCGCGTCGAGGTCCCGATGACGAGCTTCGGACGCAGTATGAGGCCTACCGACGTTGGGCGAAAGAGGCTGAGGCGCATTGAGGTTCAGGGTGAGGGCAGTGTCACGCGCTGTAAGGACGGTGTCGAGGGCGTGAAGGGGGGCGTCGAGGGCTGGAGTTCCAGTTGCAGTGATTTCGTTGAGTCTGTCTTTGCTCACATGCACGACACGCCGGCTTTGGCCCAACTTGCCTGCTGCTTCTTCGCAGTGAACGGGTGAGGTCTCCTCGTCCACTGTGCTCAGGTGCAGGTCTCTCGACGAGCCATTGCGGCTTGGTGTGCAGGACGGTGTTGCCGATAATTGGCGCAAGTTCCTCCGTGATGGTGTGCCATGCTCTGGAGTTGGAAACACTGACACCCTGAGCGTTCTCGCATGAGCGCTCGGCGTCGATGGAGTCGCAGATGCACTGCGTACTCCGGTTGCCATGGCGGCTGTCTTCATGAGGCTTTCATTGACTGCCGCGCTTTCGTTCACTGCCGCAGTGACCTTCGGCACGAAGCGGAACGTCGGACCACTTGCTTGAGCATCGTAAATCTTGCCATACAATGTCGCAGCCTGCACGAGATTGAGCTCGCTCGGAGCTTTCAAGGTGATGTCTTGCCAACCCTCGTCCACGTAGTTAGACGGGTCGCTTTTGACCGCATCCCAGTCCAGCACGCCATCCGTTGTCCGTCTTCCAGCATGCTCTATCCCAGAGTCAGTATCTGAGGACATCAGCTTCGTGTGAGAACTACTCTCACCCCATGCAGCGTTGAAGAATGCTGCCAGGACATCTACCACCTGCTGTTTCGACCATGTGTCATCGATCTGTGGCAGTTGAGGTGTACCGTCTTCCGTATATACCAGCCGACGATCTTGAACTGTGGGATTCAGAGCTGACAAGATCTGGTCAGCAAGTCTTATCGTAAGGAGTTGGGTCGCGGACGTACGCAAAGCCGACCGTAGAAACGACTCCCATCGCTGCTGTTCTCTGAGATCGGGTCCTCCTTCCCATGTTGCGAATGCTGGATGTCCCTCCAGGGCACCAATGGTTAGCCTGTGCATCTATCAGCTCACACGACTGAGTCAATGTGCGTGCGACGAACGCTTACTGCTCGCGGATGATTGTGCCGTCTTTGTCCCGCATACCAACTCGCACGTTGATGATCATAGAACCGAAATTCTCAGGCCCATGGCCTGGAAATGGAGACAGGATCTGCGCTAGTAAACTTGTGAACACACGCTGGTTTCTGTCAATGGTTCATGTCAATGATTGTAGGCGTCGCTTGTCTTGTATGCCACTCACTCGTAACACTGGTCGGGGTTCATCTCGTACTCCTTCTTGCGTTCTTTCGCCTTCTTCCGCCACATCGCCCTCTGGTCGGAAGGTAACTCACCGAACCGTTCTTTCACCGCTCGGCGCCATTCTCCGATGCCTCCCGATCCCTTACTCGGTACAGTGTCGTCTTGCGACTCACGTGCCCACAGACAAGCCGCGGAAGGCCTTCTACCTTTGACAGGCTGTAAGAATTGTTTCACAAGTTGGCGAGAAGCCTTGCTGCCAGCACCCGCATCCTTCACCACCGGCGGTTCGCCGTCTGATGGTGAACTGTCTGAGTCCTCGAGTATCCCTCGCTTCGATCTCGCCCTCCTGTTCCTGAACCACCCTGCCACGGACTATGGAGCTGAGTTAGTAACTCCCGTAATGCCGACTTGCATTATAAGGACTGATCTTGCGAACGTCGCCAGTGTTGTGCTTTGGGAACGACCAGTGCGACACAAGGTACCTTGTTGCATCGTCGACGATGTCTTTTCTCTGGTTCTCACTCGACATCCACTCATAGAATCGCGTCTTCATGTAATGGTGCGCCTTCTTACCGTTGCCTGTCTTCCAGTTGAATCGCGGTGCTTTGCCGCTCGGTTCCTCGAAAGCGTCGACAGTCTTCCTCTTTCGACTGCCCGTGCCCCTCTTGCGTCTTTGTCGTTCGTCCTCTGATGAATCTTCCAGCATCCTGAACTGTGCCGCAGCAGAGTCCTGATCGCTGTCCTCATCATCAGACGACCACTCGGACGGCACGTACTCAGCATCGGACAGGTCACTATCGCCGCCGTTTACGAGGTCCTCCGCTACCCTTGGATCAGCTGCAGGACGACGCGAAGAGGCAGACGACAGCGCACCGGTTGCGGGAGATAAAGCCTTGTCCGCGCGGTCATCGTGGTACGGTGCAGAAGGTGTGGCAGACATGGGCACAAGTTTCGCTCGCAGCGGGTAAACCCCGACGGAGCAGAGACCTTAGACCAGGATGGACGGAGTCAGGAGTGACGTAACACTTTGGGTACAGAGAGCTCAGATAGCACGGTAGCGAAGTCAGGCCAGGGACGTGCCCCCCGGCATGGTGCTCCAGGCAGACGTCGTCACTTGTCCCCAGCGTCGCAGGCTCTCCCGCCAACAACGCGTTGCCCTGGACCCCGTCCAAACGTTCTTGGGGGCTGGGAGGCACCAATCATCCGCCGCGACTGACGTCGGTGGCGCGCGACGCCATCGGCCGTTTGTACCTCCCCGACATGCTGCGACTGTTGCTCGATCGCCGGATGTTCTTATTCTGTGCCAACTTGGTGACGCGTGTCAAGGCGAAAACATTTCCCTTCCCTTGAGTGTGTCACACCTGCGAGCAACTCGAGACGAATGTGAGCTCAATGCGCGGTTTCGGAACAGAAGGGAAGAGAATCTCGTACTCGTACTTCCAACATTTGCACGAATAGAGTGGTTCGAATGAAAGGCGCGTTACGACGAATACGCGAATGGGTGTTTCGTAGAGCGTTGTGATGGGCAAGTGCGGGCCGCTTCGCCTGACACTACTGGTGCGATCTGCGATCGTTCATTGGCTCGTCCGGACGACGAGTGACTGGATGCCCCGCGTGGTCGTCGGCGGTCATTCGATCGGCCGTGGTCTTGCTATGCGCCAATTCAATTAGCTCATCTCACCACACTGACTTACACTTCAGCGCCGCTCTTTGATCAGTGCCGCACTGCGAACGAAGGTGAATAACATCAACAGCACTATTCACACTAACACTCAGCTATGGCCAAGGCATCCAAGAACCGTGCATCCTGCATCTTTGGGAACGTATGTGGAATGATGGGTGCGTGATCCGACGTTTCGTAGAATGTCGTGATGTGGAAGCGCGCGAGCTCTTCCTCGTGCCACAAGATGTCCTCCCCTGTCAGGTTCGTCGGGATTGGGCTGGCCTGATAGATGCACGCCACGCGTTTCGGCCATCTCGAGAGCACGGCGCGGAACGCTTCCAGAAACGCTACTCGCGCGTGCGGCACTGGGGCACCGAGGCCAGGCGCGTTCCGAGAGGGGAGTTGCTTGAAACTGTAGAGCGACCTGTCGGGAAAGATACGGCCGACCATGTCTTCACGACGATCCTCGTTCCCTTCACCGGGGCATGCCGGAACCAGAAGTTGGACCATCGCCATGAGCTCTTTGCCGGAAACGAAGCTTGTGAATCTCCCGGACGATTTGAGGGTACACAGCGTCGGAGATTGTAGCATACCGATGGCCGAACCACAGAGGCGGCACGGTGGGGTTCATATCCACCTCCTCGGCTTTGAACGTGTGGCGGAATACGTGTATGGTATGATCTGCGCGCTGTGCGTTAGCTGTTGTCCCATGGCGGTCTTGACGGCCTGTTTCCCCATACCAGAAATCGCGCCACCGCTACATCGGGATGGCGGACAGCTCGGTGTCTCGGACGCCAAGCGTATACACCCAGCCCGGCCGCACACGCCACCAGATCATGAAGTAAGGGTCAGCCCTCTCCTTGTAGCCGCGCACAAAGATGGTGAGTTCGCGCACCCAGTAGCCCCATGCGCGAACAGTTGGTCTGCTTGTATGAGCTTGGTCGACAGCGTCCATAGCCGCACAGCACCCTTTCTTGTTCTATTTCCAGGAAATACGTTCTTACTGCGGTCCACACGCGCGCGAACTGTTGTGTTTCGCGCATCTGTGTGATTCAGTCGGCAAGGCACTGCAGACGGTCATGATTAAGTGTACACGCACATGGTTGCCCGGCGCGCACCTGGAAAGCAATGGCCCACGCGGGCCATCGTCAGATCCTCCCGCGGCGCGCTTCTTCCCCGCGTCCTGCCTGCTGCGTCGCGACCAGCGCCGCGCCATTTGCTTCCCTCAATAGGCAGCAGTTCAGACCCCTCCTCTTCATGGACGAGTCTCATCGCCTCCTTGCACTCTTGCTGCGACAGAATGCGATACGTGTGACCAGCGCGTGCAATGACTTCGAAGTGCTGCGGCCCAATGAAGCCCCCAAAGAGAACTGCAATGAAGCCCCCAAAGAGAACTGCAATGAAGCCCCCATGGAGAACTGTGCCATGGTTCGCGTCTACCATAACACAGATGCCGATAGAACGTGAGATCGAGCAGTTGGCGGCTGACCAAATCGTGCTGTTTGTCCGCGAGATCTTCAACCTTCAAGCTGATCTCGTCCAGGAGAGCAAGGAGCAGTGAAACGCTTACCGGAGGAGGTAGGCACTGTGTCCTTTGAGGTAGGAAGGTCGATGGCCATCCGTAGCAGCGAACGTAGAGGACGGGCAGGAACCTCAGTAGCAGTCCCAGTACTAGTACTAGTAGACGAGTGTGCGATTGAGCGACGTGGCAAATACCAGGTTGAGTGCCCAGTTTGGACTTGCAACCTTCATTGGTGAGCTGTGATTCAGAAAGACGTCTGTGTCTGTCTGAAGGCACCGTACAGAATCAGTATGTAGTGCACGTTCCTGAATCTGGGGCTCCACAAAGCTGATAGTAAGACGGACATGGTTGCAGTACGGGCTAGCCAACCAAAGCGCCCATCATTCCGGTCCCAAGGCTTCGGCACTTTCCCCGCATCAGCGCTCGTACCGATCGATGCGATCTGTCCCCTCTTGCCTGTCCCTTCCCTTGGACCAAGTTTGTGCATTCCAGGGTGCATGTTATGTTTATCGCTTATGCGCGCAACACACTGTGTGGCTGCAATATACCAGGTGATTGTACCAATACTCTGATCTCCCGTTCTTACTTCTGCAACTCGAAGTTCAAGCACTTGCGCTCTCGGCGCAAGGCACCTAAGACTCGGAAGCCCACGAGCCTTTCTACTCCATGAGGTCAATGATGGAGAAATTTGACCATATGGAGGTACCTGGACTGCACCTCAGAGCGGCAAGAATATCAGGTGGGCTGCGCTGTACGCCGCACCGACGCGAAGGGAACACGAGGTGCAACGACCAGCGATTATCTACATCGCCGACCGTAGCTCATGTTCGTCCCCCAGGATTGTATATATCCCCCCTCCTCGGTCCTCGTCTCATCGACACCGCTCTCTTCCATCCACATCCGTCTCGACGACATCGCATCCCGGTATGACCAACAGTCCTGCCCAGCTTGAGCCATCCCAGCCCGCGCGCGGTGCGGTGCACATGTCTCTCGTGCTCGAGGACTCGGGCGCGCCGCCAAGTGGTCCGGGAGAACGTGTTTCACTTGTCCTTCGTGCACGCAAAGATGATAGTTCCTTTGTCACTTACAAGGTAGACCGCTTTGCTCTCCATGTTGTACTATCTGATCCATGTCCGACCTGGACATAGGTAGACCTCCCTCACACACTGGCGCTAGCGCTAGAACTCTCTCCGAGAATCTGGGATGAATGCTCGGCCGAGGTTGAGCGATTATTTGGTGACAGTCTCAATGCCGAGCAGCGATGTGTGTGGGCTACCATCGTCGAGGTTTTTCGTTGGTTCGCTGCTCCAAACATACACTCCCCCAACCGTCCCGCTCCTCTCGCCCTGTGGATCGAACTTCACGAGATGCTCACAATGGCGGCTGGCATGGGTGCCTTCCTCGGCACACCCGGAGAAAACCTGATCGTCAACGTGGAGTTGTGGGCTCGTCGTCATATGCCGGTGAGCAATACTCGACACAGCCCTATCCCTTGTCTAGCAAATTCATCTGCTCATGTTGTACAGATCAATCTCCCCCCTTTATCTCGTTCTCCTAGCCCTGTTTGAGTCTCTGCCCCTGTTGTACATCTACACTGAGCATAGCAGTCTTCGATGCGATGCGGCCCTTGATGATGCAATAGTGCGAGATGGGGATGTGAGATAGACGCCCAAAAAGGTGCCTGTCGATCAGGCACAGTACTACCACGCGGATTCGCGCTCGCGTGCTCATGCAAGCAGCCTGGCATCCATGCCGACCTTGTGCTTATTTGTGCTCATGATGCAATGCGCAAGAATCAAACAATCATATGATTAGCACGAATCTACCAGCCATGGTCTGAATACGCGAAGAACAAGGACAGTACATGGGGCCAAGACGAAGCACGTACCAAAGCGAAGCTGCTCGCGTTCATGCCGATCAAATCCGGAAGGCGAAGACCCAAGTTATACGTGAGAGAGATACCTGGCATACATCACGTATTCTCCAAAATCCAAAGTGGTTGCTCGTCCAGCGCGTATGATCAATTTGCTAGACGTGACGATGAAATTACACATTCAACATTCAAAGTCCATAGTACATGAAGGCCAGAGGGAGCACGGAGACGAACGAGACCCCAAAAGAGGTCGGTAGATGTATAGCGAGGCGTGCACGATGCGCTTGGAATGGGGAAGGGGGTAGTGGTGCTGGCATTCAGCCCTGTTCAACCTTCACATGCCACATGATCTCGTCAGGAAGACGCGGAAGGGAGGCTGGGTCATGGCTAGCTAGCGATGTCGAATGCAACTGGACGATGTACTCCGTGAAGCACTTTCCGTGATACTGATAACGGAGGGACTCCTGCCGATAGTGCCTGCACAAGACGAGGAGAGAGATGACGTCGGAGGGGCAATGGATTTCCCCTTCGTGGTACTTCTTGAGGAATCGTTTGTTGTCCTCGATAGCCTCTTCAAGCGCCCTGGCAAGCTCTGGAGAACAAACGGTCAGTGATCTCAGAGCAGTGCGCAACTGAGTTCACAGACTTACCTTGTTTATCTCGCGTGATCTTCTTAGCAGCTTCGTAATCCACCGAGCGATCCTCTCGACTGATGGTATTGAAGCGGCAGGACCTGGTTGCGATCTGAACAAAGAGTCGCGATCGGTGCCAATCTAGAGTACTCACCAGTCCGCGACAACCTTCTGGTCACCCGCTGAAGTTTCCTCTGCCATATCGACAGCCGAGAAGATTGTGGTGAAAGATATAATCAGATGTGTTAAGCGAGGCTGCAGGGGGTACCGAAGCGGCTTCAGAGCGTTATGAGAGATGAGGAGCGCTCCCGCAACGCGGAGGCCAGCAAGTGTGGGGCGACGGCAGGAGCCTGCCAGGAGGCGAGCGCTTGGGTTCCAGGCCAACTCGCTGCTACTCGCGGCTGGGTGCACCGTGGGGATTGTTTGCCACATCGGTGAGTTAGATCTCTGAGGCCGTGCGCGCTACGGCCGACTGTAAAACTATGGCCTTTTGCTGTGTAATGCCCACTTCGTGCTCGTAAGTATCGTGAAAGCCTTTTTTTAGGATAGAACGCGTACCAAACTGGACTGGCCCCGCTGAGAATTAAACTTTAGACAGTAGCTTCCCAATGGGGCGAGCTTGGGACGAGTGCTAAGCTGCGTGGTCAGTCAAGCGCGCGGTGCGAGTGCTGCGGTAGCGTCTAATACCACTCCATTCTCTGCAGCCCTTTCGTTCGCGTCTCTCATCCGCTCTCCTCCCATCCCAGAGACCACCTCCTCTGTATCGTATATCCCCATCCGTACCTTGTCTGCATCATTCCGCTCAACATCAATAGGCCATATGGTATTGAACACGGACGAGTTTCCACGCGCGTATAAAGCATGGCTAGAGATCACCAAGTCCAAGTGCGAACATTGTGTGCGCGTCGACCGACAAAGCTGCGAATGGTCGGATCGAAGCACCTATAAGTGCTTCGACTGTCATAATGGACGTCGTCCCGGAACTGCATGCTCGTGGGCAAGCCGTAAATACCCTTCCCTATTCCTCTATCGCGATTGACAGTTGCTGACCATCATCAGAAATGGCCGAGATCGACCTTGGTGGTGGGCGAAAGATTGGTATGAAAGCGCCATCTTGGTGGGTGTACGCACTTCGCAGCCCTGCGGAGTACGGCGTCACCGACGACACCGAGGACTCGGAGACGTCAGCGTCAACCGAAGAATCTCAGGCAGAAAGTGCCGAAGACAACAACGGTGATAGAGCGCAGAATAGCTCCCAGGGGGCAAATGATGGTGAGGACTCAGCCAAAGAGGATGACCAAGAAACACAGGGCCAGTCCCCGCGCAGCAAGGCAGGTTCGGGCTCTGATGGCAACGGAACACAATCTCCGGCAGGGGAAGGTGTCGATGGTGAGCAGGACACCGCCCCGCCGGCGGAGGAAGGTGTCGATGGTGAGCAGGACACCGCCCCGCCGGCGGAGGAGGGTGTCGATGGTGAGCAGGACACCGCCCCGCCTGCGGACACTGGCGTTGATGATGAGCAGGACACCGCACCGCCTGCGGACACTGGCGTCACCTCCGGTGCCAAACCCAAGAGCAAGCCTCGTCCGCGCCCCGCCAAGCGCATCCTTACGCCGTCTCGCAGCTCGTCCGCGGAGTTATCGCAGGCGCTAGAGGCTACAGCGAACGCCGGGGCTGTCCAGAACACCCCTATGTCTACCACCGGGACATCGAGGACCACCAGGCCATCTGCCAAGCGGCAGAAAGCGGCCGCTACTGTAGCAGGTCCATCTTCGGCAGCGGCCAATAGCGCCGACACTGGTACGTCGAGCAATGCGCAGGCCGGACCTTCTCGGGCTCGCGGTCGTGGTTCCGCCAAAGCGCGTAAGTAGCCTGAGAGTCAACGCGTCTGGACGATGGATATGGTACCCTGTATGATTTCTCGGCTAAGGCACATTTGAACGAGTGAGAACATGTTGTGTTAAATGGCCACGCTTGACGATTAGCTCTACACTTCATCTCCTCATGGAGCTGTTTCTCTTGTTCCAGTTGCCCTCTTTCCAGCATACGTTACCCTTTGTCCAACGGTCAGTCAGTCTATCCGTCGAGTAACTGTTTGTCAATGAATGTCGCTGTACCATCGTGTCTTCGCCTCGCGTACATACTACCAGCCTGAATACATGCTGCGAACCCACAGGTTTCTGCACAGTTCAGACATGGGGACCTGGTTTTGTATCCGAGTTCTCGATCTTAGGCGTCTCGATACGCTTTGCTTGACGCCCGCCACGTAACGGAGCGATGCCAAGGAGGAAGCGCCTGTAGAGGGTTTCTCTCCTCTCCAGTGCGTCGTCCACCTCTCCGAACACTCACGCGCCGTACAGGCTTCACCTGGGTATGTTTTTGCATGACTATCTGGGCGCAATGACGCGTGACTACTTGGTGATGTGGAATCGTAAATCTCTTCACCATTTTTTGCTCGCAATGACTATGAGCTCTGCGAGAAATGACCATGGCGAGCAGGGACGATGTCTTGGGATCGTTTCGTCCGCACCTAGTCAGAATACCGTGGCCTGTCGGCCGATTATCGTGCATGGTAAATTCAAAGTTGCTATGTCGTGGATCGGCCACGATTTTACCCGTCCGATCCTGATCGCTGGTACGCCCAACCACTGCCTGTCATCCCCCCCCTTCCTCCAACGCCTAACTTCGTCATTGCAGTCCCATTGGTCCTTCCCACACTCGACATAAAAGGCTTGAGTTCACCTGTGCGTCCACTTTTGTCTTCCCACTATGCCTTGGCGCGTGGACGACCGTGTGCGAACCATCGTTAAGCGCACATTGGTCGACGAACGCGTCCGGTGGTCCTCGTTTTTGCACCCCTGTCCTCTCGGATCAAGGCACCTGGCGCAGGCTTGTTACGGTGCGAAGAACAACTGGGATAGCGTCGGGTTCGTACTCGAGATTGTAAGTCCCACAAACGCTTTTTGTGTGTACTCTCACTAACTCAATGGCAGTGTCTGTCGCAGGAGGGCTGCGCGCATCACAAGACCCTCCTGCGTTGCCAGCTCTCCAACAAGTCTCGTCTTCAGCTCATCCAAGCTCTGTGGGAACTCAACCCGCCCCCCTACAACGACCCTCTTCGTCGCGCGATCACCACTGTCATGCGAGCAGATCTGCGAGAAGTTTTAGAAGCGGAGGAGCGTGCAGCAGCTCAAGCCCGGGACGCCGAGAGAGCGCCGAACCCTGGGACGCTGAGGTCGAGTTCAAGCGTCCGCGCCAGAACGATCAGTACCTCCTCCACGCGAAGCGCTTCTAAGCATGGGGGCCCAGTAGGAAGACCCGTCAATCCTACCTGCCAGGTGATTGCGTATATCTATGTCCCGGTAAGCATACTTGACCATCTCGTTCTCTATGCTGCTCACAGTTGGCATCGTTTAGGGCCATCACAATCCCCTCGTCGTTCGGGCTGTTGGCATGCCACGCGACCCCGTGGTAGAGTTTGTGTTTGGCCAGCCAGCTATCTACGAGGCCTTGGGTATCGACCCGAAGAGTCGTGCAAAGCCGAAGTACCTCGTGTGGAACTGGTCCATTGACGGCTGGGCCTCGCATCCGAAACCTCACCAATCTTTGTTTCTGATACCCGGGGAGCGCGTGTTGTACAAGGAGGAGTACATATCCTTCTTGCCGCAGCTAGACTACTACAAGTCGCAGCTTCTACCAGCCGACCGCGAGAGAGGTGATCCTAGGTACGGGCCCTCTATCTCCAACGAGAATACCCAGCGCGACAGGCTGGCGACGCCGCCGCCCACCGCCTCCCTCCCCGGCACTCCGCCTCGGCCCTCCAAACTGCACGCGTTATTGGGGTGTCCCGCCGCCGACGGAACCCGTCAAAATGAGAAGGTGGCTGCCGGTTCTGGACTTCCGGGTAAACTGGTGCCTGCGCGCAAGAAAGCGCGGTATGATCCCACCAGCGTCATCGACCTGACCTTGGACGAATCGGAGGAGGACTATCCGGAAGGGAGATCACGTAAAGTCCCGTTGCCCCCCTCAACCTCGGGCACCCCCCCTTCCCTATCACTTTCTGAGGAGCTGCCACCTCAGGAAAAACCGCTGGGTTGTGGGTCTCCTGCCGGGTCTTCATCGGCCCGCCAAATCGCCCGGCGAACTCGCATCATCGACCTCACGTTGGACGACTCGGATGACGGGAATACCTCCGCAGGCCCCCAGGTCGTGATCGACGTTTCGGATTGCGACGGGTAGATACCAATTTTTCACGTTGACAGGATGGCAAATAGAATAACCGTGAATTTGTTGACCACTTGTGTGCCTAGCATCCGAAGTGTCGGCGCTCGTAGAGTCGTCGTTCCGGAACCAACCCGGTTTGCGTGGCAGCAACAACCTGTGCGTGTGCAACTCGACCGGTTTCTGCGTAGCTCTAACCTGCTGTGCCAAAGGGGTTAGCTCCGAAAATCCTGCGCGCGTCTGAACCTCGAGGCTCTCCTTCCTCCCTTGTGACACTTTCCCCTTTCGATGATTCGACGACCACGACGACTACCCACGAATGTACAACGCTCTGTCGACATCCCGAAACTGACTGCGACAGACTCTGCTTTCAATGTATCTCGCAGCGGTGCTGTGCACCTCCTCGCACAGACACTCGAATACGACGCCGAAGTCCCTCAAGCCAAGTGCGCCCGATTGGAGAGGGCTGCGTCACCGCCGCTTGGACATTCAGATTCGCGCAGTCTGAGCGATAACCTGGCCGGCAGGCCGACTATTGGCGAAGATGGCCACGAAGGCCTGAACCCAGTGCTTCCGTTGGGTGCAGATCAAGGTCTGGGCGAGGTCGGAGAGACAGCAGACTTGGTCATGTGGTTGGAACATGAACACGGCAGCAACGAGGTGCGTGCATTAGAACATTGTGTTCCGTTTGTATGTGGAATTCAAGATCTACCGCCAGCGCAAAGATGACCGGGAGGGGCCAACCTCGGCTGAGGTCGAGGCTTCGAGCGCATCAGGACGCATCATGGAAGAGTGCTCGCAACATGTCAATAGTCGTCAGAGGGTACGACGGAATCATATACCATACCGCGTGATGTAATGCTGATGGACTTTCCTCAGTTGTGGTCACCAACAGTATCAACACATTAGCCACCTACGTGGCTAAATCATTGTGAACTTAGGCACTACGCGTTGTACATGTACAATGGAGGGCTTATTGTATATTGTTGTAGCAACAACAATCCAACCGCCATTGTATCTCCACACTAACATCTACAACACTGCCACCTCGCGTGGCTGTACGCGCCCGCGTTTGCAGCTTGCCAACAACACCGATCCCACCACACTCTCTTACAACGACTCCACCAGGCCCCGACAATTTATCCATAACCCCTCCTCACATCTACAACGCGCGACGACTACCCCACCCCTACGCCGGGGATGCGTTTTAAAATCCACCGCCCCCCGCGTTACAACACTACCAGGTCGCCGTCGTCATTACACGGTACTGCGTTGTAGGTTCGATCTACAACGAATCCGCCGTTTGTTGCTCACGTCATTCACAGCTCGCCTGCTTTATGACACGGTACCGATGTACAACGCAGATCAAGCACAATCGCGCGGCCCATCAGTACACTTACAACGCGTCCACCTTCAGCCCACAAGAACCCCTCCTCCCCATCCACAAACCATCCTCCCGAGCGACTCGTTTGTCCGTTGTACACCCAGTGCATACAACACGACCACCCTCTCCTACAACATCTCCCTGCAACGCGGGCCACCTGCTCGTCGACTCCCGATTGTACATCGGGGCGCGTACAATGCCTCCGCCTTCCCCGACAACAATCCCTCGCCACACACTAACAACCACCCCTCCCAGTCCATCTACAATACGACCACATGCACGCCAGCCTATTGTACATCAGGGAACGTACAACAGCCCATCGCTCTATGAAAACTATCCCACCATGTTCGTCTACAACGACCCCTCTCTGCATCCACAACGACCCCACCAGATTCTGCTACAATTCGGCCGCACGCACGTCGTCCCGGTGTACACCAGGACGCGTACAACGCCTCCACGCTCTCCAAAAACAATCCCCTCCTCGCTCATTTACAAAGACGCCTCCGTGGCCTTCGACAACGGCGTCTCCCCGCTCGTTCACAATGCCCTCTCCCCGTCCGTCTCCACAGGCCTACAGCGACCCTCCTCTGCTTGTTTACACCGGCCTGTCTCTGCACAGCAACAACAATCCCGTCCGGTCCTCCTACAGCGCGGTCACGCGCACGTCATCTCGTACGCCAGGACGCGTACAACGCCTCCTCGCGCTCTCACAACATCCCCTCCTTGGTCGCCAACAACGAGCCCTCCCTACTTCTCAACAACGACCCCGCCTAATCCTTCTACAATGCAGCCGCGCACACGTCACCACGTTGTACGCCAGGGCGCGTACAACACCTCCTCGCGCTTCCACAACAATCCCCTCCTTGCTCATCCACAACGACGCCTCTGTGCCCCTCTACAACGCTCCCTCCCGGTACATCCACAATATGGCTGCGCGCGTCGGCCCGTTGTACGTTACAGGTGCGTACAACGCCTCCACGTTCCTCACAACTCACACACGTGTCCTATAGACGTTTCATCGCTGTCCTCAGGATGGCCGCCTCGAGTCTTGCCCTCGCTCCCAATCCACAACAACAACACACCTTTCCCAAGCCCACCGGCGCACAGTCCTCCCAACAGCCAAATCACAGCAACGTCAACCCCAGAGAGCGCATCCAGAATCTCGGACACGCCACCTCCATCGCCGCCGCCTGCTCACTGGTCATCGTCAACGCGCAAACATCCTCCGTGCCAACGGCTTCGCTCGTCAACACGTCGAGGCGCTCTGGAAGGTTTGCGAGCAGGCGGGCAGTGTTTAGCACCAGCGGCTCCCGAGTCTCGCTCCCAACCCACAGCAACAACACATCCTTCCCCAGTCCGCCCACAACCCCGCACAGTCCTCCCAACAGCCAAATCACAGCAACGTCAACCCCAGAGAGCGCATCCAGAATCTCGGACTCGCCACCTCCATCGCCGCCGCCTGCTCACTGGTCATCGTCAACGCGCAAACATCCTCCGTGCCAACGGCTTCGCTCGTCAACACGTCGAGGATTTCTTCTGAACTCACCGCTGTCCGGGATAGGGACGGCTCGTTGTACAGGTACGTGCTCATGTCTGTCTTGTGAGACCCACACTGATCCTCATCCAGCGCCCTCATATTTCTCATGCAACCTTGATCTCGCGCGTTGTGTGCGTGGGATGCACGGAGCGCTTTTGCCGTCGTTGTCTCAGCCTCGCCGTCCCCATTACTGCCATTGTACAACATCCCCGCTCAGACATATACTCTCCCTCCTTTTCTCTCGCACCACGGCCTGGTCCGAATCATACAACAGCCCCACCTCCCTATTACAGCATCCCCACCAGAAACGTGCATCACCCGCCGCCCTCTCTGCCCTCTTTTACATGCAGAACGATCCTGTCGCCATGCTACACCGTTACTTGCAAATTGGCATTCAATCCCGGTCAGTAGGCCCATTCTCTCGCGTCTAGTCTAATGTATCTCTCCCTGACTTCCGGTGCTCTGCTAGATCGTGCAAACAGGAAGGTCAAGTCCGGGTCGTGTACGAGCTGGAAGGGCGTGTGGTAGCAAGAGAACGTGATCAGTCAATCTTATCGCACCATTGCGACGCGGCTGCAGCTCATCATCATCCCAAACATGTCAGCGACGTCCGAAAGTTCAACGAGTCATGCCATAACGGTCCGTTACGACTCACTCGAGTCGACCCCGCAATGTCTGCGCAACGTGATCGCGGGTACTGATAGCATCTTAACCACACTGGCTGGCGCGCGTTCCGACGACCCCATTCCCTCCCCTTGGACAGTTTTCGCAGACGAACCACCATCCCGTGAAGCACAACCTTCCCACCATTCATGTACACCACGCTCACCGCGCTGACAAACACTTCGTTTACAACCTCCCCACCCTTGTCCTAGCACCTCTCCGGCTTTGTACATCGCGCGCGTGTCGCATTACTAGTACCCTCATGCATCACGTCAGCGGTTTGTATCCTCGTCTCACAAGTAGCTTGCTATGTACAATGTTTCTTCTTGGTACTAAACGAATCTCCGCACGGCTCGGTTTGTGGTCAGATGATACAACGATTATGGTACAGAGATGTCACCTTCCTGCAAACAACTCACCATATCCAGCACATTTTCCCGGCATAATCACCCGTGCCCCAGGCGATTACGATGCTTGATCTGGCCTGCATGTCTCCGCCTCCCGTTCTAATACATTCATATGTACTTCGTACTGTCTGATTTGTCCTTCCCTGTCGAGCTTGTACCAGCAGCATACGAAAGTCATGAATAGAATTCTCTCGACTACAAGACATAACGTGCATGCAACAAGTACGACAGACGGGTACTACAGAGCGCTCGAACCTCTAGTCATCCTCGTCCGCATCTGAACCATCAGCATCTTCGCCTAAACCCTCCCCATCTGCACTGGTGCTCGCTCCGGCGGTGGTATAGTACGCTTCAACCCACTTCACAGGGCGGCCGAGGGTGCGGAGAAGGGGAGTCCACTGACATGCAAATCGGCGGGCGAGGGCACTGTAGATATCAACTTGGCGCAGGGCGAAAGCGCGTACGCCGTCCGCGATATCGAAGGGAAGGCGAGGGTTGGAGAATATGTGGACCCGGCGGTCAGCTCGGAGTCGCCACTGCGACGCTTCAGCCTCCAGGAACTTGACCACGCGATCCATTTCCTCCACCAGCAACTCAACCTCCTCCTCCCACCGTTCCGCCCTGGCCTTGCTCCGAGCCCACTCGGCGCGCATACTGTCGTTGTATTCGCGTGATTCGTCCGAGTCCGAGAAAGCACTGCAGGGAGCAAGCCATATCCAGGATATCTCGACGTGCCCCTCCCCAACGTCGTCGTCGTCCCTTCCTGGCCCTGTGAGATGTGAATCTAGCAGTTCACGGAATGTTCTTCGCCAGTTTCCATCGGCATCGATCTTTGCAAGGGCGCAGTAAGCGGCGCGGTATCTCGCAACCAGTCGTACCTGCTTCCGTAAGAACTTAGCGTAGAGTGCTCGGACTCTGGTGTTGGGCTTGTTCCCCGTGCCTGAAACATTGAGCCGCTTGAACTCCGAGATGCCTTTGAGGATGCGACGGAGGCGACGGATATCTGCAAGGGAATCCTCGAGCTGAGCAAGGCGGAGGCGGCGCTCGTAATTGAGGAGTCGTGAGGTGTGTTCGCCGACAAGAAGATGTGGTGGGAGTGCAGAGGGGAGAAAGAGGGAAGCGTCCTCGGGGTTTGGGATCGGCGGGCCGTCGCTCTCCGTGTCCGTGTTGGTAGCAGTAGGCGGGACTCCCTGGGTATCGACACCTGACGGCGAGAGGAGAGTGTTGGTCTGGACACGGAGCTGGATAACAGCGGGCATATAAACGTCTTGAGCCTCGGCCCAGCACCGAATGCGTCGAGCAAGCGTGTTTCTTCGCTCCAGATGGTCGGCCAATTCGCCCTCGGTCTTCCCAGCGTCCCTGAGTTTGAGAGAACGCCTGAAACGGAAATGAGCATGCAGAGGACAGTGCAGGAAGAGAACATACTGTTGATCCTCCAAATCCAACCCCACCTGTATGAATACGCTCGGGGACATATCAAGAACCTCCGGGTTCACCGCAGCGTCTGCAGCTTCTTCCTTGGCCAATTCGAGGCGGACCTTGCTGATGGTCGTAGCTATGGGAAGTCAGCCACACTGCAACGCAATAGTGCTGGTGTGAACGTGAACGTACTGGTCTCTGGTTCTTCGTAGGGGTCGGCTCCGTGTCCTGGATTGACGTTCCACAGCGCTATGACTCGTTCCCACTCCTTGACGACGTCTGGCGGAAATGTTGCCGTGAACTCGTTGAACAGACGCCGCTGCTTGTGCGCAATTTGCGCAGCTTGCCGCAAGGATCTGAGGAGAAAAGGGCCTGGGATCCAGGGAATCAGCCCAAGTCAAAATGCAAAGTCGTCAAGATACTCACCGAGTTCTATTTTCTTGCGCCAGTTCCACGCACTCATATGATCGTTGAGTATCTCGTGTCGAGTAGCCAGAGCCATCTCGCGGGTGCTCATGGCGGCGGGATTTAAGTGACTCCACGAGCTTTCAACGCCTTCGCCATAGGTGCGTCCGACATGAGGCACGAGGTTTAGCGAGTACTGTGAGTGGTTACGTCCATGGACACTGATGTGATTCTTCGGTATCACGAAACGAACTTTGACATCGTCCAGGTCCAGATGCATGTCCGGAACAAAATCTTCACGTAGTCGTTTCTCGAAATTCTTGTGGTACTGGCATGCGACATCGTACGACAGAACTAGCATGTACATGAGCGAGCCGAGGAGCGTGGAAACCACAAGATAATCCATGTAAGGGAACCTGAATGGTGATGAGAGCACAATGAGGATACGGGGTGACAGTTACGTACTTTTCGCCTAGATGCAAGTCGCCGACGCCGTTCGGTCGAAAGAACGCGTGACGGGCGCACAACACTGCACCTATACCAGAAGCAACGTACCCTTCCTTCCGCATGTTCGCTTTGATAATAGCATTGTGCTCCGCAGAGCATGTGTTCTGTAGAATCACAATCAATCTTGAGCCGAGCAAACACGTACATCAACAAGTACTCACCACCTCCTCCCGGTCGCAGGCGCGGGCAACGTGTTCATGGAATCTGCTTTGCTCGACATAATAGGACCAGCCTGGCGCCATGTTGACGTCGTCCAATCCCCGATCCTTACAGCGGCATCGAAAATTGGCATCCATCATCAAGTACAGAGTATATAGCCACCTGTTCGGGGGTCAGCACACGGACGAATAAGGACAAATTGAAGCTGATCGACGCTTACATCTTCTCTGGCGGACTCAATTCCCAGCCCTCTGGGAGATTCTTGCCGGGTTGAGGGCACGCCGGGCAGATCACCGTGACGGATCCGGGAGGTGTCGCTGCCACGCCACTAGGGTCCTGCCCGCGTCCCGCCCATTTGAGCTGTTGCAAGTGACGCCAAAGCCGCGCAACGTGTGCGAACTGTTTGTAGCGGCTCTGTGTCGATAAGTCAGCAGTTATTCCGATAGATCTAGGGCACAACCTGAAACATTGAAGACTGACAGGGTGCTGACATGATCCGGCGTTGCTCGTCCGCCGATGCAGAGTATGGAAAAAGTCGTAGGCATTTGCTTTAGATTGATGTGTGAGATGGTGGAAAAGATCCAGGACGTCAAAGGTAAACGCTGTAGACGGTCTTGTTGTAGTCGCCGGGAACCAGTCGGCGCGCAAGAATTGTTGCCATGCTGGAAGCGGCTCGGAGTGCGTCTTTGTGCACGTGCACGTAGATACTCGGACCTTATGGTAGCCGTTAACATGATATACAAGAATATCGGCCAGTGGGGAGGGGTCGGGACACTGGTTTCCATCATGACCTAGCTCGACAACCAGTCCCAGGGCTGAAAGCTCAGCCGGCTCAAAGTACGAGCCGTTCCAGAACTGGTCAGAGTTTGTGTCAGAGGATATACATGCATGAATCAAACAATGAACAACTAACCTCAGGGCGATGGAGCGGGGCATCCCGATGGTTGATGAGGATACATGCAGAACAAAGTGGTCGAGGCCGCCTACAATCAAGGCATCGATAGCACGAGCCACTGGTCTTGCATTCCGCGCATATGTCAAAAGATTCCGCTCGACGCCCACACCTCCTCAGTAGCTCGTCGAGGTATTCCTGCCGTAGAGGGAGCCATTCGCGGACCTTGTTCTATGCAGAAAGTTAGTTCGTCTAGTTCAAAGGGTGGCTCAGCGTTGTGCAACATACAGCAGCTCTTTGATCTTCCCGAGTTCGCTTGACCTTCCCGGTATCGTCGGATAGGAGATCGGCAGGAAGTTCAGAGCTAGAGTCGTAGACCGGCTCGCTCGCCTGAGCAGCATCTCCGGGACCATCCCGATCCAAGCTCACATCTGGCAATGCTGAGGCGCAATCATATGCGGACGTAGGGGCTAGCGCAAAGGCATTATTCGACCGGCTGCCAAGGGATCCGTTGCTGGTGGTAC
>JACDTU010000041.1:0-23057 GCA_022376465.1 Cubamyces lactineus
TTCTACCAATTTTGCATGGTTCCTCCTGCAAAAATATGCGTTAAAAAGCCCTTTCAAGCACCTCTCCAATGATATATTACTCACAGAAATTGGACCAGAGGAAGCCAGGCCAGCCACCCTGCAGTGGTCCCCTCCTGGTGGCCCTTGGCCTAGGGTCGCATTTTTTGGTTATTTTCCCTGCACTATTGCATCACTATGCACACAGAGATGTACTATGGCATATACATACATGCTATGTATACTTTTGGCCCAACAGGGTGCCCTAATAGGGCCCCAGAAGAGGAGGGCAGGAAGGTGTTGAATATGCCTGCCCTATTTGGACGCAAAAAAGCGCCCAAAAAGCGCCCAAATAGGAACCCAAAAAGCGCCCAGATAACAGCCAAAAAAGCGCCCAGATAACAGCCAAAAAAGCGCCCAAAAGCGTTGAAGAAGCGCCCAAATAGGAGCCCAAAAAGCGCTAGAAAGTGCCCAGATAGTAGTTGTAATACAAAAGTGGCATCTACAAAGTGGCCATGTCCATATACAATCCAGCTAAATGTGGGCAGATTGTATATCAGAGGCATGTACAAAACTGCCACGTTCATATACAATTCAGCTATTGTAGATCAGACGTGGGCTGATTGTATATCAGAGGCATGTACAAAACTGCCACGTCCATATACAATCAAGTTAAATGTGGGCAGATTGTATATCAGAGGCATATACAATACTGCCACGTTCATATACAAAACTGCCACGTTCATATACAATCCAGCTATTGTATATCAGACGTGGGCTGATTGTATATCAGACGTGGGCTGATTGTATATCAGACGTGGGCTGATTGTATATCAGAGGCATTTACAAAACTGCCACGTCCATCTACAATCAAGCTATTGACATCTACAAACTGCCCACGTCCATCTACAATCCAGCTTTTGTACATCAGACGTGGGCAGATTGTATATCAGAGGCATCTACAAATCACCCACGTCCATCTACAATCCAGCTATTGACATCTACAAACTGCCCACGTCCATCTACAATCCAGCTTTTGTACATCAGACGTGGGCAGATTGTATATCAGAGGCATCTACAAATCACCCACGTCCATCTACAATTCAGCTATTGTACATTGGACGTGGGTGGATTGTGTATCACAGGGATATACAAACCGCCCACGTCCATGTACGATCCAGCTATTGTACATCAGACGTGGGCAGATTGTATATCAGAGGCATGTACAAAGCACCCACGTCCATCTACAATCCAGCTATTGACATCTACAAACTGCCCACGTCCATCTACAATCCAGCTTTTGTACATCAGACGTGGGCAGATTGTATATCAGAGGCATCTACAAATCACCCACGTCCATCTACAATTCAGCTATTATACATTGGACGTGGGTGGATTGTGTATTGCAGGGATATGCAAACCACCCACGTCCATGTACGATCCAGCTATTGTGTATCATACGTGGGGGCATTATTCATGCATCTCATTTACAAATGTGGCACAATTGTTAATACACTACTACAAAAGCCCCACTCCCATTGAAAATCCATAGTGTCATTGATTCTCAATGAGGTGGGCCATTTGTATTTGTATATCGAGTTGGCAGGTCTTCCACGAGAATTTCCCCACCTACGTGGGCAGTTGTTAACAATCCGTGGTGACCACGACTGGTCGATACCGAAAGAATTTGCGGTTGACAAGGAAGCCAAGCTAGTCTACTACGAAGGGCAACAAGTCTTCTGGAAGAACAAGTCCTGGCACTTCACCGAAGTCCCTCTCACCTGGCGGAACTGCCTTGACATCGACCCCGACTACCGAAGACGCTACCGCGAAATATCACTTGGAGACGAACTTCCGGAGGAACCAGCGGCCACCCCGGAACCGAGAACAGAACCAGAACAACCTTCCCCGGTAGACTTCACTACTCCCAGACCAGCTCAGGCGGAGATACTCGAGGAGAGTGAACCAGAAAGCGAGAACGCTACAAGAACTTCGAACGACGACCACGACCCGGAGGGAAGCGAAGCCGCACCAGAACCCGTAGGGAAGACCCCTCAAGAAGAATCGAACCGAACTGCAAACGAACCCGAAGGCCGAACCGAAGCCACGATGGC
This sequence comes from Cubamyces lactineus, assembly GCA_022376465.1. Classification (NCBI taxonomy): domain Eukaryota; kingdom Fungi; phylum Basidiomycota; class Agaricomycetes; order Polyporales; family Polyporaceae; genus Cubamyces; species Cubamyces lactineus. Next base: position 2,112 of record JACDTU010000041.1, read on the forward strand.
TGAAGAAAAGACGAACGAGATCAAGCTCAAGATGCCCCCAGAGTTCTCAGGGAAGCGGGGCGAAGTAGTGGAGTGGTTGCAGAAATGCTCCCTCTACCTCACGATGAACAAGAAGACCTACGCCACCGACGAAATGAAGATCGTCTTCTGCCTTATGCTGATGAACGGAGGCACTGCCGGGACCTGGGCCCGCACCTTCATTGAAGACGTAGAACGGCAGGCAGCCGACCAGAACAAGAACCGAAGACCAGGCGAAGAACGTATCGAACCCAACTACGGAACATGGGACGACTTCAAGAAGCAACTACTGGAAGCATTCGACAACATCGACCAGAAGGCCAGCGCCCGTGTGCTGCTGCGAAACCTGAAGCAAGGAAGCAAGAAAGTCGAAGACTACATTGCCGAGTTCAAGTCGATCATCTCGCGATGCGGAATCACAGAGTTCGAAGTCATTGCCGACTTCTTCTATGCTGGACTCAACCGTCCCCTTCGAGAAAAGATCTTCGGGATGTACCCCCTACCGAAGGATGCCAGCAAACTCTACCTCCGAGCCTCCACCCTCGAACAGCAGTATCACCTGGGAAGAGCATACGACGGGAAGACCTCGACCTTCCGACCTACGTACAAGCCGTACAGACCCCGACCGCAAGAACGCGACCCTGACGCCATGGATGTCGACAAGATGACAACCGAAGAACGTGAGAAGCACTACCGAGAAGGACGATGCTTCAATTGCCACCAGATAGGGCACCTAGCGCGGCAGTGCCCCAACAGAAGAACCAACGACCGTAAGAAGACGAAGCCTGCCGCCAAGGCCCGCATCACCGAGGTCGAAGAAGACGAGAGCGACGATGATGAAGACATCAAATCCATCGACGGCCAAGCGGCTGACAAGAAGCAGCTTATCGCAGCAAGGATCCGTACCGCTCTGAGGGGGCTAGAAGAAGACCAAGACGCGAAGGAAATCCTCGCAAGCTTCTCCAACGAGGGTTCTTGAAGAACCGGCGTGCCTCGACGTCACGACTGCGTACTAAGGTCCGCCGTGTAATAGTAGCGCAGACTTCTCGACAGTCTATGAGAATTCCGTTATCTATCCACGCGGACCTAAGCGTCGAAACGAAAGCCCTCATCGACACGGGAGCGGGAGAAGTATTCATGGACCACAGGTTTGCGAAAGAGCACAACTTCCCGCTCAAATCGCTGAAAGCCCCGATCCGAGTATACAACGCTGACGGAACCAGGAATGAAGCAGGCGATATCAAGAAATGCGCAGTCCTTGAAATTGAAGCTGGGCGCCACCGACACATTGTGCGGTTCCTGATTACGTCGCTAGGAAAGGAACCAATCATCCTGGGCCTGCCATGGCTGCAGCGCGTCAATGCCAACATCGACTTCACGAAAGGGACCCTCGATATCGACCCCGCCCGGGTGAACCGAACAATTGTGGAACATCTGCGTGCAATGTGGTTCCCAGATCAAGACCCCTTCACCGGAAGACCCAAGCCAGTGGAAGAAGAACCGAACGAAGAAGCAAATGAAGAAGACGAAGACGCGACCGAGGAAGCATCGACCCAAGAACCAATCTACGAGAACATCGAACGAGTTACCCTCTCCGACGTGCACCCGGAAGAAGAACCCAACGACCAAGATCTGCTGATAGCTTATCTTCGCGGAGAACACGAAGCCATGATAGCATCGCACGCGACAGAACGGCACGGAGATATGCCTCGACCCGGATCCCCCCTCACCACGGAACACGACTACGAACCCACGAAGATTGGACCTGGACCCACCATCGGAAGAATCCGACGAGCCCCACAAGGACTTCGATTTGCAATTGCAGCCAACGTCTGGATCCGAGCAAAGGTCAACCCCGCAATGGCACTCGCACAACAGCACCAAGCACAGGAAGAGAAGAAGACTTTCGAAGAGATGCTCCCCGAACCGTACCGAGGATATGCCGCCATCTTTGAAAAGAAGGCGTCCGAACGATTCCCACCATCACGACCCTGGGACCTGGCCATTGAACTCAAGGAAGGCTTTACCCCGAAGGACTTCAAGCGATATCAACTCACGCCCAAGGAACTCGAAGCCGAGGAAGAATTCATCCGGGAGAACCTACGAAAAGGCTACATCCGACCCTCGAACTCGCCGATGGCATCCCCATTCTTCTTCGTCGGCAAGAAGGACGGAACACTACGACCCTGCCAAGATTATCGATACCTCAACGAAGGAACCGTCCCCAACAAGTACCCACTACCGCTCATATCAGAATTGGTCGACAAGCTGCGCGGAGCGAAGGTTTTCTCCAAACTGGACCTCCGATCGGGATACAACAACGTCCGTATCAAGGACGGTGATCAATGGAAGGCCGCCTTCCGAACCAGCAAAGGGCTATACGAACCAATGGTCATGTTCTTTGGACTGCGGAACTCCCCCTCGGCTTTTCAAGCTATGATGAACGCAATCTTCGCAGACATGATCGACGAAGGATGGGTAGTGATTTACATGGACGACATACTGATCTTTTCCGCAGACCTGGACGAACACCGAAGAAGGACCTTACGTGTCCTGGAACGACTCAAAGAACACGACCTCTGCCTCAAGCTAGAGAAGTGCATATTCGATGCACCAGAAGTGGAGTATCTTGGAATGATCATCAGCGAGAACCGGATCTCCATGGACCCTATCAAGATAAAGGGAATACTCGACTGGCCAGAACCGACAACCGTCAAGGACGTTCGATCATTCCTTGGATTCGGCAACTTTTACCGACGATTCATCGACCACTTCTCGGAGATCGCGTGACCACTCAACGCGCTCACCAAGAAAGACACCAAATGGGAATGGACAACGGAATGCCAGAAGGCCTTCGACATGCTGAAGCAACGATTCGCGACGGCCCCCGTGCTGCAAATGCCCGACATTAGCAAACCCTTTGTCGTCGAATCCGACGCCTCGCAATGGGCCACAGGGGCAGTACTCCGACAACGAGACGCCAACGGCGACCTGCACCCGTGCGCGTATCTATCCGAAGGATTCACCGAAGCGGAACGGAACTACGAAATCTATGACCGAGAACTACTTGGCATCATTCGAGCCCTGAAGGCCTGGCGACACTACCTCGAAGGATCAGGGCACCCGGTTACGATCCTATCCGACCACAAGAACCTCACCTACTGGCGCAACCCGCAACAACTGAACAGACGACAAGCACGATGGGCCCTCTTTCTCTCCCAGTTCGACATCCAACTCGTACATACCCCCGGCACGGCAATGGTACAATCGGATGCGCTATCCCGAAGACCCGATCACCGACAAGGATCAGAAGACGACAATACTGAACGAACCATGCTACCTGACAACCTCTTCGTACGACTAGTGGACACCCGACTGGCACCGAGGTTCCGACACTTGGCCACGCAAGACAGACTCTTTTGCGACGCACTTGCTGCCATCCAACACGACGGACCACCCCCGATCAGAAGTGCACTCACCGATTGGCAAGAACGAGATGGCTTAATCTTCTACAAGAACCGATGCTACGTACCGGCCGACGAAGCCCTGCGACGAGACCTGATCAGTCAACACCACGACTCCCCGGCAGCCGGACACCCTGGGAAATTCAAGACTCTAGAACTGATACGGCGGTCATACTGGTGGCCCGGCATGTATGCCATGGTATCCCGATACGTCGAAGGCTGTGCCACATGCCAGCAGAACAAGCCAAACACACACCCGACCACCCCGCCCCCACAACCAATCCCCGCTGACGATGTTACTCGGCCATTCCAGAACGTCGCGATGGATCTCATCACCGATCTCCCCGAATCCCACGGCTACGATAGTATTCTGGTCGTGGTCGACCATGGCCTTACGAAGGGGGTGATTTTCGCACCATGCAAGAAGACGATCGACGCAATCGGCACAGCGGCGCTTTACCACCGGCATGTCTACCGACGCTTTGGACTACCCAGCAAGATCATATCCGACCGAGGGCCACAATTCGTATCCAACGTCACTCGCGAACTAGGAAGACTCTTAGGCATCACCCTTTCCCCGTCTACCGCGTATCACCCGCAGACCGACGGACAAACGGAACGAGTGAATCAAGAACTGGAAGTCTACCTCAGGATATTCTGCGAAGGCCGACCAGACGAATGGGCGGAACACCTTGTCGACGCAGAAGTCGCACACAATCAACGGACCCACTCAGCACGGAACGCATCACCATTCTACCTCATGATGGGGTACGAACCGACACTGATTCCTATCGCATACCCCAAGACCAACACCCCGACAGTACAAGAACGGCTAGTGAACCTCCAGAAGGCCCGAGACGAAGCCCTAGCAGCCCACGAGCTAGCTCGACACGTCATACGCGACAGGTTCAAGGGAAAGTTCGTCCAATTCAAGAAAGGACAGAAGGTCTGGCTTGAAGGGAAGAACCTCAAGCTCGCTTACGCATCCCGGAAACTCGCACCCAAACGGGAAGGCCCCTTTGTCATCACCGAAGTACTTGGACCCGTAACCTATCGGCTGGAGCTGCCGAAACACTGGAAGGTACACCCCGTGTTCCACGCATGCTTCCTCACCCCATACAAGGAAAACGACACCCACGGACCGAACTACACGAGGCCACCACCTGACCTTATCGACGGAGAAGAAGAATATGAGGTCGAAGCGATCGTCGGACACAAGGCCACACGAGGCGGAATCCGCTACCAAATCAAGTGGAAAGGCTACTCCAGCGCCGAGAACACATGGGAACCCGAGTCCGCTCTAATTCCGAACGCCAAAGAAATCCTCCAACGGTATAAAAGGGCGAAGAAGCTGCTGTAATCTGCAATGCTCTCTCTCGCCATCCTCTTCGCCATCTACTGCCTCACCCTCCTCGCTATCACCCTCCTCTTTCTCTGGTATATCCTCCGCGACCTCTTCAACCGCATCATCGAGCACACTCTCCATAGCCGTGACTACCCATCCCGATCAGCGTGGGGATCGTGAAGCCCATGATCGTCGCGCTCTTCACCTGCATGACCCTCGGCTACCTCCTTGCCCTTGCCTTCATCGCCACTCACCTGCGCCTCTCCATCAACATCCTCGAAATTGCTCTCGAACACCGCGACCCTCTCGACCCCGCAAACGACAAGCTCGACCAGGCCGACCGCACCCTCAATAACTCCAGCTGGGACGAGTAGAATGGGCTGCCCCCTCTATAGCACCCAAGTCGCTGACGACAATGCAAGCGACCAGGAAAACCAACAGCCGCTACCCATTCCTCCCCCACTCGCCAGACGCCTCTCGTCGCCTCCACCGGAATACACCTCCAGGTCACCATCGCCCGCCTCCTCGACGTCGGACCTCAGCACGGTTGGGGTCGAAGACTCTCATCTGGTAGACCACTCCCGGCACCCCGACGTCAACCAGTTGCTCCGTGCGCTCCTCACCAACCCTACCCCAGTCGTCAATGCCACCGAGCGAGGCTTGCAGTACTTCCTTAGAGAGTATCGATGCCTCTACAACGAGCAACGGGAACTGGACGCACTGGAAGGGAACCTTGTTGACGCAGCTGACATCCCAGAGGACGCTCTAGACGCTCTTCACGAGGCGTTTGGTGAAGAAGAGGAGCAACGGCAAGTCTCGGACTACGACATCGCAGAACGGCAGGCGCTGTCATGCACCAATTTGGATTGGTACCTGGACATGGCAGGGAAGCAGACGCAGGTCAGTGGGAAGATATTACCTAAAAGTCATGTGCGGACCGTGAGTAAGCGGATGACTGAGCAACGACGTGATCAAACGTAGGCGCTCAGTTTGACAGCTTCTCATCATCACCCATCATGGTCGGTGTGTCATTCGATCTTCCTGCGGCCGTGCAACACGCGATTCCCCGAAGTGTGCAGGCCGACCAAATACCCCGCTGCCCCGTAGTATCATACGGACTGGACTACCACGTTCTCTTTCGGCCAGACGGACTCTTTCCGCATCGACTACGACCAGTCGCGTTAGGCGAGGAAGTCGGCGAGCAGGAAGTGTGGGTCGACGTTGAGCCTACCGGCAAGGAGGTGCGCCCACGATGGTTTGTTCCCCGAGTGGGAAGCTACTGCCGATTGGTTCTCCCCGACCAACGACGTTTCACGGGGCGGATCAGTCGCGTGGTGGAATACCAACAGACGCGCGTCATCTTGTGGGTAGAACACCCGCACTCCCCTGCGAGCATCACGCTGGCAGTACCCTACCCGTTCTTCGAAGGCACGCGGTGGTGGTACATTCGGTTGAGGAGCTGGTTCGGATGTCTGCGACCCGACAACGACCGGCACAACTCAGGCGAGTTTCCTTTGACGTGCGCAGATACAAGTACTCACCCACACCCGCAGAGGTTGGACAGTCCCCAAACGTCGACGAATGGGAGCTGGACAACTACATCCAGGGAGAGTTCCGGTATCTGTACGCAGGCTGAGGGAATGGGCAACGGACATGGACTCCTTAGACACTCGTTCGGACAGTCACTCTTTTGCAATCTCGAATGGCCACTCGTTGTCTTCCTCATACGCATCCACAGCACCCACCAAGGTATCTGAGGTAGCGGAAGTAGCAACAGAGGCAGTGCGAGGCTACGTTGATGGTATCCATTGAGGCTATGCGAAGCTGTGTGCGTACAGCCTTGAACAGCCTTGAAGGGACAGCCAACGACGCAGCCATGCAACGTTCTGGAATGTTCTAGCAGGATCTAGGAGATCCCAGAAAACGCGAGAAGGTGCTGGAAGGTTCTCCAGGCAGTTCATGGCCCGGGACCTTCTGGAATCTTCAAGACAATAGACGAGGCAGTGAGTGCACAGCCGTGAGGCAGCGCGCACAGCCGAATGGCAGGGAACTTACAGGGCCGGGTCAGCCCGGGTCCTTGTCAAGAATACCCTGGAGAGTTACGGAATGTGTTGGAAGGTTCAAGGACATTGTTAGTCAGCCAGTAGGTAGCGATTTGTAATGTAGATAGAATGCGCCGGAAGCTTTCTGGGAGAGTATATATACTCGACTGGCAAAGCCCCCCGGGAGAACAACAACTCAGAAGGATTTTCTCACAAGCGAGTAAGATCTGAAAGCAAGTACCAGCAAGCACCAGCAAACCAGCAAGGCAGCAAGTTCAGTTCGACAGTCAGCAACCTCAGCAACCAACCATCAAGTTCTCAGCAAGTTAGCAAGTGGATTTCTAGGTGAGTCGTCGTGGTGTTAATCGTTCGCTGATTTCTCTGTGTCAGAACAGGTTCGATTAAGCCTTACCGTCGCTCGGTAGGACTTCGTGCGTCGTAAGCCACTGCAGGTTGGACCTTAGCGGCAGAGTCCGGGGTTTAGCAGCCTGAGTGCAGACATTGTTGAAGGATAGGATTGGGATAGGGATAAAGGAGAACAGGATAGGAAGGTTCTCAGGTCGTTTGACCATCGGACAGGACGTGCAGCCGAGCGGGTTAGCTAGGGGAAACTCTGCCAGCTCTATCGGTGCGTTCTAGGGTAGGTAGAGGAAGCTTCTGGGACTTGCCGGAAGATTTTCTCAAGGAGGATTCTGAGATCTACAGGGCCTAGGGAGAAGAGGTCAGATCTCGCAAAGGTACAGTAGACTTTGTGTGTTTCGTGTTCCGTAGGTTCGTTTGCGTATCACCGCCAAGTAAGGGCAGACCCCGAACTCGGCAGAGCCACTGTCTGGAAAGGAGGAAAACCGACAAGCTTTGCGGCAACGTGAGGTGTATTGGTTTGAGTTCTTTGAAAGACGCGTGACTAAGAGACGTATTTCTGAGTGCTCCTCATTTTCATTCACCTTCGTCGTAGGATCGTTGGCATTACCGCTTTCGGTCGAAGATTTTGATTGTTCTTGAGTAGGTAGTTTCTCACACAACCCTCTTTCACCCCCTTTTTACTTTCTCACCACACAACCACCACCCCAACCTCACTCGCGACATCTGGAGCCCACCGCGAGGGGTACAAAGATTTGTGTCTCGATCTAGATACGCAATTGGATCAGGAGCCAAGCACAGAGTTTATTGTTCCAGCGCTTAGAATGTCGATGTCGTCTACGATAGATGCACGCAGCAGTAGGGCACACAGCCCGTCCTTTGGAAGTGATCTTTCTTCCATTCCGTCGTCACGTTCAGTCATGGACATGCCGGTGGAGGGGACAAAGCTGGCCCCAAAGACATTCCGAGGGGACCCAGCTGAGGTGGAGCAGTTCTTGCGTAGGTTTGAGAGGCTAGCCATGTTACACAACCTCTCAGCCCGTGAGAAATGCGAGACCATAGTGGACTATTGCAGCAAAGTCGTTCGTGAGACGATTCAGGGATTCTCGGCGTACCGGTTGCATAACTGGGAGGAGCTCAAGCAGAATGTTCGCATTTTCTGGAATGCTGATCTCGAGGATAAGCGTTTCAGGATTCGTGATCTTCAGGCGTTTGTAGCTCATTCTAGGAAGCAGCCTATCCAGGAGTTGAAGGATTGGCGCAAGTATCTACGTAAGTTTATCCGTATTGCTGGTTGGCTACAGGGTCAAGGCAAGCTCAAGGCCGACGACTACGCCTACTACATGTGGACAGGCTTATATGGGCCATTCCGGAAACGACTGGAGGCTAGGATTCTTTTGAAGGACCCGAGTCACGACATGGCTGAACCGTTTGAACCAGAAGCTATCAGGAAAGCCGCTGAGGCAATCTTGGGAGTTGACCGGTTTGACACGGAGAGGCTTAGATCTGATGACTTGTACGAGGAAGATTCTGATGAAGACCAGTCAGATGATCTACGGGAACTCGAAAGGCCTAGCACCAAACGGACGAAGAAGACATTGGCGAGGAGTAGGAAGACTCATTTAGGATGGAAGGATGACGAAGATGACTCGGACGATGAAGATTTCGACAGGGCGCTGCCGCGAGAAATGCCGCGAGCCGTGGAGAAGGAAAACAAGGTAAGTAAGGAGAAGGTAGAAGAGAAGGAGTTTGAGGATTTGGTGGAGAAGATGAAGAAGTTGTCGGTAAATGATCCTCAGTATGGATTGTTGTTTCTGAAGGCATGTACCATGAAGCCCATTGCGGCCGAGTGTTTACCACGTCCACAGGTGAACCAGGCTGCACCCGACCGTTTCGATGGAAGGAGGATGATGCCGCCACACATGCCTCGCCCAGACCCTAACAGATTCTTGTCGTATAGGCAACCACCGCTGAACACTGGAAACTGTTTTGGTTGTGGAGAGGCAGGGCACATCATGGGTGAGTGTCCCCAGATCCAGAAGTATCTGAAGGATGGTCTACTCTTGAAGGACTTCAGGGGAAGGTTAACGTTGCCGGATGGTTCTATCCTAAGACGTAACCAAGGGGAGACGTGGGTACAGGCTGTCAAGCGGATATTTCCAGAAGTACACTTTGTGACGTATGGAGATCGGCTTGAAAGAAGCAATGATGAGGATGGTGAGGAGAGTGCGGACGTATTGGTATATCCAGTGGAGCGTGTCCAGCGTGAGACTAGATCATACCGGAAGCAGGCGTTTGACAAAGGGGGAAGCTCGTCCTCACAGGATAAGGGGAAGCAGAAGGAGCCGACTCCAAGCCAGAAGCAGCCTACGCCAATGGCTCGGTTTCCAATGCAACGCCTTACGCCAGTGGAGACACAGTCCCAGAGCTTCAACCCAGACAAAGATATAGAGATGATTGAAGATCGTGCTCTGAATCAGCGTCAGAAGAAGTCGAACGTGCCTGTTAGCGACCGCACTCGAGTACCTGCCAGGACCTCGCAGATCAGTAAGAATGTTGATCCAACTGCCGTTTTGGACAAGATCCTCGATGCGCCAGTCACCTTATCGGTACGGGACGTCGTGGGTGTTTCCAAGGATGTGGCTAATTGCCTGCAGGAGGTGCTGAAGGTCAAGAAGGCTGATGTGGTACCTGCTCCCGCTTCGCACTTAGTGACATCCAAGGCAGGTTCTCTGATCCGCTTGGAAATGGAATGCAATCAGAAGCCTGTATCGTTTATCGTGGACACAGGTTCACAGTTGAACATCATCAGTGAATCAGTGTGCAAGAACGTAGTTCGCAGACCCATCAACACCGGAGAAGCGATCTCGATAAATGATGCAAATGGAGGATCTGGTAGATTGCTCGGATTGGTTGAAGACATCCCTCTCAAGATTGGGCATGTAAAGACACCGATCAGTGCATATGTAGCAGAGAATCCACCATTTGATGGACTTCTAGGCAGACCATGGCAGCGTGCGCACAAGATTGGCATTGAAGAACGGGATGATGGAACCTATCTCACATTCCCAAACGAGAAAGGTTACGCCAAGTCAGAGCTATTGGTCACTACGTCGCTCGCAAGCAGAGGAGCACCTGGTGTCTTCTCAGCGATTGTGAAGGAGTGGGACCAAGACGATCCTAAGTGTGCAGTCATAGATCACGAAGGTTCAGGCTCAGATGACTCGGACGCAATGTCAATCGCCTCAGCCGACGAACTTGGAAGTGACTCAGTGGAAGGACCAGCTTCAGACAAGGTAAGTACGGACTCAGAAGACAAGGACCACTCCGATTCGGAATCAGAGGGTAAGGCTGATTCTGTCCGAGACTCAGATGACGATGACAAAGACGAGGACAGGTTGGATCATGTGCTTGGGCCATTGTCGTCGAAGGAGAATTCAGTCGATGACGAGGATGAATGGGAGAGAGATATGTACCGGAAGGTGTGGCGTTTTCTAGAAGTACGGAATCCTGGAAGTACATTAACTAGGGCTGGACCATGCACAATCATGACAGACACATCACTGGAATTACAGAACCCGGACCCGGGGGTAATCAGCCGAACGTTTCTCCTCAGGGACGCGAAGCTATTCAACCGAGCCGGAGGCTGTCAAGGACACGTGATTGTCAAGGTGGTGCCATACAGTGCTAGTAACTGCATGCGGTTCGAGCAGCTAGAAGATGATACTTTGCGGGAGGTGTCTGTGAACTCTGTTCAGGTGGAGGAGACTAGTCCTGCATTGGACAAGTCAAATCACCAGGTGACAGCTCCGCAGCGTCCACAGTCTACACTTCTGACCATGCATGGCTGGCTTCAAGGGTATACGTTTCCATTCTTGATCGACACTGGCTCCCAGATTGACTGCATTCACGCTAATGTCTGGCGAACCATAGGATGGGCGCACCCGCTGACACGCAAGGCAGAAAGGCTGTTGAACGTTACGGGCTCTCGTCTCAGATGCCTGGGAGTGTGGAAGACGTTTGTTACCATTGGAACCATTACGTCTATGGTAGACTTGCATGTCGTTGAAGGCCTAACGGAGGCAGGGATACTTGGAAGACCATGGCAGGAACTTAACCGGATGTCGTTGAATGACACAGATGAAGGTGTGTACCTGAGCATTAGGTCAAGTGATGGTTTCCATACCTATGGGGTATTGGTAACTTCGCCGGAAGCACAACGAGCGGTGCGACGACGGACTAGAGAGATTTGTGCAGCAGTGACCAGGCCATCCACGCCTGAGATGTCTTTTGACGAGAGTCACCAGTTGCAGAAGTTATTTGGTCCCGAGGAGCAGTTGGAGCACGAGGCATTTGTGGAGTCAGCATATGAGGACACAGGGGCCTTCGTGGACCTGCCGCTTGAACCCAGCCCAGAATACGATCCGTGGGATTTGAAAGTAGATGATGACACGGGAGAGTTGGAACCAGAACAGGAAATCAGTGAGGCTAATCTGGAGAATCAGATGTACACCAAGCTTCTATGGAAGTACTGTACTGAGTATCGACTCCCGCGAGCAGTGTCTCAGCCTACGATCGAGTCCATTGAGGTATACGAGTCAGACAAGTTGGAACTTAGGGACGATTGGCTGATTGATATCTCAAAGAAGGAACAGTTGTTCATTCTGCGGAACGTATTGGTACGCATTGATGGCAAGTATCGGGAAGGACACGGTGTGCTACACATGGTGTATTTCCCACATGAGTCGGAGCGTGCACGGATAGCGAATGCAGCACTGAAAGGTAACGGCGATACGGAACGGAACAGTACGGATGAAGAGTTGGAGGAAGAACAGCGAAGTCGAAGACTCTTTGGACAGCGAATGTGGCCCAGGTTCACGCAGGAAGATCTGTACCAGTCAATGAAGGAAGTGTCATTTGAGACCGGAACCGTAAGTCAGTTGGTGTCGGAACAGAAGAGATGGAGCCAGGCGAGATCTCAGACGTTGCGAGGCCAATAGTCTCTGAGTCGGGTGATGCTGACATCAGTGACAATGACGCAGACAGTATAGCCAGCACTCAGCCAGAGTCGAGTATGATGGTAGGGGGAATCCGCGGTGACACCAGTGCAGATACAATCACCGAGGAGGACCCACCGGTGCTCATGCCGATAGCTCAAGAGGACGATTACGTTGTTCTGCAGCAGATGTTTGGGTTGGTAGATGCACCGTTGGTCATCGCTAACACACCAGGACGGATGCCACAGTTCAACCTGTATAGTGTTTGGTTGCCGGACGAGAATTGCGTGCACACATGGTCGAGAGTTGCTTGAAGTCACACGAGCAAGGACCGCCACGTAGCATCAATTAACCGAGGGCTCAAACATTAGAGAGGTGTAGGTAGTCGGAAACGAGAGATATCGAAGTATAGTACCGGACCATGCGAGATGATGACTGAGGGGAATGCATAGGGGTATACTGGCGATGGGAATCAGAGACGGTCGTGTATCGGAGAGTGCGTACTTACAGGAGTTGGGAGTCAAAGAAGAAGGGAAGAAGGACGGACTCACACAGACGGTCGTACGTGTATGACAACCGTCCGTGGATTCCTGGATGGGACATGCAGGATGTTGAGTTGCGCCTTGAAGGAGGTGAGAAGAGACGGGTGGACGTACCAGAGAAGAAGGAAGAAAGGTGCTGCCCCTGACCAACCATTCTTGACGGGTTGACTCTAGGAGTCATCTGTGAGGACGAGAAGGGATGGGTGAGTACCGACAGGGTAGAGATGGATACTGTCACGTACGAGGTGGTCAATGCACACGGCGGAGCCCCAGGGCAAAGCTAAGGGCTCGACGCAGCGTACATGGCAGCAGAGGGTGGCGAAGATCGAAGAGTCGCAGGCGTTGCAGATCCAGAAGTTGTCCGTATATGTGATGAGCAGATGACTAGGTGACGGCGGTGGCTGATGGGCGGCTCCGACAGGAATGGAAGCACCACAGGCTTTCCGGACCTTCGAAGTCGTGGTCGGACACTAGGGTGGCACTAAGGATCCAGGAACTAGGGCGAGAAGCTCAGAAGTTGGACCATGAGGCAGACATGGGATCAGCGGATTGAATTGAGGACAAATGCGAAATGCACACGTGTGATGGAAGGATGCTTCTAGTTGCAGAATGATGACTCGAATGAATTGGCGGAGTTTGTAAAGAGGTCGGCGGAAGACCGGAGATCAGACAGGTGCCGCAGCACGGCGCAAAGAAGGACAGATAAGGAAAGGATAAGGAGGCGGATGCAAGGTAGATGCGTCCGATGTCCGCCGGACCATGCTACGGTAGCATGACGTATCGGGGAGTCGTTGGGCCAACAGAAGGATGCATGTGAATGAAGACATTGGGTAGGCGTGCGTGCAACAAGGTTTGATCACCGGGATGATGCCGAACTCGGCACGAGCTTCGACGGTTGGATTCGGGGAGTAATTCGAAGGTTAACGAGTGGGCATAGTAGCGTAGGACTCGGTCAGTCTGAGCAGACTTGGTCTAGGAATGGACATCTGCATTTTCGTAGCGTACGAAGGAGTACAGGGCTCAGGAGGTCAGATTTTGTGGACTGAATGCTTAATGCTTAAATGCTAAAAGTCTAAAAGTCTAACGCCACAAAACAAAGTTTGATCGCCGGGGTGCTTCGTGAGCGTTTACAGGAAATCACATGCAAGTTCTCAGTCTCTTTGACTGTGGGGCGAAGGTCGTACGGGTAACGGAAGGATGACTCAGGCATTTTGGGACAATTCAGAATTCCAACAGAGCTGGGGCAGGAGTCCACAAGGCAACAGCCAGGGGTACAACTGGACCCAGCACTGTGGAAAGACTGAATATGACTTACCGAGGTTAGTAGAGTAGCGGACGCGCGGAAAGGCATGGACGCGCAGTGCGCACAGCCTTGGGAGGTCAGTAACGGAATGTTCGAGGCAGCGCGGGGCAGCGCGAAGGCAGTGGGACATCGGCGCACAGCCTGCGGCGATGGAACACGCCGGAGCAACGTCCAGACGTGTACGGAAGGGTATGGACGCAGCTAGCAAGTTCTAGGGTATCTGTAGGTTGGGTATATAAGTGGCGCGACGGACGCGAACCTGCAAGAGACATGTCAGTAGCAGAGACGAGGATGTCAGTCAGTACTCACCTGTGGAAGAGAGAGAATGCGACGCGCGTACGCCTCGCGGCGTGCGTGGGTCCCCTGTGTGCGCCCCAGACAACGATCCCGACAAGCCGATTGTTGCGAGAGCGACAGTGGGCGAGGGTGAGTTGGAAAGGACGCGAACGAGAGCTGAAGGGAGAGAAGACGCCGAGGATGCAGTGGATGCCGTGTGCGCCGAGGAAGCCGAAGCGATGGTGGCCGGAGACGCGAAGGAAGGCGAGCGGAAGGGCGAAGACGTCGAGGACGACGAACGCCGAGATGACCAGAGTTAAGTGACACGCCCGGAAGTCTTGACGGACGTTGGACGCGGCGGACGAGCCTGGATGTACGTACTTACCTGTTAATGGAACACGTCGCGGAGGACGCGGTTAGTAGGCACGGCCGAAACGAGTCCAAGCTCGAGTTCGACGGGGGCAGCTGCGGTAGACGGTTAGTAGTGGCAGCGCGATGACGAGTGAGTCAGACGCTCCATTCGCAGCCGAAGCGAGCGCCGTAGACCGTGGGCTGGGCGTTCAATCAGTCTAGAACGAGTTAGTAGGGACGAAGGTGCTGCAGCAGCTGCAGTACCGGAGTCCGGAGAAGTCGGATTTGGGGGTGTTGATGGCAGGGAATGGAGAGTAGTGTCGGAAGTCCGAGAAGAGCGGAAAGCAGTGATAGGCGAGGACGGAAGACATGTGAATGGAGGTGGTGCTGCAGGACGGATGGATGCGCGCGGAACGACGTCGAAAGGCAGAATGTACCCTCAGACGGAGCTGGAGACGGCACCGCGCGAGGCGCATGCTGTTGACGACGAGGCACGGAGCTAGAAGACGTCAGTACAATAGCTACGGGTCCGGCTGGTACAGTAGGTACAGGAACGAATGGAAGCAAGTATTGGCCGTGTTCGCGAGCGCAGAAGTCGATGGACGGGATAAGGCGCGAAGGCGCGGAAGTTCTGGAAGTCAAGTCCTGCAGGAGTGACGTCAGTACAGTCGCGCGAGCAGGTGGACATGGCTGTGGTAGTCCCGGAGGACGTACTCACCGGGAATGGAAGGTCATGGTCCATGTGCCCGGGCAGATGCGGTACAGCAGTCGTGGTCACCACGGATTGTTAACAACTGCCCACGTAGGTGGGGAAATTCTCGTGGAAGACCTGCCAACTCGATATACAAATACAAATGGCCCACCTCATTGAGAATCAATGACACTATGGATTTTCAATGGGAGTGGGGCTTTTGTAGTAGTGTATTAACAATTGTGCCACATTTGTAAATGAGATGCATGAATAATGCCCCCACGTATGATACACAATAGCTGGATCGTACATGGACGTGGGTGGTTTGCATATCCCTGCAATACACAATCCACCCACGTCCAATGTATAATAGCTGAATTGTAGATGGACGTGGGTGATTTGTAGATGCCTCTGATATACAATCTGCCCACGTCTGATGTACAAAAGCTGGATTGTAGATGGACGTGGGCAGTTTGTAGATGTCAATAGCTGGATTGTAGATGGACGTGGGTGCTTTGTACATGCCTCTGATATACAATCTGCCCACGTCTGATGTACAATAGCTGGATCGTACATGGACGTGGGCGGTTTGTATATCCCTGTGATACACAATCCACCCACGTCCAATGTACAATAGCTGAATTGTAGATGGACGTGGGTGATTTGTAGATGCCTCTGATATACAATCTGCCCACGTCTGATGTACAAAAGCTGGATTGTAGATGGACGTGGGCAGTTTGTAGATGTCAATAGCTGGATTGTAGATGGACGTGGGTGATTTGTAGATGCCTCTGATATACAATCTGCCCACGTCTGATGTACAAAAGCTGGATTGTAGATGGACGTGGGCAGTTTGTAGATGTCAATAGCTTGATTGTAGATGGACGTGGCAGTTTTGTAAATGCCTCTGATATACAATCAGCCCACGTCTGATATACAATCAGCCCACGTC
The DNA here is from genome assembly GCA_022376465.1 of Cubamyces lactineus. Lineage (NCBI taxonomy): Eukaryota > Fungi > Basidiomycota > Agaricomycetes > Polyporales > Polyporaceae > Cubamyces > Cubamyces lactineus. Next base: position 18,453 of record JACDTU010000041.1, read on the forward strand.
TGATATACAATCAGCCCACGTCTGATATACAATAGCTGGATTGTATATGAACGTGGCAGTTTTGTATATGAACGTGGCAGTATTGTATATGCCTCTGATATACAATCTGCCCACATTTAACTTGATTGTATATGGACGTGGCAGTTTTGTACATGCCTCTGATATACAATCAGCCCACGTCTGATCTACAATAGCTGAATTGTATATGAACGTGGCAGTTTTGTACATGCCTCTGATATACAATCTGCCCACATTTAGCTGGATTGTATATGGACATGGCCACTTTGTAGATGCCACTTTTGTATTACAACTACTATCTGGGCACTTTCTAGCGCTTTTTGGGCTCCTATTTGGGCGCTTCTTCAACGCTTTTGGGCGCTTTTTTGGCTGTTATCTGGGCGCTTTTTTGGCTGTTATCTGGGCGCTTTTTGGGTTCCTATTTGGGCGCTTTTTGGGCGCTTTTTTGCGTCCAAATAGGGCAGGCATATTCAACACCTTCCTGCCCTCCTCTTCTGGGGCCCTATTAGGGCACCCTGTTGGGCCAAAAATATACATAGCATGTATGTATATGCCATAGTACATCTCTGTGTGCATAGTGATGCAATAGTGCAGGGAAAATAACCAAAAAATGCGACCCTAGGCCAAGGGCCACCAGGAGGGGACCACTGCAGGGTGGCTGGCCTGGCTTCCTCTGGTCCAATTTCTGTGAGTAATATATCATTGGAGAGGTGCTTGAAAGGGCTTTTTAACGCATATTTTTGCAGGAGGAACCATGCAAAATTGGTAGAAATATGGATCATCGCATTTTCGCCAAAAATGGCCATTTTGTTTCCTTGATTGCTCAGCACACAGGTGTCCCCTCATGTTTTCCTTGGTACCGTTCAATTCGCGTTTTCAAGGGCTTTCTAACAGTAGTACATACATGGCATTCTGACCACATGCATTGACATCCTTCTCCTGCCCCTCCCTCACTTTACCACCTCATAGCTCCTGCAGTTCTTTGTCTTTCTCTGTGAAGTCTTTTGATATCTGTAGTATACATACAGAACTATGTATTTATTGCTTTTTACGCCCTAATATGGCCTATCCCCAATGGAATCCATCTAGGTGCATTTTCGCACTTTTCAGATTCTCCCCTCCATATCTCTGCACCCAGAGCAGCTATTGCCTTTGTTCTTTTCGCATTTTGTGCCTGGACATTGCTACTACATGTCTGTAGAAGCTCATTTTTATCGAATGCAGCGATCAGAATTGAGCTCCTTATCAGCTGTGGCAGGCAGATCCTGTTTTGGCTTACATTCAGGGCATTATTTTCTGATCAGATAGCACATTCATATTCTACTCGTCTATAGCTACCTGTAACAACAAGAATCATGGGATTTGGAGGAGTGGTTGCAGAGATATGGCCCAGAGGCACCAAATGCTGCCTGTTCAGCAATGCACTGCATGCATTTCCGGAGCAGTGCAACTGCACACACTGCAACTTTGGGTGTCCAGGAGGTCCATTCACTGTAGCTCACTCAATTCTTCACCAAATCCCATGATTCTTGTTGTTACAGGTAGCTATAGACGAGTAGAATATGAATGTGCTATCTGATCAGAAAATAATGCCCTGAATGTAAGCCAAAACAGGATCTGCCTGCCACAGCTGATAAGGAGCTCAATTCTGATCGCTGCATTCGATAAAAATGAGCTTCTACAGACATGTAGTAGCAATGTCCAGGCACAAAATGCGAAAAGAACAAAGGCAATAGCTGCTCTGGGTGCAGAGATATGGAGGGGAGAATCTGAAAAGTGCGAAAATGCACCTAGATGGATTCCATTGGGGATAGGCCATATTAGGGCGTAAAAAGCAATAAATACATAGTTCTGTATGTATACTACAGATATCAAAAGACTTCACAGAGAAAGACAAAGAACTGCAGGAGCTATGAGGTGGTAAAGTGAGGGAGGGGCAGGAGAAGGATGTCAATGCATGTGGTCAGAATGCCATGTATGTACTACTGTTAGAAAGCCCTTGAAAACGCGAATTGAACGGTACCAAGGAAAACATGAGGGGACACCTGTGTGCTGAGCAATCAAGGAAACAAAATGGCCATTTTTGGCGAAAATGCGATGATCCATATTTCTACCAATTTTGCATGGTTCCTCCTGCAAAAATATGCGTTAAAAAGCCCTTTCAAGCACCTCTCCAATGATATATTACTCACAGAAATTGGACCAGAGGAAGCCAGGCCAGCCACCCTGCAGTGGTCCCCTCCTGGTGGCCCTTGGCCTAGGGTCGCATTTTTTGGTTATTTTCCCTGCACTATTGCATCACTATGCACACAGAGATGTACTATGGCATATACATACATGCTATGTATATTTTTGGCCCAACAGGGTGCCCTAATAGGGCCCCAGAAGAGGAGGGCAGGAAGGTGTTGAATATGCCTGCCCTATTTGGACGCAAAAAAGCGCCCAAAAAGCGCCCAAATAGGAACCCAAAAAGCGCCCAGATAACAGCCAAAAAAGCGCCCAGATAACAGCCAAAAAAGCGCCCAAAAGCGTTGAAGAAGCGCCCAAATAGGAGCCCAAAAAGCGCTAGAAAGTGCCCAGATAGTAGTTGTAATACAAAAGTGGCATCTACAAAGTGGCCATGTCCATATACAATCCAGCTAAATGTGGGCAGATTGTATATCAGAGGCATGTACAAAACTGCCACGTTCATATACAATTCAGCTATTGTAGATCAGACGTGGGCTGATTGTATATCAGAGGCATGTACAAAACTGCCACGTCCATATACAATCAAGTTAAATGTGGGCAGATTGTATATCAGAGGCATATACAATACTGCCACGTTCATATACAAAACTGCCACGTTCATATACAATCCAGCTATTGTATATCAGACGTGGGCTGATTGTATATCAGACGTGGGCTGATTGTATATCAGACGTGGGCTGATTGTATATCAGACGTGGGCTGATTGTATATCAGAGGCATTTACAAAACTGCCACGTCCATCTACAATCAAGCTAAACGTGGGCAGATTGTATATCAGAGGCATGTACAAATCACCCACGTTCATCTACAATCCAGCCACGTTCATATACAAAACTGCCACGTTCATATACAATACTGCCACGTTCATATACAATACTGCCACGTTCATATACAATCCAGCTATTGTATATCAGACGTGGGCTGATTGTATATCAGAGGCATGTACAAAACTGCCACGTCCATCTACAATCAAGCTAAACGTGGGCAGATTGTATATCAGAGGCATGTACAAATCACCCACGTCCATCTACAATCCAGCCATTGACATCCACAAACCGCCCACGTCCATCTACAATCCAGCTTTTGTACATCAGACGTGGGCAGATTGTATATCAGAGGCATCTACAAATCACCCACGTCCATCTACAATTCAGCTATTATACATTGGACGTGGGTGGATTGTGTATTGCAGGGATATACAAACCACCCACGTCCATGTACGATCCAGCTATTGTGTATCATACGTGGGGGCATTATTCATGCATCTCATTTACAAATGTGGCACAATTGTTAATACACTACTACAAAAGCCCCACTCCCATTGAAAATCCATAGTGTCATTGATTCTCAATGAGGTGGGCCATTTGTATTTGTATATCGAGTTGGCAGGTCTTCCACGAGAATTTCCCCACCTACGTGGGCAGTTGTTAACAATCCGTGGTGACCACTAGTGGGTACAGGTCTAGAAGAAGGACAGTAGGTTAGTAGATCAGCGGATGGAAGAAGAAAGAAGGTTCCGAGGCACCGTACGCAAGGTACAGTGCCCCGGAGGACTTGAACGGCGGTGCGCAGTGCGCGCGCGCGTCGTGACGGTCAAGGGGAGATGTTGGGATGCTTACGAAGGAATGTGGGGTTTGGTCGGTGGCGAGTCTCGACTTGAGCTGGGTCGGAGACTGCGCGCGCTGCGGATGCATGTGGAGAGCGAAGCTAGACGAGAAGTTAGCACGAAAAGTGGAGAAATGAACGGTTAGTACGCACCTGGGCCCGAGTATCCAACGCGCGGGCTCCATGGTGTAAGGGCGAGGCTTGAAGAGAACAATAGGATGGTGACCGCCGAGTTCCGAAGGCACCAGATGGAGAGGCACGAGAAGAAAGATGGGAAATGGAAAGCAGTCGTACGGGCAAAAAAGAGCAGCTTGGCAGAAGATCGGCAGTGGGTATCTGGAGAGAGAGATGAAGGTCAGTGGAGAGATCGGCAGCACCAAAGGCACGGTAAGTACACAAGTCGCGTACTTACCAAATTCGGCAAGTTCAGTTGTGGGCGCGCGAGATGTTCACTCGTGGTGGCAGACCACCACCAAGCGGGCGCGCGAGACCTAGAAACACGACAGGAAGACAAGGTCAGCAAAAGCAAAGGTACGCAGAATCGTATAAAACCACGGGCGAGTCGAGTGGAACGGGCGACAAGCACACCATGGCTTTCATCCATCCCACTCGACCGACCGATGGGGTGCCTCGTCGAGGTGACCCCGCACGTTTCTCGTACATTGTTGACTATCATGTTTGGTCTTCAGGTCGTACTTCGCTTCCTCAGGTCTCGCCTCCCTCTGTCACCGC
>JACDTU010000042.1:0-12447 GCA_022376465.1 Cubamyces lactineus
GTGGTACTGAATTTGGGTGCGTTGCCAGAGATTTGTGGCACTATAGAAGTGTATTATTAAATATGCTTGATTGTGATGATCGCACAGTGCTGGCATTGGCCAATCATGCATATCAATCTATAGCACAATCACTGAACCCGCAGGTTGCCTAGAGGTTGCAATTAGCAATCACACTCGTGAAATGTGCAGGATAACCCCTGTCGCCCCTAGGCAGTCCAGCGTGGGCTACATACCACACTCTTGATTCACACGTGCCAGATTTTCAATGTATGCTCCGCAGGATATGCTCTGGATATTCAATATACACCTGCCATATCCTGCAGTGCAGACTATCTAGCATTGCTCAGTGATATATGGAGCAGTTGGAACTTCAAATGGGAGACAGTGTTGTTCCTAATGCTCTAAGCACCAAAAAAGGTTGAAAGGGTTAGTCGACCCCCCTTTAGGTTGTAAACCGCGCTCTAAACCACCATATCAGAAAGTGTGCACGCCCCGCCCCTTACAAAGATTGATTGATTCAGCAAATGTGCCCTCTCCCACCCTTGCCTACCCTCCTCCAAAGGATTTCCCAACAGGTGCTAGGTATTACGCTCCGTGCTGCAACCCCGGAGTCCGAGCCCCAAACCCCCGTACTCTGTTCCTTACTCCGCATTATGTACTCTGTTCTTCCGAACTCCGTTCTTTCGTACCCCGTACCCCCGACCCCGTTCTCCGTACTCCGCACTCCGTACTCCGCACTTCGTACTCCGTACTTCGGACTTCCCCCGGCGTCATGACTTACATGTCTCAGATAACCCCTCAGGGCGCTACCTACATGAGGCCTTTGCTTACTGAGCTATCTGTGATATCTCATCTCTTGGCAAGTTACTTTGTACTTTTGTTCTACTCCTTCCTATCACGTACATCTCTTATTGGTTCTATCGGGTTTCTGACTTAGTGTAAATACTGCTCCAGAATGTAGTAGCTACTCAGTTCGGAAATCTCGTTATTTAGGTTACTCGTTATCCCTCGTAGTCCGACACTCAACCCCGACCCCCTAGTCTGACCAACCTTCGTTCCCTTCCTACCTACCCCTCCGATCCATCCCCGTTCCCAAGTCCGACCTCTGACCCATCAAGTCTGTATTCCGAAGTCCGCAAATAGAGGACACCGAGTCAGAACCCGTGCGTTACCAATAGTTTCGTGACAGTCCTCACACAGTGCTAGTCCGACCTCCGGTCGTACTCTGACCCCGAACTCCATCCAAGTCCCGACCACCGGAGTTGTACCCCCGGACGGCACGGTCCTAACACTAGGTGCCTCTGAGATTCACAAACCCGCAGTGTGCGACAGGTTAAAGATGGAGCTGCACAGGTTCAAACTCCGAGCTCTTATCTAGAATCGGTTCAGAATATCTCAATTGTTGCAGAAAATCATCCGCTATCACAACAACTTTATGACATGTGCATATATAAGCGAGAGCAAACACGATGTTGAACGAGTAATAAACAGTGTCTTTCAATCATAACGTAGGGTCAGCAAGCCCATTAGAATGTGAGCGATACATGTATAGCGAACAAACGTAAACATAGCATGACAGAGGGGGAGAGTGAAAAAAACGTAATCGTACAGAGGGGGACGCGAAGTGCAAATGTCCGAACTAAACGCTGTGCCGGGAAGAGCTACGTAAAGCTTCGCGCTGTTCCACAGCGTCGTACAACGCATGCTCAAGTCGGGATTGAACCTGCACTGCCACTTTGAGTGCCTCCTTGGCGCGGCGCACGTACGCGTCCGCGACGTCGCGCTCCCATGTATTCTCGGGTAGGGCAAACGCTTTGATCCTCGCGTCTTGACAGGCCTGGTCCGCAGCCTCGAGTCGCTGGGAGGCTTTATCGCGCTTTTGGGTAAGACGCTCGATGTGAGCGTTGATGTCGTAGGGCGGTGCGGGATGGTGACGGGGAGCAGGGTTAGATACGCCCGGGGCGAGAGACTTGGCGCGGTGGTCAGCGCGATCTTCATCTTCATCGTCTTCGGACGCATTGGGGGAGTCGACGTCGGAGTTCGGTGGCAAGTCGACGTCGGAGCCGTGGGTAGTCGCAGGCAACGAAGGCTCGCGGAAGGCCTCCATTGCCTCCGGGGGCCAACGAGTCGGACATCTGCCAGGGTTTAAGCAGTGGGCCGTGCAGGAAGCGAGCGCGGGCAAGTCGAGGATGGTGTACGGATGGTCGGCGAGGAAGCGGGTGGCCGTGTTGACGGCCTCGTAGACTTCGTGCCAAACGAGCGGGGCTGTGAGGGGGTAGATTGAGAAGCCCTGACCGTTGAACTGTGCGGCCCGACGGCCACGAACTGCGAGAGAGAAAAGTTGGATCAGCATACGATCACGGAGCAAAGGCACGAATCACGTACGGATGACTTCGCCGCGAAGAGACATCCCACCGTATTTGCAGCCTTTGCGGTTGCGAGAGCAGCTAGCGCAGCGGTATCCACGGCCGTACGGTGTGCAGTCCCTGTTGGGGGGGCACGTATCGCACTAGAATGAGAGTAGAAACGTAAGTACGATAGCTCAACGTGGAGAGGAAGGACGACGTACGCGGACGGTGAGTTCAGTGAACTCGATCAGACGCTGGAACTTCGACTCGACGACCGCGCCGCGAGAGGCTGACTGGGGCGCTGGGAGGGGACTGGGTTGCATTGCGCGGGTAGGGGTTTGGGGACCTTGAGGCGGACGTCTGCGGGGAGTGGATGGAGCCCCGGAGGGAGGGTCTTGCTGATCGGCTCGAGGAACAGACGGGTGGCCTCGACGAGCGACGGAGGCAGAGGACGAAGCCTGTCCGCGAGACGGGCGAGAGGAGGTGCGAGGCGTGCTGGGCGCATTACCCACGACCGCCGGCCCGGACTGAGCAGCCACGTTCCTCGGAGGACTGTGCGGGGCGCGTAGCGGGCGGATTTGGCGGGTACGGTACGCCTCGTCATCTACACGAAGGCAAACAAACGTCAGCGTGTGGATGAAAGACCAAGAAGCCGGCTTACATCGGATGACAGCGGCATCGTAGCTGTGCTCCGCCCGTGTGAGACTCTCCTCAGCGTTCCGGAGGGTCGCGTTGAGGGCGAGGAAGTCTTCGATGCGATCCCGGACGTTCGGATTCGGCGTGGCTCTGGTAATGTCGCGGACGGCGTCCTTGTAGAACTTGACGGAGTTGGTGGCCTGCTCCACGAGTGCCTGAGCCGCTTTCACGTCCCATCTACGCGAACGAATCGCGTAGGTAGACATGAAGCTCTCGGCGACATCTCGCGTGCACTCAGCCTCGATGCGCGCGAAGAGATGTTCTTCAAACTCCTCGTCGTGGCTGGAGGTGATACGGACATCGCGCTGAAGGAGGAGAGGTGAGCTAAGAGGGGTAGGAAGGTAGCACTGAAGAGCGCGCACCATGAGCCTCTTGAATTTGAGGTACCAGTCCGCCATCTCCGGTTGGGGCCGTCGTCCGAGGGCTTTAGCGAATGCGAGGAGACTCCGGAAGTCTTCGTCGTCCTCCGACGTTGAAGCGGATCGCATGCGTGAGTCGGGTGGATCGGCGCCGGCGAGAGACATAGCGAGGAAGACGGTGAGAGGCAAGCGAAAGCGCGTGGACGCGTAAGCCTGACGGATTTGGCAGAAAGGCGTGCAGGGTCGGAGCTGTGCGGTACGGTGGGCGGGACACCCGATATAGGCGGTTGGTCGGTATTGAGCGTGTTTGGGTTCCCGAGCCATGTCCCGAAAAGGCGACAACAGTGCGGAAGCGGGCGGGCTGAGTCAACCGCCCAAAACGGAAAGGCCGACGTCAGTGCTCCCAAAACGGATAGCCCGACGTCATTGGCCCAAAATGGACACACAGATGTCAATGTACCAAAACGGACAAAGCGACGTCATTTCTGAGAATCAGGTACATGCGTAGCTCAGGCACAGAGCACCAGGGCTGCGTATGTTCATCCAGCCATTGCGCAAATACTTCGAAGAATAAAATAGCATTGGATAACATATGGATATGGGACGCAGACAATGTATAATATTCCGCGGAAGTGGGATGCTTAACGAGGCATCCCTCGCGGTGTAGCAGGTAGGTGGTAGCCCGCGCGACACCTTCTTCGCGGTGTAGCAGGTAGGTGGTAGCCCGCGCGACAGGTCACCTCCCTCGCGGTCTAGCAGGTAGGTGGTAGCCCGCGCGACACCTTCTTCGCGGTGTAGCAGGTAGGTGGTAGCCCGCACGACAGGTCACCTCCCTCGCGGTCTAGCAGGTAGGTGGTAGCCCGCGCGACACCTTCTTCGCGGTGTAGCAGGTAGGTGGTGGCCCGCACGACAGGTCACCTCCCTCGCGGTGTAGCAGGTAGGTGGTAGCCCGCGCGACACCTTCTTCGCGGTGTAGCAGGTAGGTGGTAGCCCGCACGACAGGTCACCTCCCTCGCGGTGTAGCAGGTAGGTGGTAGCCCGCGCGACACCTTCTTCGCGGTGTAGCAGGTAGGTGGTAGCCCGCCGACAGGTCACCTCCCTCGCGGTGTAGCAGGTGGGGGGGGGGGGGAGGTGGTAGCCGCGCGACAGGTCACCTCCCTCGCGGTCTAGCAGGTAGGTGGTAGCCCGCGCGACACCTTCTTCGCGGTGTAGCAGGTAGGTGGTAGCCCGCACGACAGGTCACCTCCCTCGCGGTGTAGCAGGTAGGTGGTAGCCCGCGCGACACCTCCTTTGAGGTAGTAGTTATTTCGTGTTAGTTCCTAACATCCAACAAACAATGGCATTGCGCTGGCACGGATACGTGTATTTCCATGTCCATACGTGATGGTGACAATGAAACGGGCATTCGCGTAGTAGAAGTACACAAGAAATAGGGTGGAGAGACACGCGGGGAGAGTGGAGAGGTACAAACGTCAATGTCCGTTGATAGAAAACATATACACGGCGCCTGCCGGTACGCTTCAAGAAACGCCTACTTTATCGTACATATCCACACACCGAACGAACACGCGCGGCGACATAGCGAATCAAATGGGGGACACAGCGACTTACTACTTGCCCGACGACTTCCGCCCCATTATCTTGTCTCGCAAATTGACGAACGGCGTGAGGATAGGGGGCCGCTGGGGATCGTCGCGCTGACGCGCGTCCTCCTCGAGTGCGTCGATCTCTGCGCTGAGGTTCGCCATCTGCGCATTGAGTCCGTCCCTCTCCCCCCACAGCTGTCGGTAAGCCTCGCTGGCGGAGTCCATGTTGCACAGCCTGCGCGTCATGTCGTGCATTTGCGCAGAGAGCATCTGCTCTCGCGCGCGCAGAATCTCCAAGCGGTCTTGCCCTCCACGCGACTCCAACGCCTGTTGGTGCGAAGGGCCGGCGGACGGCTGGCGCTGCGAAGGGCCGGCGGACGGCTGGCGCGGCGAAGGGCCGGCGGACGGCTGGCGCGGCGATGACCCAGGGTAACCCGGCGGCGGCATGTTCAACGGGGACGGGGGCCCATATGCGACGCCCTGCGGCAGCTGCAGAGGCGAGAGGGCGGCGTAGGGGGGTTGCGCGACCATAGCAGGCGAGCGGAAGGTATACTGAGGGGACTGACCGCCGCGCGGCGCATTTGCAGCGACGCCCACACCGCTCGACATGGTACCAGAGCTAGCGCGGCCGGTCGCGGAGGCTGGAGCGCGCGGGGAGAGGGCGGTCGGCGAACGGTGGGAACGTTGCGAATGCAGAGAGTGGGGCGAGGACATTCCGCCACGGGCATGAGGCGAGATAGAGGGGGAATGGTGGGAGTGGGAGGCCTCATAGTCCGCCTCCCATTGAGCGCGGTGCGGGTCGTCGTTTTCCACTTCGGCGGCGTCGTCGGAGGCGTAATCGTCGTTGTCGACGTCCATCGGGGCGTCATCGCCCATGGCTTCGATCGCGGCACGCGCCTCCCTCGGCCACGCCGTCACAGCGCCCCCCACCTTGTAGCAATCCTCGCGTCTTGCCAGCTCCATGAGGTCGTCGGGCCTCAGGATGGTGTAGTGATGCGCGTCGAGGTACGATTGAGCTTCTTCAACGAGTTGGTAGATGTATTGCCATTCATGTTGTGTGCGCCTGCGTGATACGACGACGAGTGCCCTCCCATTGTGCTGCGCAACGACCTCTTTGCCGACTTGTATGAAACGGAGTACAGATCAGCGTCGTTCAGAAAGCGGAAGACGAAGACGGCGGGGACGGACTCACCGGTAATCGTCCCGCGGAGCGTTAACCCTCCCCACTTGCAGGCTTGTTTCCCCCCTGAGCAGGACGGGCAGCGGTACCCCTCTCCGTACGGCGCGCACTGGACATTCTGGTGTGCGCATCGATCGCACTAGACGACGTCGACGTGGCCGGGACGTAGTCAGAGCAAGGGACATGCACGCATCTGAGATGCGGACTCACCGCATGAACGTCATCAAACTCCAACAGGCGGGGCTCCTTGGACTCCATGCGGGGACCGCGTCGGGCCCTCGGCGTGTCGACCTGAGACGTAGACTGCCTGGACGCACGACGGGCGGACGTAGGGGTGCGGTCGACTTGCATCTCGTTGTCCGCTCGACCACCCCGCGGCGGCGTGCGCGGGATATTCGGAACAGGCGCGTTCCCCGGCGGGATGGCGTAGGTGGGGACGAATCGCAACGTGTTCGCAGGCCAGCCTGGAAGGCGATAGGTTATTTTCACCTCCTGTACTGCATGTGCGGCCGATGTGAGCTGGCGCGAGTGTAAGCCAATCAAAGGATGACGACGGGACGTACGTTGCGCATAGGCTTCGTCACTAAGACGGCGAGCCGCAGCCAGCTCGTTCAACGCTGCGTTGACGAGGTCTTGAAGGTGATTTTCAAGGGTTCGATCGACGTTGGTCCTGTCGGAGGTCAGGCGTCGGAGGTTCTTCTGGTGGTACGCAAGCGTTCTCTTCGCGCGTCGGATCCCATTCATGCATATGTCCAAGTCCCATTCGCGAGACTTGAGGGCATAGAGTCGCATGTATCGCCAAGGTGCTTCACGGTTGCGGTCTTCCACGAGGACCGGCCACATAAATTCGACAAAAATGCGGTCGTCGTACCGCGTAGCGGGGAAGCCGTTCTGCGAACGCGTTAGCGAACATATGGGACCGATTGCGCTACGTACCAGGTAGGTTTCGAGCTTAACATACCAATCTAAAATCAAGCTTGGATCCAGGCGGTTCCCGAATTTGACCGTGACGGCGAATGCTTCCGCGTACGATCTGAAGGTTACGAACTCCGGGTCGTCGCCCGACCCGAGAGACGACACGTTAGCGGGTGAAAAGACATGCAGCGGATTCGAAGAATTGGCCGAGCTAGAGGAGCCGCCAGAGCGAGGGGAGCGCGGTGATCCAGAGGCGGACATAGAGGAGTGGAGGGAGGGAGCAGAGAGAGAGAGAGGGCGCGTGAGCGAATCTTGTGCTGTAGACCTTTTAGCAAACGCGGGTCAAACCTTGTACGAAGCACGCGGACGCGAACGTTTGGTAAGTGCGCACACCGAGGCATGGCCGCGACCGGTTATGGGCCCTGTGAGCACCAACGGCGACGATCGCGTGCAGGGCCGTATGCGGTCTACCACCTTCCTGGTGGACCGCGCGTCGGCTTCTCCGGCGTATTGACATCGAAGGCGCGGTTGAGGGTTCGAGCGGTAGTCTATCGGACGAGCCTATCGGTCAAGCGTGGTTATCGCGGCGCAGGCGCGCGCGTGATATACCGCACCATAGGCATCCGCATTCCATACTCAGCACGATGTACACTTCTACCCAAGTGGCCGCGACGCAAAGGCAGACGGTTTTCTCAATAGAAATGCTATTATAATGACGCTGTACTATAATATCTCTGCGCGCAATGGCTACTAGTGTATGTACATGTCTACTAGAAACCCAAACTCAGATCTCAGACCATGCGACGACGCTTTTGTTCACGCAATAAGTCGGAGAGGTCCTCGACTTCATCGTCATCGCGGAGACGACGTTGCCCTGCAGACGAGGAAGAGGAGGATGAAGCGGAAGAGGAAGTGGAAGTGACTCTGCGAGGAGGAGGCCGGATGTCAGGGAAGTGACCCTGATCGACGAACCGGCTAGCCACAGCAGCCCCAAAGATCATGTTCACAAGACCAAATGGGTTCTTGCGAAGGAGTTGACGGACTTGCTTTCCCCAGTCGCGCAGCTCCAGGTCGCTCAAGACGGAGAACCCAGAGCCGTATGTGGGGCGACCGAGAATGCCATCGGATTTTGGATAGGCGATCCCCATGCGAATAAGGTTGATTGGAGAAAGGCACTTGTTTCCTGCGCAGGGGAGTGAGTGACCGCTTGGGGCGCAGGAGGCGTATGTGACCGAAACTCACCATGCTTGTTAGTCCAAGCGGTGCCGATCGACTTGCGAGTGAGAAGCTGGCGTCGCAGCGGAGAGTCGCTGTGCATCCAGCAGAGAAAGACGATAGCAGCTTGTGTAAAGTATATGCTCTCTGCATGAACGCCGCCGTTGTGCTTCTCTTCCCATGGCAACGTGCGCACGTACGTGATGCCGGCTTGGTGGTTAGCCAGGTTCACGTCCTTGATGCCCATCTTGAAGGCTTCGCCTTGCTGTGGCCAGGAGACATTGGGAATGACTTTCGAGATGAGGAAGGCAAGATGGAGAGCGAGATCGCAACGCCAATCGCTGAGGTTGGTCTCGAATTGCTCTTTGGCCCAGGAGTAGTTCGTGACGACCATGTCCGGGGTGCTGGTGCTCTCTGAAAGGGCCAAGGAATAGGACCAGCTGCTAGGGAGCTCCGCCTGGTCGAGGAACTTGTGGTATGAGCTGATGGTCGTCGTTACGGTCGTCCAAACGGTTCCCGGATTCTCCTCGGCCATCGCGCGCGCGACCTCGGCCAGCTGCCTTTCATCGCGTTGACGGGAGGTGAGGAGGGTGGCCTGCACCGCCTGCGACTGACGTGGCAAGGGTCCCATGTTCGTCCAAGCGCGAATCGACGGCTCCGTCGACATGCGCCCGTTTTGCAGACGTACCGCGTCAGGAACGAGGCCGATGCGCATTTCGTTGGTGATGAAGTTGAACGCCTCTTTGATGGCGGCGAGCGCCTCATCGTCCGAAGGCTCGTAGTCGAGGTCGGGCGTGGCAAGGTCACGACGAACAACGTTGCGACCTTCCTCGACAGCAGCGCGAAGGACGGGCCAAAACTGACCCTTGTTCCAGACAGGTGGCCGGACGGTCGCGCGCGAGGTGGAGGTGGCGACGGACATGAGGTGGTTGACAAAGTCCGCTCTGCTCCATTGACCTCGGGAGGACTTGGGGAGCCCATGCGCGGCGTGGGCGCTGTTGGCGCACACGATGTTGCTGAGCAAAATGAATGTGGCGCCTTCGTCGGTGGAATCGAGGGGGAACTCCTGGCGCGCCCAGCTCTTCAGTGCCTGGCTGCGTCTTCGAGCATCGACGTACTCTTCGCTGTCACCCGCGCGAAGGATAGGTTGTATCTCGTTGCCGACTTGCTCTGCAACGAGGGAGACGGTGTCCTCTGTGAACGAACGCAAGGCGATCTGAGCCAAGAGGCGGAGCTTCTTGCCCATGGGGGAGGCGTCTTCCCAGAGCGGCTTCTCGCCGCGCCGCGCCCTCATCGCATTCGAACGGTCCAAGCGAGCAAGACGGCTCTGCATGTAGAAGACGGTCTCGTACGCCTATTGCGATTTTCAGAGTGAGCGGAGGCACGTCAAGGAAGGAAGACATGCGGACGCTCACCAGATAATGAGGCAAGCCGTATGTGATGACTTGGGCGCACTTGGAGGCGGTGAGCGGACGCTCGGTGGCGGGATGAACCGGCCAACGTTGAAGGGTGATGGCGAGAGGGTAACGGCGGTCGGTGTTCCAGGTCAGGCCAGGCCAGAGGAAGGGGAAGCCTTGATCGACGATGCCTCGACCGGCCCAAATCTCACGCATGAGGCGAGTGGGGAGGACTTGGGCGTTGCCGGTGTAGGCAAAGTTGAGGAGACGTTCCAAGCAGGCGAGGAACTCGATGTAGTGTGGCTTTGGCTTGTGATCGTTTGGGTGGACTCCGCGGCGCGAAAGAGGGACTGGGCCGAAAAAGGGATTGACGTATCGCTTCCATGTCGCTGTGAGGAGGGAGGTGACCGGGTACGCAGCCCAGCTGTAGACCTCAGGGAATACCTGCATGGCAAGGGAACGAGAGTGAGAAAGCATTGGCGCAACGAGCAACGAGCGACGAGCACGCGGGGGCAAAGGGCACTTACACCGTAAGGGAATAGCACGGAGGTATCTCGGAGAGCGTTGACGATCTGCGGACGAGTGCAGAGCTGGGCGTATGGGAGGATGAAGTCGTGGTAGAACAGGTATCCGTCGCGGACGTCGTCGCGAACGTGATTGAAGTCGATGAGGAGGTTGTTCTCGAAGCGGAGGGAGTTGTACATGCCGGTGTCGCGTTCCAACTGTGCGGTGACGTGTTCGTGGGGGAGGGCGTAACATAGCTTGTTCCACAGAGTCTTGCCGGTGGCCTTGCCCTTCTCCGTCGTACTCCACGATCCTGCTGCAGCGCCAGTCAGCATTCCCTGCTGGACGACGTGGAAGCGGCTGCGGTCTCTCATGGCGTGGGCGGAGGTGTTGTAGCACTGAGAGCCGAGAGCGACTACGGCGTGACCTGCGGCGTCGGGGCGGGTGAGGGAGGACGACAGGGTGCGGATGTGGGGGAGCATGGTGTGTATGACGCCGGTAGACTGCCACTGGCCGATGGTCTTGCTGAAGAAGTGGGGATATAAGGTGTACTTTGTGTCGCGGACGTCTCTGCGCTCGCGAGCGCGGGCGTGCTCGATGTTGAGTTCGTAGTCGGCGTTGTTGACGGTGTGCGCTTCGTCAAAGTCGTCGTCGAATTCGTCATCTAGCGCCATGGCGTCTGCGTCCGGGGGGCTGGTGACGAACAAGGAGGAGACCTTGGCGAGGTTCTGCATGATAGAAAGCCTTGTCGAGTTGGTAAGACCGGTGGCACGTCGTCGGGGAATGCGAATGCCGTTCTCGGAGAATATGGGGATTTCTGCGCCGCGTTCGTCGAGGAGGGGAAGCTCGTTGAGGTCAACCGGCTGACGATTGGGACCGTCGGGAGAGAGGTAGACTGCGGGATGGTCGTCGTAGATGTCGAAGACGGAGATCTCTTCCCATCCCTTTGCGCGGAACGCACTGTGCAGAGTTAGGAATGAGTTTCGCAGCGCATTGAAGGTGTGGAGACGATTGTCGATTGTGAGACGAACGACGAACCTGTAGTGCGTAGCGAGGCCGACGCACATGCGCCAGATGTGAGAGTAGTCGTACTCTTTGGCCCAATTTGCAGCGGCAGCATCGGCCTCGACGCCTGTGAGTGCACACTGTGCGTTCTGGCCATACTTTAGTGTGACGGCGATGGGGAGAGAGTCGAGGAGTTCGGGGAAGTGGTAGGACTCTGGGGCATTCGAGAAGTACGGGTCCCAATTGTCCTTGAATGCTTTACAGAACGCAAGGAACTGGACGTTGCGGAACTCGAATCGATTGCGCGATCTGGAGCGGAGCGGTATAGTTAGAACGTGGTGCTAAGCCAACAGAGTGCACGTCGACCCAGCGGTGTTCCCGCTGCTCTCGCGCGGTGTAGCACCAAGGTGGTGGCCCGCGGCAAGCGGTGTACCAGAGGTCTCTCGCGCGGTGCAGCACCAAGGTGGTGGCCCGCGACACACAGTGTACCAGACGTCTCTCGCGCGGTGCAGCACCAAGGTGGTGGCCCGCGGCACACATTGTACGAGAGGTCTCTCGCGCGGTGTAGCACCAAGGTGGTAGCCCGCGGCAAGCGGTGTACCAGAGGTCTCTCGCGCGGTGAGCACCAAGGTGGTGGCCCGCGGCAACGTGTACCAGAGGTCTCTCGCGCGGTGCAGCACCAAGGTGGTGGCCCGCGACACACAGTGTACCAGACGTCTCTCGCGCGGTGCAGCACCAAGGTGGTGGCCCGCGGCACACATTGTACGAGAGGTCTCTCGCGCGGTGTAGCACCAAGGTGGTAGCCCGCGGCAACGGTGTACCAGAGTCTCTCGCGCGGTGCAGCACCAAGGTGGTGGCCCGCGACACACAGTGTACCAGAGGTCTCTCGCGCGGTGTAGCACCAAGGTGGTGGCCCGCGACACACAGTGTACCAGACGTCTCTCGCGCGGTGTAGCACCAAGGTGGTAGCCCGCGACACACAGTGTACGAGAGGTCTCTCGCGCGGTGTAGCACCAAGGTGGTAGCCCGCGACACACAGTGTACGAGAGGTCTCTCGCACGGTGTAGCACCAAGGTGGTGGACCGCGGCAAGCGGTGTACCAGACGTCTCTCGCGCGGTGTAGCACCAAGGTGGTAGCCCGCGACACACAGTGTACGAGAGGTCTCTCGCGCGGTGTAGCACCAAGGTGGTAGCCCGCGACACACAGTGTACGAGAGGCTCTCGCGCGGTGTAGCACCAAGG
>JACDTU010000043.1:0-10207 GCA_022376465.1 Cubamyces lactineus
GGATGACTTCGCCGCGAAGAGACATCCCACCGTATTTGCAGCCTTTGCGGTTGCGAGAGCAGCTAGCGCAGCGGTATCCACGGCCGTACGGTGTGCAGTCCCTGTTGGGGGGGCACGTATCGCACTAGAATGAGAGTAGAAACGTAAGTACGATAGCTCAACGTGGAGAGGAAGGACGACGTACGCGGACGGTGAGTTCAGTGAACTCGATCAGACGCTGGAACTTCGACTCGACGACCGCGCCGCGAGAGGCTGACTGGGGCGCTGGGAGGGGACTGGGTTGCATTGCGCGGGTAGGGGTTTGGGGACCTTGAGGCGGACGTCTGCGGGGAGTGGATGGAGCCCCGGAGGGAGGGTCTTGCTGATCGGCTCGAGGAACAGACGGGTGGCCTCGACGAGCGACGGAGGCAGAGGACGAAGCCTGTCCGCGAGACGGGCGAGAGGAGGTGCGAGGCGTGCTGGGCGCATTACCCACGACCGCCGGCCCGGACTGAGCAGCCACGTTCCTCGGAGGACTGTGCGGGGCGCGTAGCGGGCGGATTTGGCGGGTACGGTACGCCTCGTCATCTACACGAAGGCAAACAAACGTCAGCGTGTGGATGAAAGACCAAGAAGCCGGCTTACATCGGATGACAGCGGCATCGTAGCTGTGCTCCGCCCGTGTGAGACTCTCCTCAGCGTTCCGGAGGGT
Organism: Cubamyces lactineus; assembly: GCA_022376465.1. NCBI lineage: Eukaryota > Fungi > Basidiomycota > Agaricomycetes > Polyporales > Polyporaceae > Cubamyces > Cubamyces lactineus. Next base: position 692 of record JACDTU010000043.1, read on the forward strand.
CGCGTTGAGGGCGAGGAAGTCTTCGATGCGATCCCGGACGTTCGGATTCGGCGTGGCTCTGGTAATGTCGCGGACGGCGTCCTTGTAGAACTTGACGGAGTTGGTGGCCTGCTCCACGAGTGCCTGAGCCGCTTTCACGTCCCATCTACGCGAACGAATCGCGTAGGTAGACATGAAGCTCTCGGCGACATCTCGCGTGCACTCAGCCTCGATGCGCGCGAAGAGATGTTCTTCAAACTCCTCGTCGTGGCTGGAGGTGATACGGACATCGCGCTGAAGGAGGAGAGGTGAGCTAAGAGGGGTAGGAAGGTAGCACTGAAGAGCGCGCACCATGAGCCTCTTGAATTTGAGGTACCAGTCCGCCATCTCCGGTTGGGGCCGTCGTCCGAGGGCTTTAGCGAATGCGAGGAGACTCCGGAAGTCTTCGTCGTCCTCCGACGTTGAAGCGGATCGCATGCGTGAGTCGGGTGGATCGGCGCCGGCGAGAGACATAGCGAGGAAGACGGTGAGAGGCAAGCGAAAGCGCGTGGACGCGTAAGCCTGACGGATTTGGCAGAAAGGCGTGCAGGGTCGGAGCTGTGCGGTACGGTGGGCGGGACACCCGATATAGGCGGTTGGTCGGTATTGAGCGTGTTTGGGTTCCCGAGCCATGTCCCGAAAAGGCGACAACAGTGCGGAAGCGGGCGGGCTGAGTCAACCGCCCAAAACGGAAAGGCCGACGTCAGTGCTCCCAAAACGGATAGCCCGACGTCATTGGCCCAAAATGGACACACAGATGTCAATGTACCAAAACGGACAAAGCGACGTCATTTCTGAGAATCAGGTACATGCGTAGCTCAGGCACAGAGCACCAGGGCTGCGTATGTTCATCCAGCCATTGCGCAAATACTTCGAAGAATAAAATAGCATTGGATAACATATGGATATGGGACGCAGACAATGTATAATATTCCGCGGAAGTGGGATGCTTAACGAGGCATCCCTCGCGGTGTAGCAGGTAGGTGGTAGCCCGCGCGACACCTTCTTCGCGGTGTAGCAGGTAGGTGGTAGCCCGCGCGACAGGTCACCTCCCTCGCGGTGTAGCAGGTAGGTGGTAGCCCGCGCGACAGGTCACCTCCCTCGCGGTGTAGCAGGTAGGTGGTAGCCCGCGCGACACCTTCTTCGCGGTGTAGCAGGTAGGTGGTAGCCCGCACGACAGGTCACCTCCCTCGCGGTGTAGCAGGTAGGTGGTAGCCCGCGCGACACCTTCTTCGCGGTGTAGCAGGTAGGTGGTAGCCCGCGCGACAGGTCACCTCCCTCGCGGTGTATCAGGTAGGTGGTAGCCCGCGCGACAGGTCACCTCCCTCGCGGTCTAGCAGGTAGGTAGTAGACCGCGCGACAGGTCACCTCCCTCGCGGTCTAGCAGGTAGGTGGTAGCCCGCGCGACACCTTCTTCGCGGTGTAGCAGGTAGGTGGTAGCCCGCACGACAGGTCACCTCCCTCGCGGTGTAGCAGGTAGGTGGTAGCCCGCGCGACACCTCCTTTGAGGTAGTAGTTATTTCGTGTTAGTTCCTAACATCCAACAAACAATGGCATTGCGCTGGCACGGATACGTGTATTTCCATGTCCATACGTGATGGTGACAATGAAACGGGCATTCGCGTAGTAGAAGTACACAAGAAATAGGGTGGAGAGACACGCGGGGAGAGTGGAGAGGTACAAACGTCAATGTCCGTTGATAGAAAACATATACACGGCGCCTGCCGGTACGCTTCAAGAAACGCCTACTTTATCGTACATATCCACACACCGAACGAACACGCGCGGCGACATAGCGAATCAAATGGGGGACACAGCGACTTACTACTTGCCCGACGACTTCCGCCCCATTATCTTGTCTCGCAAATTGACGAACGGCGTGAGGATAGGGGGCCGCTGGGGATCGTCGCGCTGACGCGCGTCCTCCTCGAGTGCGTCGATCTCTGCGCTGAGGTTCGCCATCTGCGCATTGAGTCCGTCCCTCTCCCCCCACAGCTGTCGGTAAGCCTCGCTGGCGGAGTCCATGTTGCACAGCCTGCGCGTCATGTCGTGCATTTGCGCAGAGAGCATCTGCTCTCGCGCGCGCAGAATCTCCAAGCGGTCTTGCCCTCCACGCGACTCCAACGCCTGTTGGTGCGAAGGGCCGGCGGACGGCTGGCGCTGCGAAGGGCCGGCGGACGGCTGGCGCGGCGAAGGGCCGGCGGACGGCTGGCGCGGCGATGACCCAGGGTAACCCGGCGGCGGCATGTTCAACGGGGACGGGGGCCCATATGCGACGCCCTGCGGCAGCTGCAGAGGCGAGAGGGCGGCGTAGGGGGGTTGCGCGACCATAGCAGGCGAGCGGAAGGTATACTGAGGGGACTGACCGCCGCGCGGCGCATTTGCAGCGACGCCCACACCGCTCGACATGGTACCAGAGCTAGCGCGGCCGGTCGCGGAGGCTGGAGCGCGCGGGGAGAGGGCGGTCGGCGAACGGTGGGAACGTTGCGAATGCAGAGAGTGGGGCGAGGACATTCCGCCACGGGCATGAGGCGAGATAGAGGGGGAATGGTGGGAGTGGGAGGCCTCATAGTCCGCCTCCCATTGAGCGCGGTGCGGGTCGTCGTTTTCCACTTCGGCGGCGTCGTCGGAGGCGTAATCGTCGTTGTCGACGTCCATCGGGGCGTCATCGCCCATGGCTTCGATCGCGGCACGCGCCTCCCTCGGCCACGCCGTCACAGCGCCCCCCACCTTGTAGCAATCCTCGCGTCTTGCCAGCTCCATGAGGTCGTCGGGCCTCAGGATGGTGTAGTGATGCGCGTCGAGGTACGATTGAGCTTCTTCAACGAGTTGGTAGATGTATTGCCATTCATGTTGTGTGCGCCTGCGTGATACGACGACGAGTGCCCTCCCATTGTGCTGCGCAACGACCTCTTTGCCGACTTGTATGAAACGGAGTACAGATCAGCGTCGTTCAGAAAGCGGAAGACGAAGACGGCGGGGACGGACTCACCGGTAATCGTCCCGCGGAGCGTTAACCCTCCCCACTTGCAGGCTTGTTTCCCCCCTGAGCAGGACGGGCAGCGGTACCCCTCTCCGTACGGCGCGCACTGGACATTCTGGTGTGCGCATCGATCGCACTAGACGACGTCGACGTGGCCGGGACGTAGTCAGAGCAAGGGACATGCACGCATCTGAGATGCGGACTCACCGCATGAACGTCATCAAACTCCAACAGGCGGGGCTCCTTGGACTCCATGCGGGGACCGCGTCGGGCCCTCGGCGTGTCGACCTGAGACGTAGACTGCCTGGACGCACGACGGGCGGACGTAGGGGTGCGGTCGACTTGCATCTCGTTGTCCGCTCGACCACCCCGCGGCGGCGTGCGCGGGATATTCGGAACAGGCGCGTTCCCCGGCGGGATGGCGTAGGTGGGGACGAATCGCAACGTGTTCGCAGGCCAGCCTGGAAGGCGATAGGTTATTTTCACCTCCTGTACTGCATGTGCGGCCGATGTGAGCTGGCGCGAGTGTAAGCCAATCAAAGGATGACGACGGGACGTACGTTGCGCATAGGCTTCGTCACTAAGACGGCGAGCCGCAGCCAGCTCGTTCAACGCTGCGTTGACGAGGTCTTGAAGGTGATTTTCAAGGGTTCGATCGACGTTGGTCCTGTCGGAGGTCAGGCGTCGGAGGTTCTTCTGGTGGTACGCAAGCGTTCTCTTCGCGCGTCGGATCCCATTCATGCATATGTCCAAGTCCCATTCGCGAGACTTGAGGGCATAGAGTCGCATGTATCGCCAAGGTGCTTCACGGTTGCGGTCTTCCACGAGGACCGGCCACATAAATTCGACAAAAATGCGGTCGTCGTACCGCGTAGCGGGGAAGCCGTTCTGCGAACGCGTTAGCGAACATATGGGACCGATTGCGCTACGTACCAGGTAGGTTTCGAGCTTAACATACCAATCTAAAATCAAGCTTGGATCCAGGCGGTTCCCGAATTTGACCGTGACGGCGAATGCTTCCGCGTACGATCTGAAGGTTACGAACTCCGGGTCGTCGCCCGACCCGAGAGACGACACGTTAGCGGGTGAAAAGACATGCAGCGGATTCGAAGAATTGGCCGAGCTAGAGGAGCCGCCAGAGCGAGGGGAGCGCGGTGATCCAGAGGCGGACATAGAGGAGTGGAGGGAGGGAGCAGAGAGAGAGAGAGGGCGCGTGAGCGAATCTTGTGCTGTAGACCTTTTAGCAAACGCGGGTCAAACCTTGTACGAAGCACGCGGACGCGAACGTTTGGTAAGTGCGCACACCGAGGCATGGCCGCGACCGGTTATGGGCCCTGTGAGCACCAACGGCGACGATCGCGTGCAGGGCCGTATGCGGTCTACCACCTTCCTGGTGGACCGCGCGTCGGCTTCTCCGGCGTATTGACATCGAAGGCGCGGTTGAGGGTTCGAGCGGTAGTCTATCGGACGAGCCTATCGGTCAAGCGTGGTTATCGCGGCGCAGGCGCGCGCGTGATATACCGCACCATAGGCATCCGCATTCCATACTCAGCACGATGTACACTTCTACCCAAGTGGCCGCGACGCAAAGGCAGACGGTTTTCTCAATAGAAATGCTATTATAATGACGCTGTACTATAATATCTCTGCGCGCAATGGCTACTAGTGTATGTACATGTCTACTAGAAACCCAAACTCAGATCTCAGACCATGCGACGACGCTTTTGTTCACGCAATAAGTCGGAGAGGTCCTCGACTTCATCGTCATCGCGGAGACGACGTTGCCCTGCAGACGAGGAAGAGGAGGATGAAGCGGAAGAGGAAGTGGAAGTGACTCTGCGAGGAGGAGGCCGGATGTCAGGGAAGTGACCCTGATCGACGAACCGGCTAGCCACAGCAGCCCCAAAGATCATGTTCACAAGACCAAATGGGTTCTTGCGAAGGAGTTGACGGACTTGCTTTCCCCAGTCGCGCAGCTCCAGGTCGCTCAAGACGGAGAACCCAGAGCCGTATGTGGGGCGACCGAGAATGCCATCGGATTTTGGATAGGCGATCCCCATGCGAATAAGGTTGATTGGAGAAAGGCACTTGTTTCCTGCGCAGGGGAGTGAGTGACCGCTTGGGGCGCAGGAGGCGTATGTGACCGAAACTCACCATGCTTGTTAGTCCAAGCGGTGCCGATCGACTTGCGAGTGAGAAGCTGGCGTCGCAGCGGAGAGTCGCTGTGCATCCAGCAGAGAAAGACGATAGCAGCTTGTGTAAAGTATATGCTCTCTGCATGAACGCCGCCGTTGTGCTTCTCTTCCCATGGCAACGTGCGCACGTACGTGATGCCGGCTTGGTGGTTAGCCAGGTTCACGTCCTTGATGCCCATCTTGAAGGCTTCGCCTTGCTGTGGCCAGGAGACATTGGGAATGACTTTCGAGATGAGGAAGGCAAGATGGAGAGCGAGATCGCAACGCCAATCGCTGAGGTTGGTCTCGAATTGCTCTTTGGCCCAGGAGTAGTTCGTGACGACCATGTCCGGGGTGCTGGTGCTCTCTGAAAGGGCCAAGGAATAGGACCAGCTGCTAGGGAGCTCCGCCTGGTCGAGGAACTTGTGGTATGAGCTGATGGTCGTCGTTACGGTCGTCCAAACGGTTCCCGGATTCTCCTCGGCCATCGCGCGCGCGACCTCGGCCAGCTGCCTTTCATCGCGTTGACGGGAGGTGAGGAGGGTGGCCTGCACCGCCTGCGACTGACGTGGCAAGGGTCCCATGTTCGTCCAAGCGCGAATCGACGGCTCCGTCGACATGCGCCCGTTTTGCAGACGTACCGCGTCAGGAACGAGGCCGATGCGCATTTCGTTGGTGATGAAGTTGAACGCCTCTTTGATGGCGGCGAGCGCCTCATCGTCCGAAGGCTCGTAGTCGAGGTCGGGCGTGGCAAGGTCACGACGAACAACGTTGCGACCTTCCTCGACAGCAGCGCGAAGGACGGGCCAAAACTGACCCTTGTTCCAGACAGGTGGCCGGACGGTCGCGCGCGAGGTGGAGGTGGCGACGGACATGAGGTGGTTGACAAAGTCCGCTCTGCTCCATTGACCTCGGGAGGACTTGGGGAGCCCATGCGCGGCGTGGGCGCTGTTGGCGCACACGATGTTGCTGAGCAAAATGAATGTGGCGCCTTCGTCGGTGGAATCGAGGGGGAACTCCTGGCGCGCCCAGCTCTTCAGTGCCTGGCTGCGTCTTCGAGCATCGACGTACTCTTCGCTGTCACCCGCGCGAAGGATAGGTTGTATCTCGTTGCCGACTTGCTCTGCAACGAGGGAGACGGTGTCCTCTGTGAACGAACGCAAGGCGATCTGAGCCAAGAGGCGGAGCTTCTTGCCCATGGGGGAGGCGTCTTCCCAGAGCGGCTTCTCGCCGCGCCGCGCCCTCATCGCATTCGAACGGTCCAAGCGAGCAAGACGGCTCTGCATGTAGAAGACGGTCTCGTACGCCTATTGCGATTTTCAGAGTGAGCGGAGGCACGTCAAGGAAGGAAGACATGCGGACGCTCACCAGATAATGAGGCAAGCCGTATGTGATGACTTGGGCGCACTTGGAGGCGGTGAGCGGACGCTCGGTGGCGGGATGAACCGGCCAACGTTGAAGGGTGATGGCGAGAGGGTAACGGCGGTCGGTGTTCCAGGTCAGGCCAGGCCAGAGGAAGGGGAAGCCTTGATCGACGATGCCTCGACCGGCCCAAATCTCACGCATGAGGCGAGTGGGGAGGACTTGGGCGTTGCCGGTGTAGGCAAAGTTGAGGAGACGTTCCAAGCAGGCGAGGAACTCGATGTAGTGTGGCTTTGGCTTGTGATCGTTTGGGTGGACTCCGCGGCGCGAAAGAGGGACTGGGCCGAAAAAGGGATTGACGTATCGCTTCCATGTCGCTGTGAGGAGGGAGGTGACCGGGTACGCAGCCCAGCTGTAGACCTCAGGGAATACCTGCATGGCAAGGGAACGAGAGTGAGAAAGCATTGGCGCAACGAGCAACGAGCGACGAGCACGCGGGGGCAAAGGGCACTTACACCGTAAGGGAATAGCACGGAGGTATCTCGGAGAGCGTTGACGATCTGCGGACGAGTGCAGAGCTGGGCGTATGGGAGGATGAAGTCGTGGTAGAACAGGTATCCGTCGCGGACGTCGTCGCGAACGTGATTGAAGTCGATGAGGAGGTTGTTCTCGAAGCGGAGGGAGTTGTACATGCCGGTGTCGCGTTCCAACTGTGCGGTGACGTGTTCGTGGGGGAGGGCGTAACATAGCTTGTTCCACAGAGTCTTGCCGGTGGCCTTGCCCTTCTCCGTCGTACTCCACGATCCTGCTGCAGCGCCAGTCAGCATTCCCTGCTGGACGACGTGGAAGCGGCTGCGGTCTCTCATGGCGTGGGCGGAGGTGTTGTAGCACTGAGAGCCGAGAGCGACTACGGCGTGACCTGCGGCGTCGGGGCGGGTGAGGGAGGACGACAGGGTGCGGATGTGGGGGAGCATGGTGTGTATGACGCCGGTAGACTGCCACTGGCCGATGGTCTTGCTGAAGAAGTGGGGATATAAGGTGTACTTTGTGTCGCGGACGTCTCTGCGCTCGCGAGCGCGGGCGTGCTCGATGTTGAGTTCGTAGTCGGCGTTGTTGACGGTGTGCGCTTCGTCAAAGTCGTCGTCGAATTCGTCATCTAGCGCCATGGCGTCTGCGTCCGGGGGGCTGGTGACGAACAAGGAGGAGACCTTGGCGAGGTTCTGCATGATAGAAAGCCTTGTCGAGTTGGTAAGACCGGTGGCACGTCGTCGGGGAATGCGAATGCCGTTCTCGGAGAATATGGGGATTTCTGCGCCGCGTTCGTCGAGGAGGGGAAGCTCGTTGAGGTCAACCGGCTGACGATTGGGACCGTCGGGAGAGAGGTAGACTGCGGGATGGTCGTCGTAGATGTCGAAGACGGAGATCTCTTCCCATCCCTTTGCGCGGAACGCACTGTGCAGAGTTAGGAATGAGTTTCGCAGCGCATTGAAGGTGTGGAGACGATTGTCGATTGTGAGACGAACGACGAACCTGTAGTGCGTAGCGAGGCCGACGCACATGCGCCAGATGTGAGAGTAGTCGTACTCTTTGGCCCAATTTGCAGCGGCAGCATCGGCCTCGACGCCTGTGAGTGCACACTGTGCGTTCTGGCCATACTTTAGTGTGACGGCGATGGGGAGAGAGTCGAGGAGTTCGGGGAAGTGGTAGGACTCTGGGGCATTCGAGAAGTACGGGTCCCAATTGTCCTTGAATGCTTTACAGAACGCAAGGAACTGGACGTTGCGGAACTCGAATCGATTGCGCGATCTGGAGCGGAGCGGTATAGTTAGAACGTGGTGCTAAGCCAACAGAGTGCACGTCGACCCAGCGGTGTTCCCGCTGCTCTCGCGCGGTGTAGCACCAAGGTGGTGGCCCGCGGCAAGCGGTGTACCAGAGGTCTCTCGCGCGGTGCAGCACCAAGGTGGTGGCCCGCGACACACAGTGTACCAGAGGTCTCTCGCGCGGTGCAGCACCAAGGTGGTGGCGTGTAGGTCTCCGCGCGGTGCACACCATTGTACCAGAGGTCTCTTGCGCGGTGCAGCACCAAGGGTGGGGTAAGCCCCGCGGACACCAGAGCCCGCACACAGTGTACCAGACGTCTCTCGCGCGGTGTAGCACCAAGGTGGTAGCCCGCGACACACAGTGTACGAGAGGTCTCTCGCGGGGTGCAGCACCAAGGTGGTGGCCCCGGCAAGCCAACGTGTCAGCACCGGTTATGTCACCCAAACTGTTTGAACTCACCTCATATCGAACGTGTTCATAAACGCCTTGTCACTGCTGACATCGGGGTAGTCATTGGTCAAGACGATGTCGCTGTAGTTGGACTTGTACATCACATGCAGGAGGTAGGCGATCATGACGCGGGAGAGAACAGGATTCATGGTCGTCGGCTGCTTGGTCACCTTGACGTCGTGGACGTGGGGAGGGTTGTTGTAAACGTCCTTCGGAATGAGGCCAAGCCACACACTCTCTTGGGCAGTCGTCCGACCAATGTGCATCATCCGTCCGGCCATGTCGCAGCCCAGAGCCGGCGATCGCCGCGGAAATGCCAATGACGCTTCTCCCAACCAAGGGTTATCGTCCATACGTGGTCGACTCGTGCTTCAGCATTGCCCCAGTTCGGCAGCAACACGTCGATCCCGCCAGCCCGCCCAACAACCTGTCGATAGTCCAGATGCATCTACACACAACGCTATTAGCTCACCCTGTGCCGTCTAGACCGCAGATGCTGGGGCTCACCTTCTCCTGGAACCATACCACGTTCGGGTGGTCGGGCTTGACCATGTACTTGGAGTCAATGTGCAGATAGTTCTTCTGTCGAAGGAGCTTCATAGCCGTCACGCTGTCGTCGTTGTCGTGCAGTTCCTCGAGCTTCGACAGGCGCAGCTTGCAGAGCTTCGCCTCTACGTAGGCCTTCTCATTCGCGCCGTCCTCGAGCCC
>JACDTU010000005.1:2500-5000 GCA_022376465.1 Cubamyces lactineus
TGCAACCGTCGAAGCCGTTCAGCTTTACTTGGACACCCCGTTCTGTCCGGTTTCCCGGATTACTTGGGGCAGGTCACTTCAAGTCTTACTAGGCAGAGTTACTCACCTACTAGGCATTTGAATTACTTGGTGCTTTCGCACCGTTCTCTTCAAGCCTTTCAGCTTTCCCTCATGAAGTAGGCAGGGCGCTATGTAAGGCGCTTATTTGACGCGTCGCGCATGAGGCGTGAAAAATGGTGTCCACTATATCGCGTTCTCTGCAGCGCAATGGCAAAGCGCCCATTTTCCCCTTGCACACTTTTGAAAATGCGCCCCAAGCTGCTCCTCATCACTGGGGCAGCCTCAAGGACATTCAGGAATGTGTTCTGGATGTTGTCCTGAGCCTCTGAGGTCGTAATTTCAGCGCTCCTGCAGCCACTGACTTGCCTGGAGCCCCATACATACTGCCACAAAGACTTAGCTGTGGCTGCACCATGCTGCACTATGAATCACACTGCCTCTCTGGCCTCCTCCTTGGTGCTTCCACAGATTGCACAACCCCACTTCAGGTGTGCGTGCACAAGGCTCATGGATGACATTTGGTCGCACACCATAATGGGATATTTATTGACCACACACCGACAACACACACCCATACATTTGTCATTTGCTTACCCATCCTCAGGCAGCCACTACTGGCCCATTGCCACCCCATCGCACCATTTGCCTCATTTTGCAACCTGACAATGTGCTATCCCTTGCAACCTGTGAAACAGATACCTACTGCAATCCACCCCATACGTGCATGCAAAGTCCCAAAAAATGCGGAATGCAGGCCTGCCCTAAACCCAGTACAAGCAGCACACCAGGCCGACTGCTTTACAATCTTGCCGGCCTGCCCTGAACCCAATAGAGCGAACAAGTAGACCTCAGTAACCCTGGTCAACATGTCACCTAACCTGGGCCCTTACAGCTGCGGTACCAACCCTAAGTGTTGTGTTGCGTTGTGCACTTTCGCTGTACAAGGCTCGGTTCAAACACATTTTGAGCACCTTTAAGGCCCTTCTATGGTCCGGTAACACCCACATAACATTCAGAACCCTCCCTTGAGTGACCTGCCCTAAACTGAAAGGCTCAAACTTTGCTCAATAAAGCGCAGAGCAAGTGCCTCTGCGCGGCGTACCCAGAGTCACATTTTTTATCAACAGCACATTGCTGCCTCGGGTACCCAGACCTGTACCTTGGGCTGGACTCTTCTTCAGAAACCCAGGCCCCTCTCCCATTCATGGGGAGAAGCCCAGGCTTCCTCCGAAGAGGAGCCCCATCCCTCCCTGCAGAGAGCCCTGAAGCTGGTAGGCTCCCCACACTAGGTAGTACACACTGCTGCCCGTGAACTCGGAAGCTCTACACTGGAGCTTGCCCTGGCAGATGAGTGTACAACCCAGTACCGCACTCCCAGAGGGCTTGAAGTGCATCAACAAATCCCCTTTACTTGCCCTAATTCCCGACCCGCGCAGCCAGCCCCCTGTTACCCACTTACAACCATTAGAAACAAGGCTATTCCCCGGTTGTTACCCGCATTCAAACCCGTTGTTACCCCCGCATAGCCAACAAGTGTTTACCCTGCGTTAGCCAACAGCCGTTAACCCAACCACAAGCCAACTTCCGGTCAATACGAGTCCTGAGGGGAACCCTAAACCCATGGTTGAACACATCAAAATGGCCGGACAAGGTCTGCTTTTGACTGCCTTATGGCCTGTGCTATGTGGGTATGCCCAACTTCCCCATGAGTTAGGCAGGGCACCCCCCTGGGCGCTTTTTTGACCTGTTTTGCTTGAGGCGTGAAAAATGGTGTCCACTATATCGCGTCTCCTGCAGCGCAATGGCCATCTAGCAATTTCCCCTTTGCACACACCCAATGGTGCCATTCTATGCTTTGGTGTGGACCTATGCTTCATACAGATGCACTTGTCCAGTGGTTTCTAGCAGCACTGGCCCTTCAAAATGCGAAAACAGGCTGGAATCAGGGCTTGTAACATTGCCATATATTGCTATTAGCATACAAGCTATTATCCACGGCCATAGGACTTCGAAAGCACCGCATCCCGTCCGATCTGCGAAGTTAACCGGAGTGCCGCCCAGTTAGTACCACGGTGGGGGACCACGCGGGAATCCTGGGTGCTGTGGTTTTCTTACTTTTTCTTACTTCCGACTTACCAACATTCTGTAGTCCGCAGACCTTGGGGGTGAGCACAAGTCTACCCATGTGCCTGCCCTGAAGCGTCAGTTTTTACAAGGGCATTACAAACTGCCTTCAACCCGGTGAAGTAGCTCAGTGGCAATCAATGTAAGCACCGGCTTACCCGACTTGTTTACCGACTTAATAGCTGCTTGTTTACCGACTTACTATGCGCTTGTTTACCGACTTAATAGCTGCTTGTTTACCGACTTACTATGCGCTTGTTTACCGACTTAATAGCTGCTTGTTCACCGACTTACTATGCGCTTGTTTACCGACTTA
>JACDTU010000005.1:12500-30000 GCA_022376465.1 Cubamyces lactineus
GATTACTTGGGGCAGGTCACTTCAAGTCTTACTAGGCAGAGTTACTCACCTACTAGGCATTTGAATTACTTGGTGCTTTCGCACCGTTCTCTTCAAGCCTTTCAGCTTTCCCTCATGAAGTAGGCAGGGCGCTATGTAAGGCGCTTATTTGACGCGTCGCGCATGAGGCGTGAAAAATGGTGTCCACTATATCGCGTTCTCTGCAGCGCAATGGCAAAGCGCCCATTTTCCCCTTGCACACTTTTGAAAATGCGCCCCAAGCTGCTCCTCATCACTGGGGCAGCCTCAAGGACATTCAGGAATGTGTTCTGGATGTTGTCCTGAGCCTCTGAGGTCGTAATTTCAGCGCTCCTGCAGCCACTGACTTGCCTGGAGCCCCATACATACTGCCACAAAGACTTAGCTGTGGCTGCACCATGCTGCACTATGAATCACACTGCCTCTCTGGCCTCCTCCTTGGTGCTTCCACAGATTGCACAACCCCACTTCAGGTGTGCGTGCACAAGGCTCATGGATGACATTTGGTCGCACACCATAATGGGATATTTATTGACCACACACCGACAACACACACCCATACATTTGTCATTTGCTTACCCATCCTCAGGCAGCCACTACTGGCCCATTGCCACCCCATCGCACCATTTGCCTCATTTTGCAACCTGACAATGTGCTATCCCTTGCAACCTGTGAAACAGATACCTACTGCAATCCACCCCATACGTGCATGCAAAGTCCCAAAAAATGCGGAATGCAGGCCTGCCCTAAACCCAGTACAAGCAGCACACCAGGCCGACTGCTTTACAATCTTGCCGGCCTGCCCTGAACCCAATAGAGCGAACAAGTAGACCTCAGTAACCCTGGTCAACATGTCACCTAACCTGGGCCCTTACAGCTGCGGTACCAACCCTAAGTGTTGTGTTGCGTTGTGCACTTTCGCTGTACAAGGCTCGGTTCAAACACATTTTGAGCACCTTTAAGGCCCTTCTATGGTCCGGTAACACCCACATAACATTCAGAACCCTCCCTTGAGTGACCTGCCCTAAACTGAAAGGCTCAAACTTTGCTCAATAAAGCGCAGAGCAAGTGCCTCTGCGCGGCGTACCCAGAGTCACATTTTTTATCAACAGCACATTGCTGCCTCGGGTACCCAGACCTGTACCTTGGGCTGGACTCTTCTTCAGAAACCCAGGCCCCTCTCCCATTCATGGGGAGAAGCCCAGGCTTCCTCCGAAGAGGAGCCCCATCCCTCCCTGCAGAGAGCCCTGAAGCTGGTAGGCTCCCCACACTAGGTAGTACACACTGCTGCCCGTGAACTCGGAAGCTCTACACTGGAGCTTGCCCTGGCAGATGAGTGTACAACCCAGTACCGCACTCCCAGAGGGCTTGAAGTGCATCAACAAATCCCCTTTACTTGCCCTAATTCCCGACCCGCGCAGCCAGCCCCCTGTTACCCACTTACAACCATTAGAAACAAGGCTATTCCCCGGTTGTTACCCGCATTCAAACCCGTTGTTACCCCCGCATAGCCAACAAGTGTTTACCCTGCGTTAGCCAACAGCCGTTAACCCAACCACAAGCCAACTTCCGGTCAATACGAGTCCTGAGGGGAACCCTAAACCCATGGTTGAACACATCAAAATGGCCGGACAAGGTCTGCTTTTGACTGCCTTATGGCCTGTGCTATGTGGGTATGCCCAACTTCCCCATGAGTTAGGCAGGGCACCCCCCTGGGCGCTTTTTTGACCTGTTTTGCTTGAGGCGTGAAAAATGGTGTCCACTATATCGCGTCTCCTGCAGCGCAATGGCCATCTAGCAATTTCCCCTTTGCACACACCCAATGGTGCCATTCTATGCTTTGGTGTGGACCTATGCTTCATACAGATGCACTTGTCCAGTGGTTTCTAGCAGCACTGGCCCTTCAAAATGCGAAAACAGGCTGGAATCAGGGCTTGTAACATTGCCATATATTGCTATTAGCATACAAGCTATTATCCACGGCCATAGGACTTCGAAAGCACCGCATCCCGTCCGATCTGCGAAGTTAACCGGAGTGCCGCCCAGTTAGTACCACGGTGGGGGACCACGCGGGAATCCTGGGTGCTGTGGTTTTCTTACTTTTTCTTACTTCCGACTTACCAACATTCTGTAGTCCGCAGACCTTGGGGGTGAGCACAAGTCTACCCATGTGCCTGCCCTGAAGCGTCAGTTTTTACAAGGGCATTACAAACTGCCTTCAACCCGGTGAAGTAGCTCAGTGGCAATCAATGTAAGCACCGGCTTACCCGACTTGTTTACCGACTTAATAGCTGCTTGTTTACCGACTTACTATGCGCTTGTTTACCGACTTAATAGCTGCTTGTTTACCGACTTACTATGCGCTTGTTTACCGACTTAATAGCTGCTTGTTCACCGACTTACTATGCGCTTGTTTACCGACTTAATAGCTGCTTGTTTACCGACTTACTATGTGCTTGTTACTCGTGGCAAGCGTCATTGACTTCGGGTTTATTGTGCTATAACAAGTCGTTTATTATCATTGCTTATTGGGAGCGATTACAAGCATGGAATAGTACAAGAGCTAAGGAGGACTAGTAAGGTGAAGACAAATCCGCATCGATCTGAGTAAGAAAAAAAGAGTTAGCGTCGGTCACAAGCATGTTGAATCAAAGTAAACCTGAAGTAAGATCAGACATCCAAAGGAAGGTCATTCTAACCCTCACCGCACCGACCCTCACCTCCCGTCCAGCGCACCCTAGCGGGCGGCCCACACTCTTACCGTGCGATATTTGGGTTCCACACGGCATTAGAGGGGGAGTATAGACGTTCAGTATTGAGGGAGTGCTCCCGGCAAGGGAGGGTGCTAGGGTGAAAACTGCGAATGTACGGCGATTGTTACGACGCTCACTGTGTCACGGTCACCCAGTTTCCTTTTCCTCTCTCTCCCTCGTGCCTCCGTTATGCCACGTCATCCTTTCCCATGCCACGTCACCCTTTCCCACCGGTTCACACGGCTGTTGTATTACTACCCTATCACCTTCCGCCACGTCATCGCCACATCATCTGTACTCCCAGCCCTGACTCTACGTAGTTATACTGGACTCTCACGGTACGTGGCGCCTACGTGGCGCCGACGTGTCCATGTCTCTCTTCCTGTATTTAAGACCAGAGGATCCACTCGGGATCCTCAGCTCGACCTGGTTATCCATTGCCTATTCCTCTGAACCTCTACTCGACTCGAACTGCTGGAGACCTCTGGTCCGATCCCTAGGACGTCGCTCGCCGTGACCGATCTAGGCTCGTCGTAACATTAGGTCGAGCTCACCAGAACCCGTCGATCTACCCAGATCTCGACACACGACACCCGCTCAAGACAGAGCGGCCCCGAACCGAACAACACGGCGTCGATACCGAAAGAATTTGCGGTTGACAAGGAAGCCAAGCTAGTCTACTACGAAGGGCAACAAGTCTTCTGGAAGAACAAGTCCTGGCACTTCACCGAAGTCCCTCTCACCTGGCGGAACTGCCTTGACATCGACCCCGACTACCGAAGACGCTACCGCGAAATATCACTTGGAGACGAACTTCCGGAGGAACCAGCGGCCACCCCGGAACCGAGAACAGAACCAGAACAACCTTCCCCGGTAGACTTCACTACTCCCAGACCAGCTCAGGCGGAGATACTCGAGGAGAGTGAACCAGAAAGCGAGAACGCTACAAGAACTTCGAACGACGACCACGACCCGGAGGGAAGCGAAGCCGCACCAGAACCCGTAGGGAAGACCCCTCAAGAAGAATCGAACCGAACTGCAAACGAACCCGAAGGCCGAACCGAAGCCACGATGGCTGAAGAAAAGACGAACGAGATCAAGCTCAAGATGCCCCCAGAGTTCTCAGGGAAGCGGGGCGAAGTAGTGGAATGGTTGCAGAAATGCTCCCTCTACCTCACGATGAACAAGAAGACCTACGCCACCGACGAAATGAAGATCGTCTTCTGCCTTATGCTGATGAACGGAGGCACCGCCGGGACCTGGGCCCGCACCTTCATTGAAGACGTAGAACGGCAGGCAGCCGACCAGAACAAGAACCGAAGACCAGGCGAAGAACGTATCGAACCCAACTACGGAACATGGGACGACTTCAAGAAGCAACTACTGGAAGCATTCGACGACATCGACCAGAAGGCCAGCGCCCGTGTGCTGCTGCGAAACCTGAAGCAAGGAAGCAAGAAAGTCGAAGACTACATTGCCGAGTTCAAGTCGATCATCTCGCGATGCGGAATCACAGAGTTCGAAGTCATTGCCGACTTCTTCTATGCTGGACTCAACCGTCCCCTTCGAGAGAAGATCTTCGGGATGTACCCCCTACCGAAGGATGCCAGCGAACTCTACCTCCGAGCCTCCACCCTCGAACAGCAGTATCACCTGGGAAGAGCATACGACGGGAAGACCTCGACCTTCCGACCTACGTACAAGCCGTACAGACCCCGACCGCAAGAACGCGACCCTGACGCCATGGATGTCGACAAGATGACAACCGAAGAACGTGAGAAGCACTACCGAGAAGGACGATGCTTCAATTGCCACCAGATAGGGCATCTAGCGCGGCAGTGCCCCAACGGAAGAACCAACGACCGTAAGAAGACGAAGCCTGCCGCCAAGGCCCGCATCACCGAGGTCGAAGAAGACGAGAGCGACGACGATGAAGACATCAAATCCATCGACGGCCAAGCAGCTGACAAGAAGCAGCTTATCGCAGCAAGGATCCGTACCGCTCTGAGGGGGCTAGAAGAAGACCAAGACGCGAAGGAAATCCTCGCAAGCTTCTCCAACGAGGGTTTTTGAAGAACCGGCGTGCCTCGACGTCACGACCGCGTACTAAGGTCCGCCGTGTAATAGTAGCGCAGACTTCTCGACAGTCTATGAGAATTCCGTTATCTATCCACGCGGACCTAAGCGTCGAAACGAAAGCCCTCATCGACACGGGAGCGGGAGAAGTATTCATGGACCACAGGTTTGCGAAAGAACACAACTTCCCGCTCAAATCGCTGAAAGCCCCGATCCGAGTATACAACGCTGACGGAACCAGGAATGAAGCAGGCGATATCAAGAAATGCGCAGTCCTTGAAATTGAAGCTGGGCGCCACCGACACATTGTGCGGTTCCTGATTACGTCGCTAGGAAAGGAACCAATCATCCTGGGCCTGCCATGGCTGCAGCGCGTCAATGCCAACATCGACTTCACGAAAGGGACCCTCGATATCGACCCCGCCCGGGTGAACCGAACAATTGTGGAACATCTGCGTGCAATGTGGTTCCCAGATCAAGACCCCTTCACCGGAAGACCCAAGCCAGTGGAAGAAGAACCGAACGAAGAAGCAAATGAAGAAGACGAAGACGCGACCGAGGAAGCACCGACCCAAGAACCAATCTACGAGAACATCGAACGAGTTACCCTCTCCGACGTGCACCCGGAAGAAGAACCCAACGACCAAGATCTGCTGATAGCTTATCTTCGCGGAGAACACGAAGCCATGATAGCATCGCACGCGACAGAATGGCACGGAGATATGCCTCGACCCGGATCCCCCCTCACCACGGAACACGACTACGAACCCACGAAGATTGGACCTGGACCCACCATCGGAAGAATCCGACGAGCCCCACAAGGACTTCGATTTGCAATTGCAGCCAACGTCTGGATCCGAGCAAAGGTCAACCCCGCAATGGCACTCGCACAACAGCACCAAGCACAGGAAGAGAAGAAGACTTTCGAAGAGATGCTCCCCGAACCGTACCGAGGATATGCCGCCATCTTTGAAAAGAAGGCGTCCGAACGATTCCCACCATCACGACCCTGGGACCTGGCCATTGAACTCAAGGAAGGCTTTACCCCGAAGGACTTCAAGCGATATCAACTCACGCCCAAGGAACTCGAAGCCGAGGAAGAATTCATCCAGGAGAACCTACGAAAAGGCTACATCCGACCCTCGAACTCGTCGATGGCATCCCCATTCTTCTTCGTCGGCAAGAAGGACGGAACACTACGACCCTGCCAAGATTATCGATACCTCAACGAAGGAACCGTCCCCAACAAGTACCCACTACCGCTCATATCAGAATTGGTCGACAAGCTGCGCGGAGCGAAGGTTTTCTCCAAACTGGACCTCCGATCGGGATACAACAACGTCCGTATCAAGGACGGTGATCAATGGAAGGCCGCCTTCCGAACCAGCAAAGGGCTATACGAACCAATGGTCATGTTCTTTGGACTGCGGAACTCCCCCTCGGCTTTTCAAGCTATGATGAACGCGATCTTCGCAGACATGATCGACGAAGGATGGGTAGTGATTTACATGGACGACATACTGATCTTTTCGGCAGACCTGGACGAACACCGAAGAAGGACCTTACGTGTCCTGGAACGACTCAAAGAACACGACCTCTACCTCAAGCTAGAGAAGTGCATATTCGATGCACCAGAAGTGGAGTATCTTGGAATGATCATCAGCGAGAACCGGATCTCCATGGACCCTATCAAGATAAAGGGAATACTCGACTGGCCAGAACCGACAACCGTCAAGGACGTCCGATCATTCCTTGGATTCGGCAACTTTTACCGACGATTCATCGACCACTTCTCGGAGATCGCGCGACCACTCAACGCGCTCACCAAGAAAGACGCCAAATGGGAATGGACAACGGAATGCCAGAAGGCCTTCGACATGCTGAAGCAACGATTCGCGACGGCCCCCGTGCTGCAAATGCCCGACATTAGCAAACCCTTTGTCGTCGAATCCGACGCCTCGCAATGGGCCACAGGGGCAGTACTCCGACAACGAGACGCCAACGGCGACCTGCACCCGTGCGCGTATCTATCCGAAGGATTCACCGAAGCAGAACGGAACTACGAAATCTATGACCGAGAACTACTTGGCATCATTCGAGCCCTGAAGGCCTGGCGACACTACCTCGAAGGATCAGGGCACCCGGTTACGATCCTATCCGACCACAAGAACCTCACCTACTGGCGCAACCCGCAACAACTGAACAGACGACAAGCACGATGGGCCCTCTTTCTCTCCCAGTTCGACATCCAACTCGTACATACCCCCGGCACGGCAATGGTACAATCGGATGCGCTATCCCGAAGACCCGATCACCGACAAGGATCAGAAGACGACAATACTGAACGAACCATGCTACCTGACAACCTCTTCGTACGACTAGTGGACACCCGACTGGCACCGAGGTTCCGACACTTGGCCACGCAAGACAGACTCTTTTGCGACGCACTTGCTGCCATCCAACACGACGGACCACCCCCGATCAGAAGTGCACTCACCGATTGGCAAGAACGAGACGGCTTAATCTTCTACAAGAACCGATGCTACGTACCGGCCGACGAAGCCCTGCGACGAGACCTGATCAGTCAACACCACGACTCCCCGGCAGCCGGACACCCTGGGAAATTCAAGACTCTAGAACTGATACGACGGTCATACTGGTGGCCCGGCATGTATGCCATGGTATCCCGATACGTCGAAGGCTGTGCCACGTGCCAGCAGAACAAGCCAAACACACACCCGACCACCCCGCCCCCACAACCAATCCCCGCTGACGATGTCACTCGGCCATTCCAGAACGTCACGATGGATCTCATCACCGATCTCCCCGAATCCCACGGCTACGATAGTATTCTGGTCGTGGTCGACCATGGCCTTACGAAGGGGGTGATTTTCGCACCATGCAAGAAGACGATCGACGCAATCGGCACAGCGGCGCTTTACCACCGGCATGTCTACCGACGCTTTGGACTACCCAGCAAGATCATATCCGACCGAGGGCCACAATTCGTATCCAACGTCACTCGCGAACTAGGAAGACTCTTAGGCATCACCCTTTCCCCGTCTACCGCATATCACCCGCAGACCGACGGACAAACTGAACGAGCGAATCAAGAACTGGAAGTCTACCTCAGGATATTCTGCGAAGGCCGACCAGACGAATGGGCGGAACACCTTGTCGACGCAGAAGTCGCACACAATCAACGGACCCACTCAGCACGGAACGCATCACCATTCTACCTCATGATGGGGTACGAACCAACACTGATTCCTATCGCATACCCCAAGACCAACACCCCGACAGTACAAGAACGGCTAGTGAACCTCCAGAAGGCCCGAGACGAAGCCCTAGCAGCCCACGAGCTAGCCCGACACGTCATACGCGACAGGTTCAAGGGAAAGTTCGTCCAATTCAAGAAAGGACAGAAGGTCTGGCTCGAAGGGAAGAACCTCAAGCTCGCTTACGCATCCCGGAAACTCGCACCCAAACGGGAAGGCCCCTTTGTCATCACCGAAGTACTTGGACCCGTGACCTATCGGCTGGAGCTGCCGAAACACTGGAAGGTACACCCCGTGTTCCACGCATGCTTCCTCACCCCATACAAGGAAAACGACACCCACGGACCGAACTACACGAGGCCACCACCTGACCTTATCGACGGAGAAGAAGAATATGAGGTCGAAGCGATCGTCGGACACAAGACCACACGAGGCGGAATCCGCTACCAAATCAAGTGGAAAGGCTACTCCAGCGCCGAGAACACATGGGAACCCGAGTCCGCTCTAATTCCGAACGCCAAGGAAATCCTCCAACGGTATAAAAGGGCGAAGAAGCTGCTGTAATCTGCAATGCTCTCTCTCGCCATCCTCTTCGCCATCTACTGCCTCACCCTCCTCGCTATCACCCTCCTCTTTCTCTGGTATATCCTCCGCGACCTCTTCAACCGCATCATCGAGCACACTCTCCACAGCCGTGACTACCCATCCCGATCAGCGTGTGTTACGAATGTACAATAGGTATTGCGACGTCTCGACGAACTGGTAACGGTTTCTAGTACTTACTCTGTACGATACAAGTATGGTAGGCTCTGGGACTCCAGCTACGATTGTATATGGCGGATTCTATGGAACAGTCTCGTATTATCTAGGACTTTCCATGCACAGTTACTTCTGCACAGTGCACAGTCGCTTCCGCGCAGTGCACAGCGCTTCTGCACAGTACACAGCAGCACTGCCACAGTGTTACTAGGTTCGACTAGCGCTGACTACTATGCACCAGAAAGTCCTTGTATACGCTAGAACGTTCCGTCTACAGGCTGGTATACATGTATATAAGAGGCGACGCCATAGAGCGACCCTCAGCTTTCAGTCTCTTCGCGAAATACGACTTTGGTTGCTCGTTAACTCGCTTTCAACTGCAAATACTACTACGCGCTTATCTTCGACAAGCTAGGGCTAGTAGCTGAATAGATACAAGCTCTCTATTCATTGACGTCTTAAGGCTTGATAGTTTAAGAGTCACGCTCGAAAGCGTAACATTAGACTGAAAGCTTTAACCCTCCACTTGTTAAAAGTGCAGAGGCCTACGTCGGAAGACAACGACTACGAAACGCATCAGAACTCTCTCTTGCTCGTAACGTACAGAGAGACGATAGTCAATACGGAGGGAACTACACAACCCCCATTGCGACAATCACCCAGGGTACTAGGCGGAAGGAACAAAACACTGCCGAGCTTACCACCACTCGCGATCCCGGAGAATATAGTTGCTCTCCCAAGATCGCCAGGAGGATCCCCATTCCCCTTGATAAGAGGTTTTAGCTCGACAATCCCTTACGTAGAAAGTACCAGTTCGACATCGTCGGGTCGGAGCACTCGAGTATCGGAACAAGAACCCGCGTTTCAGAGAACAGACGAGTGGAGAGAATATAGGAATTCTCTGGCCATTCAGGCGGAATCAGGAGTAGCAATAGGCGTACCCATTCCAACCCGAGCGAGTCCAGGAACGGATAGTTCGGATCGATCGACTCCAGAAACTAGTGTTGAAGAAGCATCCTCAACGGCAGGGATATTCTATCGGAGAACACAGCTTCCGGTGCACGCGATCGATACACTTCGAGTTATAGCAGATAACTTGGAAGTACTAGGACAGGAAGACTTCACGAGGAGATATCACGCGACTCTCGAACGAGCCCATCGATACATAACTCAGGTCATCCAGACACTCGAATTTATTCCAAGACAAGCTGTTACGCCTCCAACGAGGGTACGGAACTTTGCGGGATATCTTCAGAACCAGATTGACTACCTGCGAGCAAAGGTCCTCAATCCGGAGAACTACGCAGATATAGACCTCGAAGAAAATCTTAGGAAATTTCGTAGTTGCCTCCGAGCTAGGGAACTACATCAGGCTTTCCTACGACAAGCACAACGTGTATGAGTTCAGCTGAACCATATAGTTGTTCAAGGTTATATCATCTCTACAACTCCGACAAAGCTCGGGACGTATACTATCGAGAAAGCGTAGACAAGTGGAATTTTTGCACCAACGAAAGGTGTCCACTTCGGTACAACACTAAGGAGGTTCCAAACGTCAAGCACGCATCGGCTTTAATCCTAACACACTCTTCACAAGAGCGGGATATTACTAACACCCACGGACGACAACCCGCGTTAGTCAAGAAGCCACTACTTGCTGGAAAAGCTACTGGTCGGATTAATAGTCCGAGAGTTGTGTCAGGATCGTTTCCGACTTCAAGAGTAGGAACCCCAAAACCTCAAGAATCCGAATCACCTAAGGAATCAGGTCCATCCTTCAAGGAGAAAGGAAAGGAGACCGAACCGCCTAAGGTAGAGGACTCGGACAAGGAGGACGAGACTTTTCGGACGACGGTCGAAGCACCTGAACCGAAAATCGAAGAAACTATTCGGATTAAGGTCGTAGTACCTGCACCGAAAACAGAAGACACTCGGGTCGAGGCAGAAACACCTGAACCGAGAGAAGAGCATATTCAGACAGAGGTCGAGGAGACTAAATCTGAATTGGAGTATACTGGTCGCAGCGCAACCCCAGAATTTGTACGAAAATCAGTACCATCGTACATGTCGGGAACAGCGACAGGGGAGTCCATTTCTGGAGCCCATAGATATGCGTTCACTCCGCAAGGGCAAGGCTCAGAAGGAGAAAGATACGGGTCTTTATCAAGTGGACCAGCCCCTCGGGCAACGGCAATTTCTGGAGGAGTTATCAATCCTTCTGGAGGTGGAGGAGGAGGCGGACCAGGTAGGCCCGGAGGTCGGCCTGACCCTGAGCCTTCAGATCCCTACTCCCCAGGAGGAGGACCACCAGGACCAGACCCAGACCCGGAACCGCAAGAAGCTCCAGGAAATGCGCCGCAAGGACACGGAAAGGGCAAGATCAAGGACCCTGAGGTCTTCAACGGAGACCGAGACAAAACCAGGTCCTTCCTTAATCAACTGTTCCTGTTGTTCACGGCGCGACCCCACGACTTCGTTAATGATTACACGAAGGTGGCGACGGCCCTATCCTTCATGGAAGGGGACAATATAAACTACTGGAAGGACATCACAATTCAGCGAGCTGAAGAGGAAATTAGACCGGGAGTCTATCGAGGATTTGACTCTTGGCCGGTCTTCAAAAGGAATTTCCTGCTCGCATTTGCCCCAGTAGACGAGGTGGACGACTCTATGGTTAATCTCACGACAATACAGCTCAAGGACTACTCTTCAGTTGATGAGTTCAATGCGAGGTTCATGGATCTAGCTCTCAAGGGAAAAATTCTGGACCCAGCAGCGCAACTGGCCCTGTACAGGAATGCGCTTCCAGAATATTTACTTAAGAAGATATCCATGTCGTACCCTCCGCCGACGACCATTGAAGAGTGGATGACTAGGACTAAGGAGATCGACCATAGCTATCACCTTACGGAGAAGATTTTGGCTAATCGCAGAGGACGCAAGGCCAAAACCTCGAAGACTAGGAAGAATGTCAAGACGGTTAATATCGAGGACGACTCGCTCGATATTAACAAGCTCTCTGTCAAAGAGAGACAGGAGCTGCAAGACAAGGGACTATGTTTCCGGTGCAGGAAGCCGGGACATATTTCCAGAGACTGTCCTTCTAAACCTAAGAAGCCCGGCAAACCCGTCAGTCGGAAGGTACGACAGGTTACCGACGAGGACTTAGAGGACGAGTCTGAGGAGATCTCAGACGAAGAGGACGAAGAGGACGAAGAGGACAATATTTCTATTAACGCACTCAGGGCTACAGATTTTGATACGGGTTTTTAGGTAGGCAAGCAGACACGACGCCTGACTTGCCCAAGGAACTGCATGTAACTATTGTAACCAATACAGAGCGGAGACGCAGTGCTCTGCTGATACCCGGTTACATGCAGGTTCAGGACAAAGCCGTCGAAATCAAGGGGCTCATCGACACTGGTGCGGATGCCGTGATCGTCAATAAAAAGATTGTGGACAAGTACAATCTTCCGACAGTCAGACTACCGAAGACTCTGACTTTCCGGAACGCGGACGATAGCGTTAATAGCATGGGAACCATTACCCATCGGGTGGAGGGGACATTTAATCTACACGGGAAAAAGCTCCCAACAAATTGGTATGTGGCCGACATTGGGCGGGACGATGTCTTATTCGGCATGCCATGGATCCGCAAGTACAATCCTAATATCGACTGGGAAAGTGGACGCATTACTTTCAAGTCGGATATTATCAAGAAGCAGCAGCAGATCCATAAATACCAATGCGAGCACGACCCACCCGAAGGGATGCTGTGGAATTTCCCAGTAAAACCTCTAAATCAAGATCTGGTCGTATCGTTCGTACGTGCTATACCGGACGAGGACGACGCAGACCCAGACTCCGAAAGGCTTACATTTAATCCTTCGAGGGCCATCGAGCTATGGTACCGCAAGAAGAAAATCCGAAAGATTAATAAGTCTACGGAGATCGCTATAGCAGCGAAGAAAGACCAGAAGGAGAAGACCTTGGACGAAATCCTACCTGATTTTGTAAAGGACTATCGACAGGTCTTTGAGAAAAAGGCAGCAAGTAGATTTCCGCCCTCGAGACCATGGGACCATGCTATCGAATTCAAGAAGGACTTCGACCATCATACCAAGGGGTCTTGGAGGAAAATCTACCCTCTGACCTATACGGAACGTATAGAACTCGACAAATTCATTGCGGAGAACCTCGAGAAGGGCTACATTCGAAAATCCAAGTCTCCACTAGCCTCGCCATTTTTCTTTGTCACCAAGAAAGATGGGAGTCTTCGACCTGTTCAAGACTACAGGGCTCTTAACGAGGGGACTATTAAAAACGCATATCCCTTGCCACTCATCAGCGACATCATTGACCGGCTGAAGGGGGCCACAATATTCACCAAACTCGACGTGAGAGCAGGGTACAATAATGTGCGCATCAAGGAGGGTGATGAGTGGAAAGCTGCGTTTATAACACCCAGTGGATTGTTCGAACCAACAGTCATGTTTTTTGGTCTGTGCAATGCACCGGCCACATTCCAAAACATGATGAATGACCTCTTCCGAGACATGCTCCAGGAAGGATGGATGGTCATTTATATGGACGACATCCTGATATTCTCAGACAATGTCGAGGATCACCATGAGCGGACGCGAAGAGCTTTACAGCGACTTCAAGACAGTGATCTATTCCTCAAAGCGGAAAAATGCGAATTCGACAGACAAGAAGTCGAATTCCTAGGATCAATAATCCGACCGGGGGTAGTCGCTATGGATCCAGTAAAGCTAAAGGCAATTATCGAGTGGGAACCACCGAAAACAGTCAAGCAGGTTCAGGCATTCCTGGGGTTCGGTAATTTCTACCGACGGTTCATTCGGGATTATTCAAAGATAGTCCGACCCCTCACGGAATTAACCAAGAAGGACCAGCCTTTTCTGTGGACCCCTGATTGTCAGAAAGCATTCGACACACTCAAGAAGCGGTTTACTGAAGAACCGATCCTGCAAATCCCGGATCCGGAGAAACCATTTCAGATTGAGTGCGATGCTTCTAAAGTCGCAACAGGTGCTGTACTACGACAGCAAGGAGAGGACGGACTATGGCATCCTTGTGCCTATTTGTCCAAGTCCTTTACTCCTGCGGAACGGAATTATCAGATTTATGATAGGGAATTGTTGGCCATTGTTCGAGCCCTCGAAGCATGGCGGCATTTTTTGCAGGGTTCCCCACACCCTACAGAAATTCTATCAGATCACAAAAATCTGACCTACTTCCGTACGGCGCAGAAGCTAAATCGCAGGCAGGCACGATGGCATTTATTCCTCTCGGAGTTCAACATCGTAATCAAGCACCAACCCGGAAAATCCCTCACTCAAGCAGACGCCCTTTCTCGGAGATCAGGGCATGACGGGGGGGAAAATGACAACAAGGATGTCGTATTATTGGGACCAGAACTTTTTGCCAAAGCTGTCAACGTTGAGCTACAAGAGCGCATCCGCGATAGCAAGCTACGGGACAGCTCGGTAGTAGAGTACATTACTCTAAAAGGAAAGGCTACCAAACGCCCAGAGTTCGGCAAACCAGAAGATTGGTCCGACGACGACGGAATACTCCTGTACAAGAACAGAGTATACGTTCCACCAGATAATCAGTTGTATCGTGATATAGTCAAGATGCATCACGACGCACCGATTATGGGACACCCAGGAGTCCAGAAAACCTATGATCTGGTTAAACGGGAATATATGTGGCCAGGCATGCGGAAATTCATCGCGCAATATGTCAAAGGTTGCGCCGCTTGCCAAACAAGCAAGGTCAATACGCATCCCATTAAACCAGGCTTAATTCCCATTCAACACAGTGGGGATACTAGGCCTTTCCGGACAATTACCATGGATTATATCACCGATCTACCAGAATCGGATGGTTTTAATGCCGTCCAAGTGGTAGTCGACCATGATGTATCCAAAGCAGCGGTATTTTCCCCTTGCACCAAGAATATTACGGCAGAAGGAGCCATGGATATTCTGCAAAGGGATGTGTATCGCAGATTCGGACTACCTGCGAAGGTCATCTCGGATCGAGGGCCGCAATTCATATCCAAGGCATTCAAAGAACTACACAATAGCCTCGGAATTGAAACAGCACTCAGCACGGCCTACCATCCTCAGACAGATGGGGAAACGGAGCGAGTAAATCAAGAACTCGACTTAGCACTTCGGCTCTACTGTGCTAACAATCCGGAGAACTGGGCCAAACTGCTGCCTCAATTCGAATTCGCGCACAATCAGCGGACACACTCTGTCACGGGAAAATCCCCGTTTGAGCTACTCTACGGGTTTCAGCCAGAGGCCGTTGGGACAGTCCGAACCACCCCAAAACATCCAAGTACGGAGCAGAGGCTTCAAAGTCTTCAGGAAGCCAGGGAGAATACAATAGCGGCGCATGCGCAGGCCGCCGCAGCTATGTCAAGAAGGCTCCCCGCTGCGCAAGTTCCGCTGAAGCTCGGAGACAAGGTTCTTCTCGATACAAAGAACCTCAGGCTTCCATATGTCTCCAGGAAGTTGATTCCAAAACGAGTGGGACCGTTCACCATCGTCAAGGTCTTGGGACCGGTTACATTTAAGTTAAAGCTTCCGGAGAAATGGAAGATACACCCCGTCTTCCACGCAGCGCTACTTACCCCGTACCACACAACTAAGGAGCACGGACCAGACTATGTCCGACCTCCACCGATTCCCACTCCTGAATCAACTGAAGGAGAGGAATGGGAGGTAGAAGCAATTCTGAGCCACCGCACTAGAGGTACCCAAAAGCAGTATCTAGTGGCTTGGAAGGGCTGGCCCGCATCGGAAAATTCTTGGGAACCAGAAAGACATCTCAAGAACGCGCAGTCGATCTTGCGCAACTATAAGAAGAGGCACAAGTTGTCGTGAAGGACTCAACCCACTCCTCACCCAATATCTCTTCGAATTTTCTGAACAAATTTCTCCTCTATTCACTATGGTCTACACCAACACTCGTCTTACTGGTCGTCGTTTCTCTGAGGCGACTCGTCGCAACATTCCCCGTCCCCCCAACTTCATTAGGGCACGGCGCACTGTTTTCTACAACCATCTTCCCCGACACACCGTCTCGTGCAACGACGAAGGCACCCTCGCCGATCGTGTCGGCTGGGTCATCGTGCACCCCGACCTCTACAGCCATGTCGAGGCCCGTATTGCCCATCTTCCTGAGGTCAAGGACCTCATCGACGTCTACCGCGCTCTCGCCAGGGCCGCCCCCTCTTACTCTGTTCTCATCAAACACAACCAGAGAACGTCGGCGCCCAAGTCCGAGAAGAAGAAGGTAGTTCAAGTTGCGAGCGAGGCCTATCAGGCAGTGGTTCAAGCGGCAGAGAAAGTAATTTCTATGCTCGCTAACCCTCAGGTCGCGGGAGCACTCTCGGACCTGATGCCCCTGCGTAACCAACACGGTACGCATAGTTGGGGGCATGTCTTTTGGCCGCAACGCCTCGATGACTACCCGCAAGCTATCGAGGTCGATTCTTCGGATGAGGAAGAAGACGAGGACGAGGTACGCTCGGATGGTGGATGGTCCATTCCCTCGACTGACCCTTGGAAGGTTTCCACTCCTGATCCTGAGGAGGAAGCCATCAAATGGGGTCCGACTTCAGTTGAGGGGTCGACCCCGACCCTATCCTCCTCAAGTTCTGACTCCTCCTATTCGGAAGTCGAGTCTTTCGACTTACTCCCTGAGCTCGAACAACTAGAGCTTAGCACGATCGACGAGCTCTCGGAAGAGGAGTTCCACGAAGCCCTGAAAGTCGCAGTAAGGGCCCCTTCCCCGCCTCCTCCTCCCCCGACTACGATCACCAAGCACGTCGAGGAACCCCATGGACGATGCGGTTTCTTTCGTGGAACCGGAGAAGATCGGTTCGGATACATCAACTCTCGAGGCGACATTTTCATGGTCCCCAACAGTTCCTTCGGCATCTCTGACGTTCGGATCATGGTCGCATACCATCTCCGATGGCCGGAAGCTTCAGTCAGGACCACCCAAGCCGCCTCCCTACTCATCGACGATGTCATCGCCCGGCGTGGAAATTACCCCGCCTTCAAGGTCGACGCTGAACGCATCGCGACTACTTATCGCGAGGCTTTAGGCATGTCGGCGGCAGAGACTGCTCAATGGGACTGCATTCGAGCAGTAGGTAGCGATGCGGAGCTCGTCCAGATCTCCCTGGATGTCTTCCGTCCTGAGGTCGTCGAGAGAAACAATGCTATCGTTCACCTCTAAAGGTCGAGGACGACCTTCAGCGGAGGGGGAGCTGATGTTACGAATGTACAATAGGTATTGCGACGTCTCGACGAACTGGTAACGGTTTCTAGTACTTACTCTGTACGATACAAGTATGGTAGGCTCTGGGACTCCAGCTACGATTGTATATGGCGGATTCTATGGAACAGTCTCGTATTATCTAGGACTTTCCATGCACAGTTACTTCTGCACAGTGCACAGTCGCTTCCGCGCAGTGCACAGCGCTTCTGCACAGTACACAGCAGCACTGCCACAGTGTTACTAGGTTCGACTAGCGCTGACTACTATGCACCAGAAAGTCCTTGTATA
>JACDTU010000005.1:37500-45000 GCA_022376465.1 Cubamyces lactineus
GGGCAACAAGTCTTCCGGAAGAACAAGTCCTGGCACTTCACCGAAGTCCCTCTTACCTGGCGGAACTGCCTTGACATCGACCCCGACTACCGAAGACGCTACCACGAAATATCACTTGGAGACGAACTTCCGGAGGAACCAGCGGCCACCCCGGAACCGAGAACAGAACCAGAACAACCTTCCCCGGTAGACTTCACTACTCCCAGACCAGCTCAGGCGGAGATACTCGAGGAGAGTGAACCAGAAAGCGAGAACGCTACAAGAACTTCGAACGACGACCACGACCCGGAGGGAAGCGAAGCCGCACCAGAACCCGTAGGGAAGACCCCTCAAGAAGAATCGAACCGAACTGCAAACGAACCCGAAGGCCGAACCGAAGCCACGATGGCTGAAGAAAAGACGAACGAGATCAAGCTCAAGATGCCCCCAGAGTTCTCAGGGAAGCGGGGCGAAGTAGTGGAGTGGTTGCAGAAATGCTCCCTCTACCTCACGATGAACAAGAAGACCTACGCCACCGACGAAATGAAGATCGTCTTCTGCCTTATGCTGATGAACGGGGGCACCGCCGGAACCTGGGCCCGCACCTTCATTGAAGACGTAGAACGGCAGGCAGCCGACCAGAACAAGAACCGAAGACCAAGCGAAGAACGTATCGAACCCAACTACGGAACATGGGACGACTTCAAGAAGCAACTACTGGAAGCATTCGACGACATCGACCAGAAGGCCAGCGCCCGTGTGCTGCTGCGAAACCTGAAGCAAGGAAGCAAGAAAGTCGAAGACTACATCGCCGAGTTCAAGTCGATCATCTCGCGATGCGGAATCACAGAGTTCGAAGTCATTGCCGACTTCTTCTATGCTGGACTCAACCGTCCCCTTTGAGAGAAGATCTTCGGGATGTACCCCCTACCGAAGGATGCCAGCGAACTCTACCTCCGAGCCTCCACTCTCGAACAGCAGTATCACCTGGGAAGAGCATACGACGGGAAGACCTCGACCTTCCGACCTACGTACAAGCCGTACAGACCCCGACCGCAAGAACGCGACCCTGACGCCATGGATGTCGACAAGATGACGACCGAAGAACGTGAGAAGCACTACCGAGAAGGACGATGCTTCAATTGCCACCAGATAGGGCATCTAGCGCGGCAGTGCCCCAACAGAAGAACCAACGACCGTAAGAAGACGAAGCCTGCCGCCAAGGCCCGCATCACCGAGGGCGAAGAAGACGAGAGCGACGATGATGAAGACATCAAATCCATCGATGGCCAAGCGGCTGACAAGAAGCAGCTTATCGCAGCAAGGATCCGTACCGCTCTGAAGGGGCTAGAAGAAGACCAAGACGCGAAGGAAATCCTCGCAAGCTTCTCCAACGAGGGTTTTTGAAGAACCGGCGTGCCTCGACGTCACGACCGCGTACTAAGGTCCGCCGTGTAATAGTAGCGCAGACTTCTCGACAGTCTATGAGAATTCCGTTATCTATCCACGCGGACCTAAGCGTCGAAACGAAAGCCCTCATCGACACAGGAGCGGGAGAAGTATTCATGGACCACAGGTTTGCGAAAGAGCACAACTTCCCGCTCAAATCGCTGAAAGCCCCGATCCGAGTATACAACGCTGACGGAACCAGGAATGAAGCAGGCGATATCAAGAAATGCGCAGTCCTTGAAATCGAAGCTGGGCGCCACCGACACATTGTGCGGTTCCTGATTACGTCGCTAGGAAAGGAACCAATCATCCTGGGCCTGCCATGGCTGCAGCGCGTCAATGCCAACATCGACTTCACGAAAGGGACCCTCGATATCGACCCCGCCCGGGTGAACCGAACAATTGTGGAACATCTGCGTGCAATGTGGTTCCCAGATCAAGACCCCTTCACCGGAAGACCCAAGCCAGTGGAAGAAGAACCGAACGAAGAAGCAAATGAAGAAGACGAAGACGCGACCGAGGAAGCATCGACCCAAGAACCAATCTACGAGAACATCGAACGAGTTACCCTCTCCGACGTGCACCCGGAAGAAGAACCCAACGACCAAGATCTGCTGATAGCTTATCTTCGCGGAGAACACGAAGCCATGATAGCATCGCACGCGACAGAATGGCACGGAGATATGCCTCGACCCGGATCCCCCCTCACCACGGAACACGACTACGAACCCACGAAGATTGGACCTGGACCCACCATCGGAAGAATCCGACGAGCCCCACAAGGACTTCGATTTGCAATTGCAGCCAACGTCTGGATCCGAGCAAAGGTCAACCCCGCAATGGCACTCGCACAACAGCACCAAGCACAGGAAGAGAAGAAGACTTTCGAAGAGATGCTCCCCGAACCGTACCGAGGATATGCCGCCATCTTTGAAAAGAAGGCGTCCGAACGATTCCCACCATCACGACCCTGGGACCTGGCCATTGAACTCAAGGAAGGCTTTACCCCGAAGGACTTCAAGCGATATCAACTCACGCCCAAGGAACTCGAAGCCGAGGAAGAATTCATCCGGGAGAACCTACGAAAAGGCTACATCCGACCCTCGAACTCGCCGATGGCATCCCCATTCTTCTTCGTCGGCAAGAAAGATGGAACACTACGACCCTGCCAAGATTATCGATACCTCAACGAAGGAACCGTCCCCAACAAGTACCCACTACCGCTCATATCAGAATTGGTCGACAAGCTGCGCGGAGCGAAGGTTTTCTCCAAACTGGACCTCCGATCGGGATACAACAACGTCCGTATCAAGGACGGTGATCAATGGAAGGCCGCCTTCCGAACCAGCAAAGGGCTATACGAACCAATGGTCATGTTCTTTGGACTGCGGAACTCCCCCTCGGCTTTTCAAGCTATGATGAACGCGATCTTCGCAGACATGATCGACGAAGGATGGGTAGTGATTTACATGGACGACATACTGATCTTTTCGGCAGACCTGGACGAACACCAAAGAAGGACCTTACGTGTCCTGGAACGACTCAAGGAACACGACCTCTACCTCAAGCTAGAGAAGTGCACATTCGACGCACCAGAAGTGGAGTATCTTGGAATGATCATCAGCGAGAATCGGATCTCCATGGACCCTATCAAGATAAAGGGAATACTCGACTGGCCAGAACCGACAACCGTCAAGGACGTTCGATCATTCCTTGGATTCGGCAACTTTTACCGACGATTCATCGACCACTTCTCGGAGATCGCGCGACCGCTCAACGCGCTCACCAAGAAAGACGCCAAATGGGAATGGACAACGGAATGCCAGAAGGCCTTCGACATGCTGAAGCAACGATTCGCGACGGCCCCCGTGCTGCAAATGCCCGACATTAGCAAACCCTTTGTCGTCGAATCCGACGCCTCGCAATGGGCCACAGGGGCAGTACTCCGACAACGAGACGCCAACGGCGACCTGCACCCGTGCGCGTATCTATCCGAAGGATTCACCGAAGCGGAACGGAACTACGAAATCTATGACCGAGAACTACTTGGCATCATTCGAGCCCTGAAGGCCTGGCGACACTACCTCGAAGGATCAGGGCACCCGGTTACGATCCTATCCGACCACAAGAACCTCACCTACTGGCGCAACCCGCAACAACTGAACAGACGACAAGCACGATGGGCCCTCTTTCTCTCCCAGTTCGACATCCAACTCGTACACACCCCCGGCACGGCAATGGTACAATCGGATGCGCTATCCCGAAGACCCGATCACCGACAAGGATCAGAAGACGACAATACTGAACGAACCATGCTACCTGACAACCTCTTCGTACGACTAGTGGACACCCGACTGGCACCGAGGTTCCGACACTTGGCCACGCAAGACAGACTCTTTTGCGACGCACTTGCTGCCATCCAACACGACGGACCACCCCCGATCAGAAGTGCACTCACCGATTGGCAAGAACGAGACGGCTTAATCTTCTACAAGAACCGATGCTACGTACCGGCCGACGAAGCCCTGCGACGAGACCTGATCAGTCAACACCACGACTCCCCGGCAGCCGGACACCCTGGGAAATTCAAGACTCTAGAACTGATACGACGGTCATACTGGTGGCCCGGCATGTATGCCATGGTATCCCGATACGTCGAAGGCTGTGCCACATGCCAGCAGAACAAGCCAAACACACACCCGACCACCCCGCCCCCACAACCAATCCCCGCTGACGATGTTACTCAGCCATTCCAGAACGTCACGATGGATCTCATCACCGATCTCCCCGAATCCCACGGCTACGATAGTATTCTGGTCGTGGTCGACCATGGCCTTACGAAGGGGGTGATTTTCGCACCATGCAAGAAGACGATCGACGCAATCGGCACAGCGGCGCTTTACCACCGGCATGTCTACCGACGCTTTGGACTACCCAGCAAGATCATATCCGACCGAGGGCCACAATTCGTATCCAACGTCACTCGTGAACTAGGAAGACTCTTAGGCATCACCCTTTCCCCGTCTACCGCATATCACCCGCAGACCGACGGACAAACTGAACGAGTGAATCAAGAACTGGAAGTCTACCTCAGGATATTCTGCGAAGGCCGACCAGACGAATGGGCAGAACACCTTGTCGACGCAGAAGTCGCACACAATCAACGGACCCACTCAGCACGGAACGCATCACCATTCTACCTCATGATGGGGTACGAACCGACACTGATTCCTATCGCATACCCCAAGACCAACACCCCGACAGTACAAGAACGGCTAGTGAACCTCCAGAAGGCCCGAGACGAAGCCCTAGCAGCCCACGAGCTAGCCCGACACGTCATACGCGACAGGTTCAAGGGAAAGTTCGTCCAATTCAAGAAAGGACAGAAGGTCTGGCTTGAAGGGAAGAACCTCAAGCTCGCTTACGCATCCCGGAAACTCGCACCCAAACGGGAAGGCCCCTTTGTCATCACCGAAGTACTTGGACCCGTGACCTATCGGCTGGAGCTGCCGAAACACTGGAAGGTACACCCCGTGTTCCACGCATGCTTCCTCACCCCATACAAGGAAAACGACACCCACGGACCGAACTACACGAGGCCACCACCTGACCTTATCGACGGAGAAGAAGAATATGAGGTCGAAGCGATCGTCGGACACAAGACCACACGAGGCGGAATCCGCTACCAAATCAAGTGGAAAGGCTACTCCAGCGCCGAGAACACATGGGAACCCGAGTCCGCTCTAATTCCGAACGCCAAAGAAATCCTCCAACGGTATAAAAGGGCGAAGAAGCTGCTGTAATCTGCAATGCTCTCTCTCGCCATCCTCTTCGCCATCTACTGCCTCACCCTCCTCGCTATCACCCTCCTCTTTCTCTGGTATATCCTCCGCGACCTCTTCAACCGCATCATCGAGCACACTCTCCACAGCCGTGACTACCCATCCCGATCAGCGTGGGGATCGTGAAGCCCATGATCATCGCGCTCTTCACCTGCATGACCCTCGGCTACCTCCTTGCCCTTGCCTTCATCGCCACTCACCTGCGCCTCTCCATCAACATCCTCGAAATTGCTCTCGAACACCGCGACCCTCTCGACCCCGCAAACGACAAGCTTGACCAGGCCGACCGCACCCTCAATAACTCCAGCTGGGACGAGTAGAATGGGCCGCCCCCTCTATAGCACCCAAGTCGCTGACGACAATGCAAGCGACCAGGAAAACCAACAGCCGCTACCCATTCCTCCCCCACTCGCCAGACGCCTCTCGTCGCCTCCACCGGAATACACCTCTAGGTCACCATCGCCCGCCTCCTCGACGTCGGACCTCAGCACGGTTGGGGTCGAAGACTCTCATCTGGTAGACCACTCCCGGCACCCCGACGTCAACCAGTTGCTCCGTGCGCTCCTCACCAACCCTACCCCAGTCGTCAATGCCACCGAGCGAGGCTTGCAGTACTTCCTTAGAGAGTATCGATGCCTCTACAACGAGCAACGGGAACTGGACGCACTGGAAGGGAACCTTGTTGACGCAGCTGACATCGCAGAGGACGCTCTAGACGCTCTTCATGAGGCGTTTGGTGAAGAAGAGGAGCAACGGCAAGTCTCGGACTACGACATCGCAGAACGGCAGGCGCGCGCCCTCGAAAACGTCGGGCACCATGCCCACGAGTTACGGAGGTTGGCAAGACACTCTTTGAACACCACTCGACGGCTCGCCCGGACCACACGCACGTGGAGGAACTTCCTCATACAAACATTTGAACTCCCCGCATTCCGTGCAAGGATGGCGTCACTGGCCTCGGTCATCAACGACGCGGCCCCGCCTCCCGGAGAACTCCCAGCTGCGGCAAGAAGAGTGCCTGGCGAAGCCCGACGCCAAGGGACCTATCTGCCCTTGTTCCACACCAGAGTCTCCGCAGGAAGCCGTCGGCCCCGTGATCCATCCCCCGACGAGCGTAACGTAAGAGCTCGAAGAGACACCTCGCCCGCCCCAATGGACGCTTCGCCAGCCCGACCTGAGTCCCCGCCGTCCCTCCACCCTATTGGCCGCAGCTGCCTAGTCTGTGGGTCGCCCGATCACGAGTACCTGTGGTGCCGAGACTGGCGATGTGTCTGGTGTCGCGCCACCGCCCCTGGCCATCATCCGTGGGAGTGCCCTCTGCGCCCAGAAGACATGGACGAGCGGTTTACGAGTTAAGCTGGATATTCCGCTGGTGGGACAGCGTAGAAGCATACGAAGGGGGTAATGTTACGACGCTCACTGTGTCACGGTCACCCAGTTTCCTTTTCCTCTCTCTCCCTCGTGCCTCCGCTATGCCACGTCATCCTTTCCCATGCCACGTCACCCTTTCCCACCGGTTCACACGGCTGTTGTATTACTACCCTATCACCTTCCGCCACGTCATCGCCACATCATCTGTACTCCCGGCCCTGACTCTACGTAGTTATACTGGACTCTCACGGTACGTGGCGCCTACGTGGCGCCGATGTGTCCATGTCTCTCTTCCCTGTATTTAAGACCAGAGGATCCACTCGGGATCCTTAGCTCGACCTGGTTATCCATTGCCTATTCCTCTGAACCTCTACTCGACTCGAACTACTAGAGACCTCTGGTCCGATCCCTAGGACGTCGCTTGCTGTGACCGATCTAGGCTCGTCGTAACAGTAATCGCGTCTAACGCATCTTAATACAACTTTCAGCAACGGATCTCTTGGCTCTCGCATCGATGAAGAACGCAGCGAAATGCGATAAGTAATGTGAATTGCAGAATTCAGTGAATCATCGAATCTTTGAACGCACCTTGCGCTCCTTGGTATTCCGAGGAGCATGCCTGTTTGAGTGTCATGGTATTCTCAACCCACACATCCTTGTGATGCTTGTGAGGCTTGGACTTGGAGGCTTGCTGGCCCATCGCGGTCGGCTCCTCTTGAATGCATTAG
Organism: Cubamyces lactineus; assembly: GCA_022376465.1. Lineage (NCBI taxonomy): Eukaryota > Fungi > Basidiomycota > Agaricomycetes > Polyporales > Polyporaceae > Cubamyces > Cubamyces lactineus. The sequence goes on from JACDTU010000005.1 coordinate 44,870, forward strand.
CTTGGTTCCTTGCGGATCGGCTCTCAGTGTGATAATTGTCTACGCTGTGACCGTGAAGCGTTTGGCGAGCTTCTAACCGTCCTGCTAGGGACAACTTACTTGACATCTGACCTCAAATCAGGTAGGACTAC